>JAUIMM010000164.1:282500-867500 GCA_031769625.1 Taudactylus pleione
TCTTGGCCGTGTTTACACTGTACATCCGACAAATTTTGAATGCTTCTATCTCCGAAGTTTGCTTTACACCGTTACAGGTCCTACTTCCTTCAAAGACTTTAGGACTGTGGATGGGGAAGTTTGTCACACTTTTTGTGAGGCCTGCCTAAGGAGAGGTTGGTTGGAGGATGATGTGTAAACAAGCATTCTTAAAATCCCGGGCAACGCCGGGTACTCCAGCTAGTAATTACTAATAAGAAACCAAAAGGGGAATATAATTGTGGACAGTGGACAAGCAGAGGTGTCATGAGATCACCATTATTTATATTTAGACAACCCTAAACCATATGAAAGCTCTTATAGCGTTCACGCCAGGCTGTTTTAGCAGGGCGCCGCACCCTGCCCTTTTGGCAGTGCCCCGCTAGAACATGCCAGACGCCTTCCCCACCAGCGGGCCGGAAAAACTGTGGTGCAGCGATCACCCCCGGTGAATAAATGTCGTGCGCATCTCTTCACAGAGAGGGGAGAGCTTGGGACAGCCCAGCATGTCCGTAAGTGCTGGGCACACCCCCAAAAATGATGAAAAAGGGGCGAGTCTTAAAAATGAGCCCCCTTTTCTCATGGCCACACCCCCGTTCCGCTACAGTGCCTTTTCTACGGTCCGGCGCACTGCCTGGCACTGGACCTTGAATAAACACTACTCTTACATTGTAAAATAAATCGGTCAGGGCCATCTTTACCTTTAACATTATCGTCCTTTATTAATATGGCAGCACAAGGGATCCGCAGCACCTTACAAAGTACATACACGCAGTGCTTAAAGTGGTCCTAGAGAAGTGGTGGAACGCACACCCCCAGCACCTATTTAATAAAGGGACTGCAGCGCCAGAGACGTGCACCGCAAAAAGGGGCGTGGCCTCAAAAAGAAAGGGACATTGTTACAATAGTATCCAGGGCCTGCCCTAGCCCAAAATTTTTTGGTAAGCGAGTATATTTTTTGGCGCCCCCAGGCATATTGTTGCGCGTGTCCAAACAAATTAAGGGGCAGTGGTCTCATGGAAAAAGCCATAACCATGACACACACCCCTTTCTCGTTACTCTGGGAACAGTGCTTTCCATTCCATAAGCACCTTAATGCAGTCTCCCTAGTAGTGCCCCTTATACAGTACCCCCAGTATGCAATGTCCCCCAGTAGTGATCCCTCTTATGCAGGCCCCAAGTAGTGCCCCTTATACATTGCCCCAGTAGTGGTCACCCTTCTGCAGGCCCCCAGTAGTGATCCCAGCTATGCAGTGCCCCTTATACAGTACCCTCAGTAGTTGTTCCCCCTGTGCAGTACCCCCTTGTGCCCCAGGAGTGGTCCCCATTATGCAGTCCTCCAGTGTGTGGCCCCAGTAGTAATGCCCCCGTTAGTGTGCCCCCAGTAGTAATGCCCCGTTAGTGTGCCATGCCCCCACAAAAAAAAAACCCACCACAATACTTACCTTTAGCCCCGATCCTACGTCCGCTGCCGTCCGCCGCTCCTCGGAACTATGGGAGAGATGTCATGACGTCTCTCCCATAGGGCACACTGCGGGAGCTGGAGCCGCTGTAGGTTAGGAGCCGGGCGCCCGCTGGCAAAATCTCAGCAGGCGCCTGGCAAATGGAGCCTCCCTGCGGTGCCGGGCTGACTGGCTGGGTAAGGTGGGCAGTAGTAGGCGGAACTGGTTCAGTCTCCAAATAGAACTGACGGAACACAGTTTCACCCCACTTTAACCCTTGCATACACAGAAACAGTATGAACAAAGCAAGAAATAAAGTGACTTATAGTAAATTAAACATACTTGGATGTGCAAAACACGATTTACAGTGGAAATCCTACTACTGTACAACAACTTAAAAATACCTGTGTAATAAGCAGGTCTATGTACTAAGCTATGGAGAGAGATAAAGTGAATAGAGATAAAGTACCAACCAATCAACTCCTACGTGTCATTTTTTCAAGCACAGCTTGTAAAGTGACAGTTAGGAGCAGATTGGTTGGTACTCTCTCTCTCCACTGCTTAGTAATTGTTGATACATGTAATAAAAAATAAAATAAAATATAACCATAGACAGAAATGAGATAATCTATAGAAATAACAAAGCAGCAATTAGTGTGGTTTTAAAGGGCATACCTTAAAAGCTTACTTTTTTGTTGCTACAACTAGAAATGTCCCAACATATTGACCAGCAGCAAACCAAACAAAACTATGATATGTCCAGAATAAGATACAAATCAAAATAATTTTTAAAAAATATGCACATCAACCAACAAGGATTATGGCCTATTTTGATCAACCCAACTGATTTATCAGAGTAAACGAAGACTTTCACAGCTGCCGGGAACCTGGTTTTCTGCAGTAACCCTCTACTGTACAATAAAGCCATGTACTGACCTTTTATCGGTATCCAAACCTCTCCAAGGCTGTAACCAACAAAGTGTAATCAGACAGTTATCACAAAGTACAGAACCATAAAGATGTATTCATAGTAACATTGTGTTATATATTCATCATGAATATAAAATATCATAAAAGGAAAGCTTCACAGTAACAACTCTCCAGCTCAAAGGATGAGAGAACAAGGAGCCATATTCAATTAGAGGCGCAGTTTTCGCCGGTCCGACTGTTCGCTACATTCGCATGTTTCAGAGGTGAATTTATTCTGTGCTCGTCCCCGCTTTTCGCCTAATTCAATTGCAAAACCGGTGAAAACGGAAATAGGCGAAAAGTACTGAAAGAATTGGGGAAATCAGTCTGTACCCCAGAAAAAGATATATTAACCTAGAGAATCAATATAGATGTGTACTAATAGCCCTAATAAGACTATTTTGGGTACTTAAGTTGTGTAAATTTCTTGCTATTAGCGTCTTTGTAAAAGTGGTGAAGAATGGCATAAAGCAGTATTTTTTGGTGTAAATAAATAGTCCAGTCAAATTTGGGGTGCTTGAAAATGGGTGCTAGCATGTTTTTATGTCTCTAAAGTGAACTTTTAAAAAAACGTGAAAAATCCACCTGCTGCATGCACATGCAATCCCAAAAACACCTGACCCATCCTTGCAACCCCCCAAGAAGTCTTTTTCGCTACTTTTATATTTATCCCCCCACTTTTAAAATTTTCACCCCAAAAATGACATGTCTTTTTTGGGGTGTTCTTAGGTTTTTGTTTCTGTTTTTTTGCAGATTTGTCCTTTGGGGGGCTGTTCCAAAGGGTCTGAGTCATTTCCCCATGTTTGCACCCCAAAATAAAGATTTTGCATTTCTTTTCCCCTGCTATTGATTGGAGAATCTTTTTTGGAGAATTGTTTCCACTTAGGCGAAATTGTCCTGGAATTGAATTTGGCAAAAAAAATTTTAGGCAAATTTTTCACAAAAAAACAGGCGAATATGGCTCTAATTGAATTCCCCTCAAGGTCTCCTCTTGTGCCAACATGGGAATGAGGTTATTTTTTACTCATATCAAGAATATATGTGGTTATTAAATTATGTAAGTACAGAAGGGTAAATTAATTTCGGAACCAGACCCTATACACTTAATTTAAAAGATTAAGGGCCAGATTCACAGAATGCACAGAAACATAGTCTTTGGAAAATATGTAAAAGCTGCAAATGTAATTGAAAAATGCCCACTGCATTCTTTTGTGACTTGCTACGGCGTCTGAGTAAGCAGCATCGTATCGTATGCATGAACATCCATCATCTGAGTAACCCTCAGATTACTTAGGATAGAGGTGTTTTCATGCTGCCGGGGCCAGGGAAGCTGCGTGCAATGATGCATGCACTGTCCTCGGCACGCCCATAAAACGGGGCAGACACGCCCCATTTTCAGTAACACCGGCCTCCGCCCTTTCCCCACCCCCACAACAGTCACAGCATGTAAAACATGAGTACTAGGGTCTTCTCGCAATTCGGAACTCTGCTTTAAAAGACGGATATCGCCTGTTTTGGATTGCATTCAAGTCCTTCCATCGTGATTTCAGATGGTGGAAATTGTATAAGAACAAAAACAGGTCTAATGTTTTTAGGATTATTTAAAAGAAATCCAAATCAAAACACTAGAGGGTGAATTTGGCAAAACCGAAACATGGGGGTCTGCGCACATCTCTACTTTTATATCCATCCAAACTACTCAAAGTATCTGAAGTGAGCAGATCCAAGTATTACCAGAAAGTGACCCTTAATGGGAACTATGGCTAGGGTAGTTTTAAACTTACAATAAGCTCCAAGAAGCTGAACTGTGAGGTCCCCTTGCCCGACAACCCAGTAAGTTTGATGCCACCAGATACAGCCTCACTGTTGGCATGGCTTCTCCAACCAGCTGTATCTGCACACATTTGCTCCCTCTCCAGGTTATGAGACAGGAGAATGTAGGGAGCAGCTCAGGGACAGTTTTAGCCACAGTGCAGAGGTCCCAGGCATGAAAACCTGACCGCTCTGTCGGGATTATTTTATTTATATAATTTCATTTTTAATTCCTTTTGTGAGCAGTACTGCAGTGTCATACAGTATTACTAAGGCTGGACATGCTCAGAAGAACAGACTGCAACAGCCAAGATCCTCAGTTACTGAGTTTTGGCAAGACTGCCGCACTGCAGGCGAGAAGAGTCTGCAGAGACTAAAGCAGCACTGTTGCCATTTGGGGAACAGAGAGAAGGTTATGCCCATAACGTGCATATGACTCAATGCATAAAATAATGCAGACATGGTCAAGATGTTCAGTTGTTGTTCAGGGCAAACACCAGAATGGGGAACAAATGTGAACAAAGTGACTGAGTTTCTCAGAGACTGCTGATCTCCTGTGATTTTCATGTACAACAGCCTATAAAGTTTACAGACTGTGGTACACAAAACAAAAGATCTCAATCTAATACAGCACCTTTGGGAAGCTTGTGAAACAAGAGATGTACAGCATGAATGTGCAGCTATAACATTATGCCATCATGTCAGCAGCATGGACCAGAATCTCTAATGGATGCCTCAGCACCTTGCAGGATCCATTTTCCTGAATTCAGCTTCGGTGACAATCTTACCTTGTACCTAATAAAGCAGCACGTGGTTGGATGACGATAGTCATGTGGCACAGACACCTTTCACCCCCCCCATCATGCTCACCATAACCGCTCGTCCAGAATCACCCAGTTAACAAAAAACAGATTCTCTCTTCTCCCTGTAACTAGCAAGGTCACTTTATAAATGCTGATCACCTGGGTGATCTACAAATCTGCAAAATAATAATAAAAAAGAAGTCTCAATAATGATGTATGAACAGTTCATCAATATCCACCAGAGTCTTCGATGCCTTCAGCTGCCTCTGCGTGATCAGTCCATTTTCAATAGGAGTAGCGGGCGTCAATGCCCCTACGCTGTGAACTTTATATTTGCATGTTCCCACTTTGAGAAAATAACATTTGGCACCCACTTGGCTGGCTATAAACAAGCTTAGTGGAAGGAGTACGGAACAGAGCAGCACTGGACTTTTAAAAGCACCATAGATTCTAGCAGGCCCAGTAGACGGAACTTAGCCTGTATAGTATATACTAGGGGTGGGCAATAAGCTGCACCCCAGTTTTGCAGAACTACACATCCAAGCATGCCCTGCCACAGTTTTGCTATTTAGCCATGCTAAAACTGTTGCAAGGCATGCTGGGATTTGTAGTTCAAAAGCTGGAGGGCCGCTTATTGCCCACCCCTGGTATATATAGATCTCGGTTTGTGTAATTACACTCAACACTAATTGTTACCTTTCCGGCGAGGTTCCAGTTTGTATTTTTGCTGTACAAAAGCTAGGCTTCTGTGGACACAATATGCACAGCAACAGGATTTGGCAGCTTTAGCACAGAGTGTATCAGTGACCAAACCAATTTAATATATTTTAACGTACGCACTTCAGCATTTAAAAAAAAAACAGTATACAAAAAAAATAAAAAATAAATAAAATCAGGGAACAAAAATTTCTGCAGGTAATTTTGCTAAAAAATAAATAAAAAATTAAGTCTGATGCTGACACTGGAGACTTTACTTTTCCCGATTTTGTTTCTTTTTCCATTCTCCTTATTGAGATGCCACGGGGGAACAGCAATCAGATTGGAGATGTTCAGTGTGATAGAGGTCAGCACCACTGGTGGAACGGTGCATCGGAAACATGACCCACTTTATTTATTTATTTTTGGCATTATTGTTTACAGGCTGCTTTGCTCATGTACCGTGTGCTTCTTAGCTAAAAGATGAAATTACGGCTCGAAATGGAGTGTTCAAGGCATACAACCAATTTGTGTTTCGATCTCAGAAAACAAAAGGCTTCTGAGCCCCTCGGGCTGCCATTCAAACTTGGAGAAGCTGACATTTTTAACAGCGAGAACCAGGCACTCTGGCAGGAGGAATGATCTAATGCATTTCTGACTTGTCAATCAGAGATCTCACCTCTTTTGTCTTGTAACCATTTGGGGCAAAACCGACTGTTAATAAACCTGGAGAACAGAAAGTCAAATAGGTTCCAGCCACCAATTCTGCACATCTTCATCTTTTCTTTATTGAAGTAGAATGATTTAACGTGACAAATATCACCCAATCTGTAACACAGGGAGAGCTTTCTGGATGGACACATTTATTTTCTTTTGAAAACATTGATCCAGAAATACCATGTTAACCTAGTCTACGGATAATTTAAAATTATAACCTTGGAATTTGGAAATAGCATTTTTTATATGGTATAACTAGCAAATAAAAGCTTAGTATAGAACAGAATTAGTGAAGCTGGTTAATTGAAAAATCTTATACTAAACCAGGTACATGTGGCACCGCCCTGAAATTCCGAGTGTGTCCAACTATGGGTTAGGCTAAAAATCGGCAAGCTGGACGTGATCTGGCCATTTGGCAGATTGGTGAGATTACTTTTGGTATGACTGCGGCCAATTCAGAAGGTCAAAAGATGGCCACACAGATCCTGGAAGCGGCCATCTTCTGATAATATATGTGAACATATCCAATAACCTTTAATCAATTTGATCCACTTATTATCAAGTTATATGGTCAATTTCAAACCACATCCTGTGATGTCTTGCCAATCACCTATTAGTTTCTGCAATGTTGCAAAAGGTTAATTCAGGGACTACGATAAATGGATAATATCTACTGACTTACATCAGTTCTACAATTTCAACAGGAATCTGACACGACAATTTTTTGTGGACGGTACTCTGTGATATACAAGAACAGAAAACACTATAACTTATAATCACGTAAACTCTTGGCCCTTTTTTTCACATTGCTGCTAACAGCTTAGTTTATTTACACATCCAGGTCAGTTACTATAGCTGTGGGACAACATTTTACAGAAATTTGGTATTGAGCAATGAGCAACTTCTAAATGATTTAAAGCAGTGTTCTCCCAAGGGCCTGTTTCACGGGCGCACCGCCCAGCATTTTCCCATACTACCCAGCTAACATCAGGTACCCAGGGCAGGCCTGATTTGCACAAGACACATACTGTACGCTAGCGCCATCCAGCAGAGTGTGCCGTGAGCATCAGAAATGCTCACTGCACTGAGCCGCCATCTGCTGGAAAAAGGATCATGGCAGAGGGGCTCCCTCTCCTTGAGTCCACACTGCCTCGATCCCGGCTTACCCCGCACTGGAGACAAGCACAGCAGACAGTCTCCGTGCCAAACAGCAAGTGCTGCTTATATGCCTGCAAATTCTAACTCACTGTATTGGTCTGCTCCCGAACTCCCCCTCCTCCCCGAGTTAGGCTTCTCACTCCACTCCACCACCAGCATTCCCCGGCTACCTAAAAATGCTGCCCGGCTTTAAAAAGGATGTTAGGTAGCATCAGCGTACTGCCTGTTTGCAAATACTCCACTGACACAGATGGGTTATTTTGCTTGGGCATAGGTGTGTGTATAAGCAAGTTTTGTATAAAAACAGGCATTTAAGCTAAGGTTACTGAGTGAGGTGTCCTAAGACAATTCTTTGCATACAGTCCCAATTGAAGCTATTTTAGTGAATGCAATATTCACCGGTGAGCATTGGGCACAATAGCAGATAACTCTGCATTAGGCCCAATGTGTCCGATTATTGTAGTTTGCACAAATAACGGCTTTATTTACATGAAATCTGTGTGCTAAATTGTTCATGTGTAATACCATTGATGTGTTTTTACGCTGGTGCAGGATTTAAACTATTAGGTGCTGTATTTCCATATTTAAACATTTTAAAACATTTGGTTTTTTTTGTGTATTTGTTTTTTTGTATTGTTTTCAGGCTCACGGGGAGATCTTTACATCTGTTCTCCTCCCAAGATGCCATTAGATTATATGTTAATGTTTTAGCACATCACCAGTACAAAAATGACTAGAAACCAAGCTGCCATTTAGCCACATCAGGTTTAATAAATTTTCCTACTATACAAAGATAGATAAACTTACAGATGGCAAAACGTTGAGACAAGAAGCAAAGAATGTTGATTACTTTGTCCCAACACCCCTGGCTCACTAGGTAAGAGGTAACTAAATATTATGCTCAATAGATTTTGAAATAGATCCCAAAACACAAGTCAGAAATTCAGCAGAGTGTAAGGACCTGTGATAAGTGCTTTGTAAGCTCATTGGCATTGATAGTGTAACAACAAACATTTGGAGATAGAAGTTCCAGGTTTTCCATGGTTGACCTTTTGGGAACAGGATATATATATCCTGTAACAACTCAGGCGACACTCCAGGACTCCCAAAACCAATGGTCAGCTTATTAAAACTCCAATATCCAACGTTTCATTTTGAAAGTTTCACAATAAACTAAAATATTGGGACCATTGAAGCCTCAATAAGATAACCCTAAGATCACCACCTGATTTAATACAGGTTGCATACTTTTGTTTATGGAAGGCAACAGGGCACATTATATGCTTTAGGAATGACAGTCCATAGTATCTGCAATATATATATATATATATATATATATATATATATATATATACACACATATATATATACACACACACACACACACACACACACACATTTATTTATTTATTTTCTCCAGTCAAAAGTTTGGACACCTTCTAATTCAATGGTTTTTGTTTATTTAAATTGTTTTCAACATAGTAGTAGAAGTACTACTGAAGACATCAAAAATATGAAAGAGCACATATGGAATTATGTTGTAAACAAAAAAAGTGTTAAATCAAAATAAGTTTTATATTTCATGCTGGCCACACACGGCGATCTGCACACGATCAACCGATGTGTACGATTTCCCTTGAAACTCTCCCCAGCAGCTCTGCACATGATCTCCGCACGATCAGCACACCATTTGGTGTCCAATCTTCAAATAATCTCTCCTGCATCCAGATTTTCACAGTGCATCGGGTCCTAGTTTGTCAGATCTGCCCTACTGCACGGCAGATCTGAAGATGCGAGGGGACGCGCATCGCATCGTGATCGTGAGTGGGGACTCACAATTTACTCACGATTTGGCCATCGTTCCAATGTGTCTGAATTGGCCAGATCGGGTAAAATATCGCTGTGTGTGTGGCCAGCTTTAGATTCCTCAAAGTAGCCCCCTTTTGCTTGGATGACAGCTTTGCACACTCTTGGCATTCTCTCAATCAGCTTCATGAGGTAGTCTCCTGGAATTTTTTTCCAACAGTCTTGGAGGCATTCCCAGAGGTGCTCAGCACTTGTTGGCTGCTTTTCCTTCACTCTGCGGTCCAACTCATCCCAAACCAGCTCAATTGGGTTTAGGTCGGGTGATTGTGGAGGACATGTCATCTGACGCAGCACTCCATCACTTTCCTTCTTGGTCAAGTAGCCCTTACATAGCCTGGAGGTGTGTTTGGGGTCAATGTCTTGTTGAAAACAAATGATGGTTCCAGTAAGCGCAAACCAGATGGGATGGCATGGTGCTGCAGAATGCTGTGGTAGCTATGATGGTTAAGTGTGCCTTGAACTTTGAATAAAGCACCAACAGTGTCACCAGCAAAGCACCCCCAACACCATCACACCTCCTCCTCCATGCTTCACAGTGGGAACCACACATGCAGAAACCATCCTCTCACCTTCACTGCGTCTCACAAAGACACGGCGGTTGGAATAAAAAAATCTCAAATTTGGACTCATCAGACCAAAGTACAGATTTCCACTGGTCTAATGTCCATTCCTTGTGTTTCTTAGCCCAAACAATTCTCCTCTTCTTGTTCATCCACAGTAGTGGTTTCTTCACAGCAATAAGACCATGAAACCTGATTCACGCAGTCTCCTCTGAACAGTTGATGTTGAGATTTTATGTGGTCTCTAAACTGAGGTGCTGTTAAGTAGCGGTTTCTGAGGCTGGTAACTCTAATGAACTTATCCTCTGCAGCAGACGTAACTCTTGGTCTTCCTTTCCTGGGGCGGTCCTCATGAGAACCAGTTTCATCATAGAGTTTGATGGTTTTTGCAACTGCACTTGAGGGTACATTCAAAGTTCTTGAAAGTTTCCGTATCGACTGACCTTCATGTCTTAAAGTAATGATGGACTGTCGTTTCTCTTTACCGAGTTGAGAGGTTGGTGCCATAATATGGATTACAACAGTAGTCAAATAGTGGTGTCCACTGTGTACTAACCGTACCTCTGCACAACACAAGTGATGGTTTCAAACACATTAAGAAGGCAAGTAATTCCACAGACTCTTGACAAGGCACACCTGTAAATTCAAAACCATTCTAGGAGACTACCTCATGAAGCTGACTGAGAGAATGCCAAGAGTGTGCAAAGCTCTCATCAACGCAAAAGGGAGCTACTTTGAGGAATCTAAAATATAAAAAAAAAACATTTTGATTTAACACTTTTTTGTTTACAACATAATTCCAAATGCGTTTTTAGTTTTGATGCCTTCAGTATTAATCTACTATGTTGAAAATAATTAAAATAAACAAAAACCATTGAATGAGAGGGTGTGTCCAAAATTTTGAATAGGTATGTATGTATGTATGTATGTATGTATGTATTTATACACATACATATATTCACACACGTTCATATATTCACACACATCCATCAGCCATAAAATTAAAGCCACCTGTCTAATATTGTGTAGGTCCCCCCTTGTGCTGCTAAAACAGCTCTGATCCATCATAGCATGGACTTCACAAGACTTCTGAAGTTGTCCTGTGATACCTGGCACAAAGTTCTGTGAATTGCAAGGGCCCCCACATCTCAGGCTTGTTTTACTAGCACAGGGGTTCCCAACCACCGTCCTCAAGGCACACTAACAGTCCAGGATTTAAGGATAGCCATTCTTGAGCACAGGTGACTTAATTAGTACCTCAGTTATTTTGATTTAACCTTCTGTGCACAGGCATGGATAGCACTAAAACCAGGACTGTTAGTGTGCCTTGAGGACTGAGGTTGGAAATCACTGTTCTAGCACATCCCAAAGATGCTCAATCGGATTGAGATCTGGGGAATTTTGAGGTCAAGTCACCACCTTGAATTCTTTGTCATGTTTCTCAAACCATTCCTGCACAATATTTGCAGTGTGGCAGGGTGCATTATTTTGCTGAAAGAGGCCACTGCCATCAGGGAATATTGTTGCCATGAAAGGTGTCAAAGTAACATCCACATGAATGCTAGTAACCAAAGTTTCCCAACAGAACATTGCCCAGAGCATCACACTGCCTGTGCAGCCTTGCCTTCTTCCCTTAGTGCATCCTGGTACCATTGTAATGATAGATAGGATAGATAGGATAGATAGGATAGATAGGATAGATAGGATAGATGAATGCTGAAATGTCAACTTGATAAAATGTTGACAAACCATGGTGGTCTATCGGTGTCTTACCTGGTTTCAGCGGCAGAGGAGTCTTCTGGGTTGCTGCAGTAACGTGAGGAGCAGTTCCAGCGCAGACAAAGAACAAGCTTAATTTTGGTGAGTATTCTCCTTGTATCCGTAACTCCAATCCTAACCCTCCCTAAGTACCTAACCATAACCTAACCCTACAGCAGCCTAAATCTTTCCTCCCCATAGTGCCTAACCTTATCCCTCCCATCCCACAGCTAACCCTAATGTCAACATTCTGAGAATGTTGATATATCACATGCTGACATTCTAAGGATGTCGGCATGTTGCCTGTTGGCACTTCAACAATGTCACCTTGACTGCCAACATTGTGAATGCCGACTGTATGACGGCTTCCAATGCACATGGGCATCACTAGATGATAAATACATGACACAATCAGCTCTAGTGTGGAGGGCCTTCAATGTTTCACAATCCGATAGAAAGGACAAAAGCTCTGTACAAGTCAATAGTCTAGCGCTTGACGTCAGTTCCTTAGGTTACAGGTAAGATATTAATGCAGACTTACTAACGATTTATAATGGTGCAACAACAAAATTCACCCAAGTAAAACAATCACATAGCACTGTCCTTAAAAGACTGAAACAGCAGCACTTTAATTTGCCCCTTACAGTCTAGTTTTTGTTTGGAGTAACTATGCAGACCTGACACCCATCACAAGGCACCTGTCCTAAAGGGGTATACATTTACAATGCCGGCGGCCGCAATACCGACCGCCGGCTTCCCGCCTCCTCAATCCCGGCTAGGGTTGAATGACAGGCGTCTACAATCTAGACGCCTGTCATTACCCTTACACCGGGAAACCGACATCCTGATCGAAGGGATGCCGGGAGCGGCGAGCGGACAGCCACGGGGGGCGGGGGGGGGGTGATTTTTAGGGCTCCCGGGTGGGACTTAGGGTTAGGCACCCCCCCGGGACTTCGGTTTGGGCAGCGGGGAGGGGGGCGTTTAGGTTTAGGCACTTGGAGGGGGATTAGGGTTAGGCACTTGGGGGGGGGAGGGTTAGGCACCGCTAAGGGAGGGTTAGGGGGGTAGGTTAGGTTAGTTAGTAGTTACCTGGGGACGATCAGGATTTCCAGCGCTGTCGGGCTGCCGCTGCCGGGATCTCTTCCTCTGTCGGCCTGACGCTGCCAGGATTCAAACTGTCGGCCGAGCGGCCGGTGGTATTACATACCGATACCCCTAAAGGCCCCCATACATCGATTGAAAAAGGGAAAGATTTTTATACACAAATCGATTGCAAATTGCACGAATGCTGCAATCAATTGCTGATGTATGGGGGCCTTAACTAAAGACAAGCTGCACATTCCAGAATAATCCTTAAAGCATACAAAGTGTCTGAAAAAGGTGCGTTCCCACCCAGTCTGCCAGACATAACCATGCATTGTGGCAGCGTGCATTGCAGACATCATTTGGTCTGATCTGCCCTGGTTTTGAGATTTCTCATTTGCTGAAGATGAACAACTTTTTAGAATCCAGACTTGTTAGTGTCAACCATATGTGCTGTACATCAGATGAGGACATGAGCCCTGATAAATCCATATAAATTATATTTAGACTACACTAATGGCTGCTACTGACATTACAGTAACGTCCCCCATCAGAGAGAGAGAAGCGTGAGATGACTAAGAACCTAGGTAAAGATAAAGACATGCCAAACCTGGCACTACGTCAAACGTATATATATTTTATTTTTATCCTTGACAAAAGGTAACATGAAGTACAAAGGAACAAATCTCATGGTCATTCACGCGTCTCCATTAGATACAAAAAAAAAAAAAAGGGGATGGGGGGGGGGGGTTTAACACATACACACCCCAAACCTAGTCTGTCCTGACTACTAATGAGGAACCCGGTGTTGGATTCTGCAATGCATTTGATAAAAAATTATAACTCTCTTATATTTCATTCACAGAGCCAAGTGCCCACATGCAAGCTGTATTCCATACACCGCATCCCTAAATAAGTGGCCCATGGAACTGAAATAAAGAGACATCATTGAATTTAGGTGATTACATGTGGTACATTAAATAAGACCATACATCGCATTTAAAGAAAAAAAAAAAAGTTACATCCTCTTCTCACACATTGGTACGCTCTGGACCCATGCTTTTAGTAACATACTCCTCCCCCACACCTCTAAACAGATCTTAAATAGGCAAGAAGCAGTTTGGCTCTCAGTCTTGCTGCCATGGCATGTGTTGAGAGCACTGATTGGATAGCTGCCACACTCTACTTAGGAAGGTGCAATGTAACATTTACTAAAGGTGAATGTCTCTACCAGGCAGTAAGCAGGAAATGCTGAACACAGCAAACGTTTCAAGCTTTCAATTGTCCATCAAAAACAGAATTGTGTTAAATCAAAAATTTTGTCACATGTGAAACAGTTTGTGTTTTTTTGTTAAACAGATGTAAATTAACCTCAATCGGAATGTGAATGTCATGCCGGCTGTCAGGATCCCTCCCGTCAGAATATGGACAGCAGCATCCCAATGGTTGATATCCCTCCCCGTTCGTGCCTAAACCTAAGCCTCCCCCCAAAGTGCCTAACCATCCCCCCTAGTTGTGCCTAACCCTAACCCTCCCACCCCCCAACTGAACGCTAACCCTGCTACGCTACCTAAACCTAACTCGCCCCCCCCCCCTGCGGCTAACACTAACGGCGCCCGGACTTCTATATACTCGGTATTTCAACGCCTACCTTAAGTCCCTTGTAGGGCTTCCCCTGTCGGCATCGCGACCGACGGTTTCATAACTACATCCCCCTCAATACATTTCACCATTTTGAGCAATTTTCAGCATGTAAAAACATTTAGCAATCTTATCTTATGCAGTTTCAAAAGCGGTTTTTAAATACCAGATTTCCAGTACCCATTCCCTATTTTCCCAGATTTCATTTGGAAAAGAAATTGGCAGAGAAGCTCATCCCTTCTATTACCTCACCAATGCATCACGGGGAATACATTTAATAATGCTGCACTGAACCTATAAGTTGAGTTTGGATGCGCATACAGATTAGTGAACAAGGCGGCTGCAGTGCTGATGCATTATAAAAACACACAAACGGTAGCAGAAATATTTATAGTACACTATACCACCATACACGTTAATGCAGGGGTGGGGGGGGAACATTTTTTCTGGAGGGGCAATTTGGATATATATAACATTATTCGCGGGCCTGGTGCAGACCACACCCCCTCTCCGCATGATGTTACACAGGGCGGGGCCACAATCACTGGTGGTTACAGCAATGCCCGGGGAGCTGTAAGGACAGCAGTGTGACCATCTGAAGTGTCCTAAGGAGGCTACAGGTGGCACTGCTCTATAGATTCTGTCTGCAGTATGCCATTCTAGGCTCCCTTCTAGCCAGATGAGGCTAGCAGAAAAATGCTCAGAGGGCCAGACCAAATGACGCAGAGGGTCTTATACGGCCCCCGGGCCTGAGGTTCCCCATCCCTGCTTTAATCGATCAATTAGCCTGAAAATATACATCGTTCAGCCCATGGACAACTGCCTGGCAAAAAAAGGTAATTAGGCATGTATTTTTTATATATGTATATAGTTACCATTTAGTTTCTCCATAAAGAATCATGTATATTTTACTAGACCTTGAAAAGCAAAAACAAAGCACAGATACACACACGACAAAATATTAGCCGATATCTCCAAATCTGCTACTGTATCTAAAGCCAGGTACACATCTAAACGATGGGCAATCTTGCCGATGGACCATCCAAAATTGCCCGTACACAATATGTGATTTCATGAACGATACCTCGTTCCGTCCTTCATTAACCTGCAAAGCCTCACATACAATATTGTCTGATTGGACGCGCAGCACGGCCAACCAGAAGATCTCATATGCGACCCGGGGGAGTGCGTAATTGTGGGTACACACTAAACAATGTTCAAGATTTGTCGTTCCAATATGACTAAACATGAAGATATCGTTTTAGTGGATGCAGTTTATATCCCGATGCTAAAAATGCAAGCACTGGAATCCCGACTCGTCAGAATCCCGGTGCTAGCATCCCGATGGTAACTGTTGGGATTAGGAGGGAGGGTCAGGCACTAGGGGGATGGTTAGTGTTATGTTGCAGGGGGAGTTTAGGTTAAGGCCGCAGGGAGGGAGGGCTAGGATACTTACCGACAGGTGTCGGTATCTTAACCTTGTCGACATGATGTTGTCAGGATTCTGACCGCCGGGGCCCCCGTACCCAACACCGTTCTAGTGTGTACCAGGCCTAAGTAAATTTTAACTTTAATTATTTATTTTGTTTTGCATGACTAAATTCCATTTTTCTTATTACACGGTTATACTTGGTGCTGGAGAGAAATAATCCTTAATCAGATTTTCTTCCCTATAAATCTCACAAGTTAGTATTTTTGCCAAACTGAGAAATGTTAAACTTGTCCAACGTACAATAGGATCATGACCTTCAGAATATAGTCTCTACATACACAAATTTACGTCATCCTTCTGAACAGACGAGACATGTGCTTTCTTCAGGGTCTTATAACAGCCAACCTTATGCTCTAATAATGCATTACAGTCCAGGCTTTAAGGATATCCATTCTTGAGCACAAGTGAGTTAAGTAACACCTCAGTCAATTTGATTTAACCATCTGGAAAGCATGGATATCTTAAAAATCTGTACTTTAATGGCAAAGTTTGAGAAACTCTGCTAGAAAGCTGGACTGAGGGATCCGTAGAGGCCCATTCTTTTGTCAGGGTCCTGCAGCTCCTATGCCGCTTAGTCCCATGGGATGCGCTACAACTATAGGACTGCCCTTGGTATCATTGCTCTACAAAATGACTTATTCCTTCTCTATGTTGTTCTTGCATAATCTATAGGTTCTTTATGGATATTGCTGGTGATTTGCCCACAGATGTACTTATAACATATGGTTCCTTTTGTACGCATCGTTTGACATGTTTATCTCCTTTATAAATAAAGTTTATATTATGAAACGGTCATGGTGATTTTGGTGTACTGTTTCTCTAGCCTGAGTATATTTTATTTGCTGATGTAATTTCTTCAAATCGGTGTTCATGCAACTCAGACTCAAATCTGTTTAACTCTCTTGTGCTCGATATTCTCTTATTAGTCTTACGGACAATTATTTCAGCACATTTAATAAAATGCTGCATGGCTTTTTCGATGTTATGTAATGTGCATGTTCATTAATATGTTATGTAATATATCTTTCCTGTGCTGTAATCTTATAAAAGTACACAGTACAGGGTTGGCGCTATATAAATCAACACTCTCCGCTGGAATGTCTACAGTCATTAGACAGCAATGGAAAATTGTGAACCTCTATGTTTAAATTGATATGCAACCCTAAAATAAAAAAATAAAAAATAAAAAAAAATGGAATACAAGAAGAAGTCGTAAAAGTGTCACTATTACCCCCAAGAGGAATATATTGACAGCTGAAGCTCTCGGACCACAATGCAGCTGTGCTTGCCATTAAAGCCCTCATCCTGCCTTGTATCTAAACTTGCACACTCTATATCACAAATATAGAATATATAAGTGACTATGCTGAACGAGATACCAGAGCCAGCTGCTGGCAGCTATTTCAGTCAATAGAACAACTCTTCGTTACCCTCTTTCATCAGGTCCAAATGGTCTAGTTCAGGTTGCATAGCATCAGATTGGCTGGCAGTCTCTACTTTCCCTCGTTATTTAAACACTGGAGGAATTTTATTCATGCCTCGTATAAAAGTAAACCTCTATAAGAACCATACAAGGTTAATGACCGAGTAGATTAAGGCATCCAAATTAACTTCAATATTAACGTCAACGTGGAAGATCTGGAAACTGAACACTTTGATTCTGAGCCAAACGGGAGTATAAAGAATGATCTTTGTTAAGTGATGCATGGAGATAGGCCAAATAGGGACTTAGAGGTAAAGTAACCACCAAATAGGACATGACTGTTACGATTACTTTTATCAAGCATGCAAGCGCCACTACTCAAAAGAAGAA
The DNA here is from genome assembly GCA_031769625.1 of Taudactylus pleione. Lineage (NCBI taxonomy): Eukaryota > Metazoa > Chordata > Amphibia > Anura > Myobatrachidae > Taudactylus > Taudactylus pleione. Next base: position 300,329 of record JAUIMM010000164.1, read on the forward strand.
ATTGACACAGCATGGATTGTTATTCTGTACCACCACAATTCACATGTATTAAAATGAACTTGAGTAACAAGGGGAGATGAACTCACAGGCAAACAGTAACAAACCAGATCTGCCATTCTTTAAAAGTGGATCTCTGCTTAGTTTTTTTTCCCATTTATACACCCCTAGCAGCAGATTGCGCTTGCTTATCAACTCAAATATCTGCATTTGCTTTTATTAATTATTATTATTTAATTATTATTATTTAGGGAAGCACGGATGGTTAACATTACTGCCTCACAGCACTGAGGTCTTGTGTTCAATTCCCAACATGATTCAATTCTACATTCCCGCATGATAGGGAAGAACATGACGTAAGGTAGACAAATGAATGCAGACATGAAGACAAAGGGTAGGGAGGGCCCTGCTCGTGGGTGAGCACACATTCAGAGCTGAAACAGGAGCTCGAGCATGGCACAGAAGTGGAGATTGAGTCAATTATGAGGGTGCTTAATTGTGAGTACTATAGGTGTTTAAAGAGATGGGGTTTTTTCATAGAGCGTTTAAAGATTTATCGGCTGTGGAATTTAATTGGTAGAGAATTCCATAAGAGGGTAGCTGCACTGCAGAAGTCTTGTAGGCGGGAGTGACAAGGGATCAACTTTGTTACCCATCAGACAGATTTAAATGACGCTCCCACTAGTTAAATTGGACGGGTATTTTTAAACATATAAAAGACAAATGTGGCTTGGTAAAGGTTTGTACGTATTTGTCAGCCTTTGAAATAAATGTACAAACTTTAAGGGGTATATGGCAGAAGTTCCAAAGTCCGCCAATACAGTCCATGTTTTAAGGATATCGATACTTGAGCACAGGTGACTTAATTAGTATCTCAGTCAATTTGATTGAGTACAGTGGAGAAAAAAACAAAAAGGCAGATACAATTAGCGGCGGTAATTTACCACCTGTAATTTTGATTACCATGTGTATGCACACTCCAGCTTAATGCACAATACAATTGAAAAAGGTTTATCCCAGTGGCTCCCACGTTAGGTGTTAAGAAAAATGGGGAAATCTGCCTGTACCCCCAAACTGTGTAAAATAACATTGGATGAGAGTATAGAGCTCTAATAGTGGCCGAAAGGAAAGTGTTTGGGGTCCTTAAAAAGTATAAAATGGCTGATATTTGCATGGATTTTTTTTTTTTTTTTTAACAGTGAAAAATATTAGAAAGCAAATGTCTTTTCGGCTAAAAAATGCTCTAGATGAACTTGGGGTTCATAAAAATGCTTGTAACCTAATTGTTGTGTAATTTTAAGCCACTTCTAAAAATTAGGTAAAATAAAAAAAACACACCTGTAACTCCCACCTGCAAACTTAAAAACATCTGTATCATCAACATAGCACCTGCATATGCCAGTCCCACATCACTTAAGATTATTCTGCCAAGTATCTCCCCAAAAACGACATGTCATTACTGTCCGAATTAAGCTAATTAAAAAAACGACTAAGTGCCTAATTAATCAATAGGTTTATGGAGGTGTCCCAAGAGGTTCTGGACAAAGTCCTGACATTTTTAACTTAAAATAGGGATGTTCCCCAACTTTTCACCTGCTTAACGGCTGCAGAGAAAATGGCACATTAAATTCTATGGAAAGTTAACGCCATTAACTGACGTGGCTAATTGAATAGCAACAAAATAGTGCCCGCCGCCTTAAGTTGAATTTACCAGGGTTTACCGCCACTAAATAAATTCCCCCCAAAGTTTTATATTTGAACCATTTCTGTTGCAGTCCAATTATCACCCAACTTCTATCATTCTATTAGCATCAAAAGCTACAGGACCTTCAAACCAACTCAGTAGCACATTGTTTTTTCTTTATTACAGCACTGGGTGATATTGTACTATCATGTAGCACAGAGAGTACAATTTCTCCAGGCGTATATATTGTATAGACCCCTGAGCTCCAGTGGGGAAACACTGCAGAACCCAGATCAGATTGGTAAATGGCCAGAATTATCCAGAGTGATGGTAGCCCCTAACTGGCCCTTTAAATAAAGCAGTCATGGCTCCAGTGCCCGACGCATACCCCTCCCATTCCTCCTCCATCTATCCCCAATTCATTATATTGCTTAGTTACTAAATAGAAGCAAGGACTTTTTCTAGTAAAATACATATTCATCCTAACTCTGCATTTTATACAAGAAAATACATGTCTAAAGAATAAAGTTGGGACAATTTTTTTAAACGACAAAATATTGACTTGATAATAATGTCAGGGTGTCACATATGTCATAATATTGGAGCCTCCCCAGTCCGATTATTACCTAAAGTCCAGCGGGTTTCTAATAGCTTTATTAACTCAGGAATCACACCAAGCACCGTGTTTCAATTTGCTTTGTATTCTTAATTCGCTCAGGTGACGACTTACATTTTAGTAGTTAACTGTAAATGGCCCAAGCTAAGGATCCTTGTTCCAAAAAGCACAGTAAACCATAAAACCAAAATTCTGGATAGTGGCACATTTGTTTTTGTTTTAGTATCTATAACTCAAAACCCAAGCAAAGTGCTCTAACACTAGAACTAAAAAGAACATCACAGTATTGTTTCAAATAAGCACAATATAGTACATTATGGCCACTGGATGTAGTTATGAGACCAGCGGCCGCGATACCGCCGGTCTCAATAGCGACAAGGGACTTAGGATAGGTGTCGCCTATCTTAATCCCGACGCCGAAGGACACCTGCCCGAACTATCCCGGGGCGCCCTTAGCGTTAGGTGCGGGGGGAGGGAGCTTTAGGTTTAGGGAGCGTAGTGGGGTTAGGTTTTGGGGGAGGGAGGTTAGGGTTAAGCACCCCTGGGAGGGAGGGTTAGAGATAGGCACCACTGAGGGAGGGTTAGCTTTAGGCACTAACGGGGAGGGCTAGGGTTGGGGGGGGGGGGGGTTGCCAGGAGGCATCCCATTCCTATGGCCACATATCACTAGAATGTAAACTCATTTGGACATAGACCAACTTCTGTTTCATCTACAGCGCTGTATCAGTATATAGAAGCATTATAAAGAGATAACATTATATTTTCTCTCTCTCTCTCTCTCTATAATATATATATATATAATAAAATAGGGGTATAATAAAAATTAAAGAACAGACAATTCAAGACTTTTCCAAGATGTAATATAGCAAATGAGTTGCGCAATAGGTAGCACCTCTCCTTGTGTATCAATGCCGATTTCCCTATAGATTATGTTTACGAGCAGGGCTTTCCTCCCTCTATGTCTGTTATGAGAGAGAGAGAAAAAAAAAAAAAAAAGTTCCTTCAAGCACACTACAAAAGTCCAGCAATAAGATTTGAATACTACATGATAATAGAACATCATAGATCTAAAGGCCCCCATACACGGTGCGATATGCACCTTGCAGTGCAACCCGACAGCCGACATATCGGGCGGTCCCCACACATGGTGTGATCGGGTGGCCGACTGCCCGATATGCCAGCACCACCCAGCTCCACCGGCATAGCGCTGCATGGGTTCGTACATCGCATCCCCAGATCTTATGTGAAGAGTGTAAGATCTAGGAGGTGAGATGTACGATACCATGGAGCGCGCACTGGCCAATATCATATCCACACACGGAACGATATAGCAGCGATATCGTTCCAATCCATCGGAACACACTGCTATATCGCACAGTGTATGGGGGTCTTTAGTTGCATATATTGCAAAGATATTTTTAAGCACTGGGCAGCGTCAAATTTTCTTTTCTTTTTTTCTAGTCTAGAGTAAACCCCCTCCCTCCCTTTACAGGCACCTGAGAAAGACTATTATGTTGATCTGAGCAACCACTATTCTGCCTGTTATTACCCAGTTTTGTTCTACTACTTTTTCTAATTGTAAAACCTATGCAGTGCTTTAGAAGAGCCGGTTAATAAATATAAATGTATAACTCTAGCAGCAGATGTTCCAGCTATATTTTTTTAAAGTGCAGTAGCAATGGGTATCATATAAAACAGAGTTGCATCCTGCAAGGCAGTACGTCTTACGCATCTACCAGCCTGATAATTCACACAGCCTTACACAGCTTCTGTGTGCCACAAAGAATTTTGGAGTGAAACCGAAGACTGGCCAGACCTCAGAGCCAGGTATCCATAGCATCCATCTTTATGTCATTGAAGGATAACTCTCCGGCAAGATTTTGTTAAAATTACAATTTAAAACAAATTATATAGGAAAATAAAACAGACATTCTCAAATACTTACTATACCTAAGGGATTTCCATCTAGGACCATTATATATTGCTTAGAACCTATGAGGTCCTAGGAAATGAGCCAGCTCTAGAAGTTCAAGACTTAAAAATCAGTTTCAAACAGATACGCGATACTAGGCACTCATCCCTGTCCACACCTCAGTATAGCTATAGCAAAAGAGGATATGGGAGAGCGGGATAAGACTACACTTAAGGGTTTGGCTTCAGTAGCGATTTGGCACAAGATCTTAATGGATGTGATGACACAGAGGAAAAAAATATATATATCAAACTGAGCAGAGGAATAATCAACAAAGTTTCCCTATGGCAGGATTTGTCACCCACCAGACCGATTTAAAGAATGCTCCCACTAGTTAAATTGGATGAGTATTTTTAAAACATATAAAAGACAAGTGTTACTTGGCAAAGGTTTATACATATTTGTGAGCCTTTGAAATAACTGCACAAACTCTAAGTGGTATAGTGCAGAGGTTCCCAAACTCCACCATTACAGTCCATGTTTTAAAGGAGCTCCATGCGTGAGCACTGGTGACAATTAGTACATCAGTCAATTTTTTATTTAACCATCTGGACTCATGCATAGATATCGCTAAAACCTGGACTGTAATGGAGGAGCTTGGGAACCCCTGGTATATGGTATACATATCTATACAAAAAAGTAGAAGTTACAAAAATTGTGAACCAATGAAGTATTGGACTTAGTAGAAAAGGGTCTTTATCCTGGGAACACCAGCCTATTGGAATTGATAGAGGAGCACCTTTATGCTGGAAACTGACTTCTTGGACCTGTTACAGGCGCGCCTTTTATGCACACAGGATACTCTGCCAGAACAAACTAATGCTGCAACTTTGCAAACGTTCATCCAACATAACCATAAAACCATATGCAAGGCACCATAAGCCTGTAGAAGAACAATGTATAGACCGACAATATCTGATTATACCCCTTTCAGACCTAGCGAGATTCCCAGGCCTCACGTATGTCCGAAAGGCTACAACCCGGGAACACATTCCCGGGTCGCCGCCCTTACAATTGACCAGGGTATTTCCCGGGACATAATTCATGGGTAGACAACCCTGCTCAAGTCTGAATGGTGCAACGTGGGACTTTACTCCCGGGCTGCACCTAGAGGCCTCTGATTGGCCGTTTGGTGCTGCCTGGGGTGGACTGTCTGGGGAAAAAAATGGAAAAAGCAGTCAGCGCTGGACATGAGGAGCCCTTATAACAAGGGGGAACACCAAGTAACCGATGGATTGAAAAGGTGTCTGGTCCGTGCTGCAGTGTGGAGAAGTAGCCGGCACACACAAGCTACAGAGAAACTGCCTGTTGTGAGGTCTGGTGGCTGGAGAAGGGGTGTGAGATTGCACGAGTGGGTAGAAGTGTGAGATGTGTGTGTATGACATGTATGTGTGTATGTACATGACATGAGAGCAGCCTGTCATGCCCTGGCTATTAGAATGCCAGGGCAGACAGACTTCTATCTGAATGAGGTCGGCCAGAGAATTTCCAGGGTCTCGGGTGTAATGTGAAAGGGGGTCTCTAGCAAAAACCCAGGTTTTTGCCAACTTGAAAAAGACGGGTCTGAGCAGGGAAATTCCCGCCGTATGTCTGAAAGTGGCATTAGTCATTTTCACAAACAGGAGCTGCAAAATAAAAGATAGATCTATCCATCTATCTCACGCACTACTAGACTTTTCAATATATTAATGCTTTCCTTTGTTAATAAACAGCATCCTTGATCACTTGTGGTTTATCCAGCCCGCCTGAAATGTAACAATCACGAATAATAAACAGATCCATGTTTTGTTGAAATGTTATGCACTTAACCAAGAAAGGCAAACCGAGTACATCTTCATTCTGTCGTACAACTAAATATACATTAATGTGAATTTAAACCACTGCCTAGCAGAAGTATTATTAACCATCGTTGCAACTGGACCCTTTCGTACTTATAGGCACTTTGTTGCACATGTTGGGCAGTTTACGCACCAGAAATATATGAGATGCTGTGAACAACTAGACAGGGTCACCTAACACGAGGGATGTGGCACTTACACGTCTAACATCATGTCTACTCAAATCCATAACAGGTGCACTCTCCAAACACACAAGAGGGGGTGCTGGCATGAGCCCAAGCAGGCAGTAATGGAGATATTTAACAGGAACTTTTACAAACCAACAGTGTGTCCTGCAGAAAACTACTGTTCTGCTTTATGAATGTGTTACTCGGAAACTGAAGTATGAAAAAATAAAACTATATATTTCACTAACGACAAACAGCGAAATGACAAGAGCTGTGGGACAACTGAAATATGGGAGTCATTCAGACCCGCTCGGGAGCGCAGGACGCTCGCAAGCAGGTCGATGTTCCCCCAATGCGCATGCGCACGACGGAGGGAGCTCCGTCGTGCCCATGCGCGAGACCCGGACAACGACAGCCAAGCTGTCGCTCCGGGTCTCGCACCAAAGGGGGTGTGCTGTCGATGTTGATTGACAGCACGGGAAAGCCTACCGTCTGAAGCCGGCCCCACTGACATCAGTAGTGATGTCAGTGGGAGTGATTTTGGCTCTGATAGAGCCAAAATTACTCCTGGGCTTGCGGCAGCGAGACCCTACCGCAGGGTCTCCGTCGCAAGCCCGATGGTTGCGATGGTCTTGACCATCGCGACCATCTTTTTGGCCGCTCGCATATGCTGTGGGTGGTCACCCACAGCTATGCGAGCGGCCAAGAGGCCGCTCCATTTCCATGTAGGAGGGCCCTGATTCAGAGCGAGCGCTCTGGTCAGAGGGTCCGGCTCTGAATCAGGCCCTATGTTCTGCAAGGTTGACGATTTCACACTAAGGAGCAGCTCCACCTCTTGGATATTTTAGGCAACCTTTTTGCATTACTTAAATAAAACATAAAAAAGAAACAAACATTAAGACAAAAGAAAGCGTTTAGGTCTAGAACACCTGATCATTTACCATGTGCTATACCACTTTGGTTAGTGGAACTTGATTGACTTTATAATGCAGAGGACCTCTAAGCTCTAGACACTAGTACATAGGTTAAAGCTATAGAGACCTGGCACATCAATCTTCTATTCACTACAAGTGTGTGTTTCTCCAGGCTTCCGGTTCTCAAAGCCAGGCACGTTACCTTTGTGTACAAGCCCTGTGCACTCATACAGCACAGTGTTCACTTTATACCCATGTGTCTGCAATAGGTTGCGATTTACTAAAACTTCTAGAAAAAAAAAAAAGTTTGTGTTGCCCATAGCAACCAGATTCTAGCATCAGTCCTAGATCAGCGATAGGCAACCTCACACACTTCAGGGGCCGCACCGGGTGGGCTTCTTACCCACAAAGGGCATGCACATTATTCTGAATCACAGTAATAAGTTAATACAATACATTCAGAAAGATATCTCATGTCTTACAGCAGGGGTGAAGAATCTTTTTCTGCCGAGGGCCATTTTCATATATAGAACATTTTCTGCTGGCCTGGTGCAGGCCACGCCCCCTCCGTGTATCACCACCTGGGGCGGGGCCACAATTGCTGGCGATTACAGCAAATGCCCAGAGCATCCTGAGGATGTTCCGTGGAGCTCTAAGGGCAGCAGTGTGACCGTCTGAAGCATCCCAAGGACACTCCTGGTGGCACTGCTGCATAGATTTTGGCTGCAGGGTGACATTCTAGGCACCCTGCTATCCAGATGAGGCGGACAGAAAAAAAGCTCAGAGGGCCAGACCAGAACGATTCTGCGGGCTTTATACAGCCTCCGGACCTGCGGTTCCCCAACCCTGTCTTACAGGCTATAACAAACAATCCTGACCATAAAGCAGGAAGGAGCTAAAGGCCGCAAGGCTCAGAGTGTTGCATGTGGCCCTAGAGCCACTTGTTGCCAAACACTGTACCAGATAAATGATAGACAAAAGCGGATTTGCTGCTATGAGCAATAGCTCTAAATTCCTATTTAGAAGTTTTAGCAAAGCTACCCAATGCTTTCTGTGTATACATGTTTAACGCTGCGCTTAGGCTTTCAATTAAGGTGAACTCAAAGTTTCTGGCGCATAAAGCTCTATGAATTGTACCATCACCGTCGAGTGAATAGATGCAAGAAGAGCTTGGGGGCAGCCCAGCAGCTACCTGAGTGCTGGGCAAACCCCCTACAATGATGGAAAAAGTAAAGCGTCTCAAAGATACGTCCCTTTTTCTAGTGTCCACGTCCCTTTTTGTGCGCGCAAAGCAGTGCCCTTCAGCGACAGCCTCCCTACCCACCCTAAAAGGAACACTACATACTTTGTACAGACAAATAGGGAGTGTAAACACCAAATTCACTGATGCATTAAGTGGCCCACGTTTAGGAAGTGTTAGTCACCCTGTGAATGTACAGTTGTGTGCCCTGCCAACCTCTGGCTCAATGTGATTACCACCGATAAAATATAGTAGGCAACAGACAGTGAATAAGTATATGCAAGGTTGCTTGCCCACTCTCACATTACCAACCCCTTTTGGATACAGCGCACAGGTTCTCTTTATATTCTATAGTCACTGTGTAATGTCTGTAGCTTATGTCAACCTGAACCTGTAGTAAAATATGAACAACTTTGCTCCTTACCACAGAATCTCAAAGAGATGGTATTTATTTTGTCCAACAAAATAAGTTTGTGAAGATATAGGTTTAAGGAAAGACTGTAGGAACAAATAAATACACTGAAGTTCCAAAAGTCATGGGCAAACAGGATATATAAGGTAGTGGTGGTGGAGTCACCATACTGTGACATCTCGGAAATGACCAGACCTGCATCAGTTGTAATCTGACATCTCGCGAGTCAGTCTAAACACTGGCTAGGTTGCTCACAGCAAGATAAAGTGAATTAACAGAGTTCGTTTGGGGCATGATAGTGGGTGCCCAACGGATGAGCCATTCCATTTCCAAAAGTTGTGCGAACATTCAACATTCCTCGATCTACGGTGTTACGCGTATACCAGGAATACCTAATGGAAGGCATTACTACCCACCATGGACAGTGCAGTGGCCAACCACAGGTGCTTAATGATTGTGACCACCATCGTCTGGTCAGAATTGTCTGTGATAACAGACAAGCAACATTGTCTCAAATCACAACCACTACCAATGCAGGCGGTATCAGACGTATATCCAGCAAGTCAGCGCAGCGTTCTTAATCTTCCATGGGATATGGGAGAATAAGACACATCAGAGTGCCCCTGTTAACACTACAACATCAGACAGAGCCTCATGACTTGCTAATTGGACCCTGGAGGACTAGCAACATGAGTAGTCCGATGAGTCACGGGTTTCAGTTGTTTCGGGCTGATGGTAGGGTTCGGGTGTGGCACAGACCCCCACGAGGCCATGGACCTCACTTGCCAACAAGACACTGTGCAGTCTGGTGGTGGTTCCATACCGGTGTGGGATGTGTTCACGTGGCATAGGTTGGGGGTTGCTGATCTACCTGAACACGTCAATGACCGGTAACCGCTACGTTGCATTGCTTAATGACCATTTACAGCCTTTCATGGACTTCATGTAACCCCCACAAAGATGGAATATTCCAGCAGGATAATGCACTTTGTCATCGGCCTCCAGTTGTCCAGAAATGGTTTGAGGAGCATTCTGAAAAGTACCGACAAATGGTGTGGCCAGCATGTTCGCAAAACCTGAAATCAATTGAGCAATTATGGGACGTGGTGGAGAGTTCCATTCGCAAGATGATGCACCTCCAAATATCAGGGAGCTGCGGGAAGCTATCCAGATGGCATGGGTCAAAATCTCTCGAGAGGTCTTCCGTCCTCTTGTGGAATTGATGCCACGTTGAGTTGCCGTACTTCGCCGGGCTAGAGGGGGTCTTTAACAATACTAGGCATCTTATCTCACGACTTTTGGCACTTCAGTGTATGCGACGTAGTTAAAATTTGGACAGTAAAAACTTGGACAATCAAAATTTCATCACTTTTAAAATGTCGACAACCAAAAGGTCGACACGCACATAAGGTTGACAGATAATATGTTCACAATCATAATAAAATGACATAGCCGCACACGAAAGTCCATGGCTCAGATGTTGATAAAAGCCAGCTCTGAGATCCAGAGGTTTAGACATTGCAGCGTAGGAGCAGCCAAGTAGATTAAGAAAAATAATGCTTTCCCCCACCCCCATCCCAAATTAATAACCAGCCCCGGACCGCTGAGTATGGGCTGTTATTGGAAAAGAAGGGCAAAATAGCAGGGAGATACGCAGCAGGCTGGAATCCCTAACAAAGTCAGACAATTTTCCCGGCACCCCTGGGCGGCGGGTGTAGTTAATAATATTGTTTTGGTTATTTTTACAGGTGGCCTACAAGTCCCAGCAAACCTGACCCACATGATAGTACAAGTGCCAGCATGCCTGGACATTAATGGCCTGCTGGTCCCTGTAGTCTGCCTGCCAGTTTGGGCACCCAAACCGCAGTGTTTTTGCACATTTCTGCTCGTTACCTTAGATACTGCGAGCAGAAATGTGCGCCCGCAGCATTTGTGCCCAAACGGAACAAATGAATTGCACCAGTAGTAACAGCCGCCGGGAAAATCAATTGAATCGCCCCTTTGTGTGCAGAGTGGTGAGAAGTGAAGCAATTCTGCCTTCGTTTTGGGACTTCAATAAAGTTGACACCCACCATCAAAATGCTAAGTCCTACAAACAGCCCACCCAAGTATATATCACCCTAAAAGAGACATTGTGAATACTTCATGACACTGCCCGATTTTAAAAGGGTAAAATGCGCCCTGCCCTTTATAGCGGCGCCCTGATAAAAATGCTGCCGCTGCGGTTCTGTCGCTGCTTGAATAGATGCCGTGCGCATCTATTCACATTAAGGCCCTCATTTATTAATGATCGCACTTACAATGGGATCTGGACATGCCAATACCACGCATGATCGCATTGCAAGATGCGATCATAGCGCCGGGCTGTATCATCCGGCACATGCAGGGATAGTGGCCAACACCATCTTCAGAAGGCATTAGCTGCGGGGGCCAATATCGGGAATGCATTGTAAATCTGGCAGCATCGCACCCCCCATAGAAACCTATGGGGGAAGCGGCTGCCCGCGGGAATGGAGGGATCACAGCAGGTATCGGGGATATCTGCTGCAATCCCTCCTTAATACATCCGGGGCATACTAAATATTTGCGGTTAACCCTCGAAAAATGTTTGTTTTCGGGGGACATAGCCACAAATATAGAATGATAAATGGGCCCCTAAGGGAGAGCTTAGGGGAAGCCCAGGACCACTGTAGATTCTCGTGATGCCCCCATTAGTGAATCCGCTGGCTGGGCACACCTTAATTAGTGACATCGGTGGGGCCGAACCACCCCCAATAGTAACCTCGGCGGACCCGTGCCACCTTCACCGTCTGTCCACGCCCACTTTTTGCGTGATACTGCCCCCGCACCCTGCCCACCAAAAATCCTGCTGGGAACACTACGATCACAATGACATTATGCATGAATACTGGTGGGTGGGTGGGGTTTATGAATAATTAAAGTAGTCAGAAGGACACTTTTGTTATCCAGCAATAGATGCACATCAACAACAGAGTACAACCTCATTACAAGTGGTGGAAATGTATGTGGTGGTACACCTGTCAATCTGCAATACAGGTGTCCTAAGGCAAACCCAGGTAGGACCGAAACTTCCCATGGAGCAAAAGCACTACACAATGCATGGAGGCCATCTCCATTCACAGCCTGCAGTTGACTGAATGACTGTCGGGTGGATCAAACAGGTTTGAAAACCAAACCTAATGATCCTGATCATTTTCAGAAGTCATCAGGCTATGAACGATCATCGTTGAGTACCATACACTCAACTTCATTCAAACCAGTAATGTAGGTGCCTGGTTTGCACGATTATTGTGCAGCCCATGTTCAAATTTATTTAAATCACCAATCAGAGCTTGGTTTTAGGATGACCCTGTTAACTTTGAGTTTATTTATTTTAATTTATAATATATATCTGAAAAGCAAAATGACATACAGATCAGTGAAATGTCACACCAAGGTATTACATAAAACCCCATTGGGCTGGCATACAGCCTCAAGCATCATAAATTACAAAGCTTCTATTCTTTGCACAAACCTATCAAATGTCCTGGATATAGAAGATATAAGATTTGCTGTTTAAAAATAGATCAATAGATGGCACATAAAAACTAAATTCAAGCTGATAACATCACAACAACAACAAAAAACAGCTCATGAAAATAACATAAGACCGTAAGCTCCTGTATTAAAGTGGTGGTGCTGCTGCAACTTCCGATTTGAATGAAATAGGATATGAAATACTATGTAATATGCATTCCATTCATTACAACATTAAGCATGAACACAAGAATGCACAATGAACAACTTTTAACATGCTCATGTGACATTGAGATCTGGTTAAATGAAGCATTTTCACTAATAAAAGCCCTTTTGCTGTGAACTTGTGAGTTTTGCCATGTCATACAATAATATCACAACTGCAGGGATGAAATGAAAACTGTGGTGTTACAAACGGCCAGACTTGAACTTTTTCTAGTTCTGTTTTGAAATGTAAATATCCGATTGGCCGCAATAGACAATTCTGTAATTTTCCCTTAGGGTTCGTTTTTATAAATGACCATCACTATGCTTTCCTTCCTACAGAAAAGGCAGTCAGTACTATGGGTGTTTTTTAACAGAAAAAAAAAAAAAGTTTATAAAACAATTCGTTAGAAATTATTATGTAGTGATTCTTTGTCATCTTGAGTGGAAAGTTTGCAGGATGTTCACAACCACAAAATGAAAAAAAAAAAAAAAAAAAAAAAAAATGTATAAAAAGAGCAAACTTTTCTAGTTTAATCTCAAATAAATTAAAAAGAAAAAAAAGTAGGGGAAAAAAAATAAAATAAATAAAAAGGTGATTGTGTTAATTTGAGGCCACTTTAAATATATTTAAAAATAAAAAAAATTGAAAAAAAAAATTTAGAAAGAAAAAAACTAGTATTTTTTCATTTTATAAAATACTTTAATTAAATATGGGGTGCCGAACAAAAAAAAAGTTGATTTGGGGGTAATTTGAGGCCTTTTTTTTAACACCCTAAATGACATGTAATTATTGGCCTAAATGAGCCAATTGAAAACTTCCAAAGGTCCAATTAGTCATTAGGAGGGAAGGGGAGGGGGTCCAAGGGTTTTGCACAGTGTCCAGACATTTTTACCTTATATAAAGATTATCCAACCTTTTCACCGCCTCAGGCGGGTGCACACAAAAAAAAAAAATATGCAATTTTCATCTGATAAAAAAAAGTGTGTATTTGGAATTAGATTGCAACTTGCAGTGCGAGTTCAGAGTGAGAATGCCTTACACCTAAATTTTATTGCCCATTTTGAATGAGAGAATTAAATATCTTTATCCACACTTCATGGCACATAATGTGACTTACACCTACTTACTGCCCAATAGTTGTATACACTGATGGGGGCTCCTTAATTGATTTAACACCCAGAGACCAAAAACAGTGAAGTTCCAGCTGATATGCAGCACCTTGTACATGTAAAATATAAATCAGGGCTTCTTATACACTGTGCAATACCCAATCAGACAAACCTTTATATATTGCAGGTGGTAGGATACATCTTTGTCACATTGTGGAGTCCCTCATTCAGTGGTCAGAACCATTACCCTGCCTATGATTTCACAAGAAAAACCCATCACTGAATACTTGGGGCCAGTGACAATTGTGTGCAAGTCAAAAGTAGTAGCGATAGTAATAGCCTAAAACAATGCAGAACAAATTTAAAATTACAGGCTTTCAAAGTGCTTAAAAACATTTTGTTCTACTTTTTGTAGATCAGTGCACCCCTGTAACCGTCATTTTAAATTTGTTTCAATAGTATGTAACAAATATTTATTTAATGTAAAAAAAAAAATGCATTAAGTAATATCCCAATTCAGCATAAAACTAAAGCATAATGCAAATCCAAAAAAAAAAAAAAAAAAAAGAGAAAGAGACAAATTTATACCAGCAATACTTTACATTTAGTAACTAAGCAAGCACTAAACAAAAGAAAAAGAATGCGGCCACAATGACTTTTAGTGGGAACGTGTCACAATAATGTTAAGCTCATTCATTCCATAGAATGCTGTAACCTTATTCCTTGGTTAAAGGAAATGGGGTGCAGCTGTTCTCCCTAAAAATCAAATTCCAATGAGAAATGTATCAGACAATATGTAGCTTGCTCCTTGTGTCCATCCATTTATGCTTTGGTGACAGTTGTCTCGCCACTTGCAATGAATAAGAGACACTTGCAAGTTAACACCTACAAACGGAGAGCTACATTCATGAAACTTGAATTTAAAATGCAGGACTTTTCTTATAATATTTTACCACATATAGGGGGGAATTCAATTAGCCCTGCTGGGTTTCTCTGATGTAAGAGGGAAGGGGGTGGTTCCGGACCCAGGCCCATGCCAGGCCCCTCCTGCAAGGCCGATCCTGGGTAATTAGTACCCCGCCCACCTCTCAGCACCTCTACCCGATAGTGGTGTTAACTCTCGGTAAATGAACGTGTTAACACTCATTAATTGGGCATTAACACACAGAATCCATGTAAAGTACACGGAATCGCGCAGTACTGTTGTCACCCGATAACTGCAGAGTTAACGCAGATTTTCTTTTCGGTTCCCAGGAGACCTGAAAAGAAATCCCCAATAAGCAGGGCTAATTGAATAGGGGCCGGCGTTCAATTAACACCTGTTAACTTTAACTGGTCTACTTCAATTCCCCCCTGAAAGTTAAAATTACATTAATAAATATAATACTATTATTATTGTTATTAATAAAATATTCAGGCAACACCATTTAAATAGCATATTTTACAATTTAAAAAAAAAAAAAAAAAAAAAACACCCTAAAAAGAGTAGGTCTAGTTTATAAAATTTTTTAAATAGAATATCTACCTTTGATATGTCATATGCAGTACTGGTGTCCTTAGACATATTGGCAAAGCTGGTATAAAATAGGCCCACTGCTGGGATTCAGATGTGTCCTTGTTCATCTAGCCTCAATATACCATGCAGCTCAATATACCATGCAGCGCGATATGCCTGGTGTGAGTGAGCCGCCAGGTCCCATGCAACTCTGCTAGCATTGGGCGTCTTTTTTTGCACCCAAGTCGCAATACACCATGAGACTGTGCTGATTAACTGGATATGCGACACTTGTATATCGGTGTGCAACTGAGGGCCTCATTCAGAGATGAACAGAATTGCAGAGCTACACACAAGCAGCTTTGCAATTCCATCTATCTTAAGGCAAATGCAGAAGGAGGCGTCAGAAACCTCCTTGCTGCATTTGTGAGCACCATCACAACCATTGCGACCCAATCGCATTGGATGAACGTACATCTCAGAATGGTTATGGATTGATAGATCTACAGGAAAAAGGTAGGTAATGTCTAGATCGACACCAGATGTTAGACAGGCAATCGGTCGACAGGGACAAAAAGGTAGACAAGGACAATAGTTCGACATACTAAGGTAGACATGCAAGAAGGTAAACTGGTACAAATAGTTGACATGGTCAAAATGCATACAGTAGACACATTGATTTAGTTTTTTTTCTAACCCTAATCTTCACCCTAACCCTCCCTCCTGGTGCCTAACCCTAACCGTCCCTTCTAGACCCTAACCCTCCGGTAAGTGCCTAACCCTAAACCTTTGACACTGTCAGCCATTTGTTCCCGTCTTACATGTTGACGTTTAGTGTGTCGACATTTTGTCCCTGTCAACAACATCTGGTTCTATCAAGACATTGTCTACCTTTTTACTGTAGATCTATAGACAGGATACCCCCAGAATTGGCCCCCGAGTCTGTAAAGGAAACTTGGTGTGGAAAAAGTCTGCAGCCGTTGCATTGTAGCACTTCGCAGGCTGATTGAGAGACTTGTCGCACACAGATATACAAGTGTCGCATATAAAATTAATCAGCACACAATCGTCTAATGCGTCCTAGTTGCATTGCGACTAAACAAATTATTCACACATCCCGTAAACCTTTGTAACACAAGTGCTGCCCATATGGTGCCTTAGTGCGGCCCATATGGTGCCTTACACATGTCAAGATATCATGAAGGGATGTAGCATTGGGAGGATGTGCTGGTCCTTATAGTGCCATTTGGAGGTTTCTGGGGTACCTCCTTCAGGGGCTGGCTGGCAACTTTTAGCCTGGGGGGGCAAATGCAGGCAGGCGGCCCTGGCAGAGTAGTAGCATGTAGCCAGGGTGCCCGAAAGAACGTGCGTGCTACGGCGTCCCCCCCCCTCAGGAGAGGACACCCTTATGCAGGCCTCGAGTAATGTCCCCAGTAGTGATCCCTCCTATGTAGTGCCCCTTGTGCCCCCAGTAGTAAGCCCCTTATATAGTGCCCCCAGTTGTAGTCTTCCCCCTATGCAGTACCCCCACTATTGCCCTTTATATAGAGCCCCCAGCAGTGGTCCCTCGATGCAGTGCCCCCAGTGGTAGTCCCCTCCCCCCTATGCAATGCCCCTAGTAGTAGTCCCCCCCTTGTAGTGCCCCCAGCAGTAGTACTCCCCCCCCTTGGAGTGCCCCCAGCAGTAGTAGTCCCCCCCCTTGGAGTGCCCCCAGTAGTAGTAGTCCCCCCCCTTGGAGTGCCCCCAGTAGTAGTAGTCCCCCCCCTTGGAGTGCCCCCAGTAGTAGTAGTCCCCCCCCCTTGGAGTGCCCCCAGTAGTAGTAGTCCCCCCCCTTGGAGTGCCCCCAGTAGTAGTAGTCCCCCCCCTTGGAGTGCCCCCAGTAGTAGTAGTCCCCCCCCCTTGGAGTGCCCCCAGTAGTAGTAGTCCCCCCCCCTTGGAGTGCCCCCAGTAGTAGTAGTCCCCCCCCTTGGAGTGCCCCCAGTAGTAGTAGTCCCCCCCCTTGGAGTGCCCCCAGTAGTAGTAGTCCCCCCCTTGGAGTGCCCCCAGTAGTAGTAGTCCCCCCCTTGTAGCGCCCCCAGTAGTAGTAGTCCCCCCCTTGTAGCGCCCCCAGTAGTAGTAGTCCCCCCCTTGTAGTGCCCCCTGTAGTAGTAGTAGTCCCCCCCCCTTGTAGCGCCCCCAGTAGTAGTAGTCCCCCCCTTTGTAGTGCCCCCGTCCGGTCAGCGCTACACACGCGGTGCAGTCTGTGTCACAGTGACACAGACTGCCCGCGGCCCGCATGATGCTGCGGCCCGGGGGGCACATGGCACCCTGCCCCCCGGCCCAGCCCGCCACTGACCTCCTTGGTGAATCAGCTCTCGGCTTATATATGTGCTGTTATCATGCAGTACATTAATTGTAATTATATGACCCAGGGTGGGTGCTACTATTTGGTAGCAATAATTATTTTGGGGTGAGTGTTTGGGCGTGGGGCCCCCAGGGTTATTCTGGCTGGGCCTTTTTTAGGGCATCACCACTTACTTCACAAATACTTTTTCATCACTTTTCTATTTGTTTGTTTATTATTTATGTAATTTTAATTCTTTCTTATATTAACACTTATTACACATCTATACTTTACACTTCACTATCGCCTTTCTTCCATTTTCGTGTGATGCCCTGGGAATGGTCCTTGGCTGGATTCTTTTGGGGTGCCTTGCGCCTCGGACATGAACCCCTTAATGTTAGGGACACCGGTATAGAGGAGCCTTGATGTTGGCCCGGCGCTTAATCATATATTTGCAAATGTATGCAACTAATACCTCTGAATTCTGTTATCATGTAGGATTCAAGTATTTTTGCCAATATTGCTGCAGTGTGCTGGATGGAATATCCCTTTTTTCTCTGGTTACATGTCAAGAATTAGAAGACTCACTGTATGTGCGGAATTGCGCTATTTTTTAGGGTTTTCTGCGTAAAATTAGCCTACAAACATTTTGTGACCAATTCTGACAGTACGTTCCGCAGGCAGAAAGTGCTGGAAAGCAGGGGGACGCGCACGTAAAGTAAAGTTATTGCCTCTAAAACAGGCGAAGGAGGCAGAAAGTCGTACAGGCGAAACTTTTCCGACTTTCCGCCTCTTTCGCCTGTTTCAGAGACAATAACTTTACTTTACGTGCGCATCCCCCCGCTTTCCAGCACTTTCTGCCTGCGGAACGTACTGTCAGATTTGGGGAAATCAGTCTGTACCCCAAAAAAAGATGCACTAACATAGGGAATCAATGTAGATGTGTACTAATAGCCCTAAAAAGGTTTGGGGTACTTAAGTTGTTTAAATTGCTTCTTATATGCGTCTTTGCATAAGTGGTGAAGAATGCCATAATGCAGTATTTTTTGGTGAAAACAAGTAGTCCTGTCAAATTTGGGGTACCGAAAAATGGGTGCTAGCATATTTTTAGGTCTCGAAAGTGAACTTTTAAAAACGCACCTTTTGCAAGCAGCTGCAATCCCAAAAACACCTGACCCATCCTTGCAGACCCCCAAGAAGTCTATTTCACTAGTTTTTATGCTTGTCCCCCCACTTTTTAATTTTTCACCCCAAAAATCAAAGTACTTTTTTGGGGTGGTTTTAGGATTGTTGGGATTTTTTTTTGCCAGATTTGTCCTTTAGGGGACTGTCCCAAGGGTTCTGGTCATTTCCCCACGTTTGCTCTCCAAAATAAAGATTTTGCACTTCTTTAACCTGCTATCCATTGGAGAAACTTTTTCGCCTATTACATTGCATTGAGTTTCCGCTTAGACGAATTCCGCCTGGAAATGAATTTGGAGATAAGTTCCAAACAGGCGAAAAGCGGCAATAGGCGAAACTATTTCGATGATTATGGCTTTACGCGTCTAATTGAATCCGGCCCCTAATCTACATCTTCGTGCCTGAAGCACATGACTAGTACAATCAATGATAATAGGATGGAGGGACCTTCATCAATTAATGGCTTCAATCATCTGTTTTGGTCTACCCTCAACAAGACGGCTAAAACATAGCTCCACCCAGTAGCCTCTGCGCATTATAGGTAAATAGAAAAAGTAAAACAAAAAAATAAAATCAGCAGGAAGCCAGTACATTGCACACATTGACTAAGGGCTATATCACCAAAGCTTCTCGGCGGGTTGGAGCTGAAAATTTAAAGGGCCGCTCACATCTAGTGTAAAGCCAGGCAAACTTTACACTGACTGAGTGCTGCTTTAAATTTTCAGCTCTAAGCAGCTACTTCATAAATATAGTTAGCGTTCCCGCTAGGCTGTTTTAGCAGGGTGCGGCACCCTGCCCTCCTTCTGGAGGGCAAAAAGCACCCTGCCCTCACAGGCTGCAGGTGCAGTCTTCACCCGCGGGACGCAGTGTCCCGCGGGTGGAGAAATGTGCGGTGACCCGGTCACCGCCGGAGAATAGACGCCGGGCGCATGCGCCCGGCATATGTTCTCCCTGTCTGCAGCGCTTGGGGGCTGCCCGGCATGTCCGTAAGTGCCGGGCATGCCACCAAGTATGATGAAAAAGGGGACGCGTATTATAGACATGCCCCCTTTTATGGCCACGCCCCCTTTTCGCCTGTGCGCACAATGTTGCCCTCTCTAGCTCCGGCACCCTGCCTGCCGCCGGAGCTAGAGTGAACACTAATAGTCAAACTTTTGCAATGATACAAAAAAAACAGCCCAAAAGCACATTACAATACGGATTTTACGAACATTCTTAAACAGCGAATGGATATCTGAAGCGATTTGTGTGATCAGGTTTTAATTTCCCCAATGTAGCTGATAATTTATATAATGAGAGAGTCCAATTTATCATTTGCACTGAAACAAATTTTCAAATGAGCAGCATGACCCGGTCATCAGACAAATAGCCTCAGTTACCAACATGTGTATCTTACAGAGCAGATCTATCTATAGATGGATTAGGAATTTCTTATCAGGCAGATGCCAGAGTCAGTCTGACAACACCACAGGTGAGAAGCCAGAGTGCAGGCAGGCCATACAGCAGGGTTCGTGTAACACAAAACCACTGATCACGGTGAATCGGCAGAAAAATACAGTAGTTCATCTCTAGAACACATGAAGGGGAGACTAACGTTTGTATAGGTTACAAATACAAATTAGGATAATACTGCTACAAAGCAGAATATACATTATTGGAAACATTTCTAATAATTAAGACAACTACGGTTACAGTATCTAATCAGCATTGGACAAGGACAGCTATGACAATAAAGATATTATTATCTGGCTTGAGTATCTATGCTTTCCTACTTGGTTTCCTTGTGTGGAAGAAAAAAAACATTGCATATACAGCCTAGTTCCCAGTTTTACGTTTTAGTACTAAATGCTGGTTGCAGTATAGGTGCATCATGCTAAAATATCCTGTTTTGGCAATTTAAAAGGATGTTTACCCTCCTGTGTTACTTGTTTTTGGGTTCGGAAAGAAGCGGTTGTCCCTCACAACCAGTTATATGAAACCCTCTGCAGCAGTAAACGCGCCCAGCACCTTTCAACGTACCACTCACAGCTGTCCAAGTAGCACCGGCAACAAGAGATGTACAACCTTTATAGCGTTCCCGCTAGGCTGTTTTAGTGGAGCGCCACACTCTGCCCGATTTCAAAAGGGAAGAATGTGCCCTACCCCATCACCACCCGTGGGCCAGTGTCCCGCGGGTGGGGAAAACTCCCGTGCAGCGATCACCGCAGGTGAATAGATGCCGTGCGCCTGCGCCAGAGGGGAGAACTTGGGGGCTGCCCGGCATGTCTGTAAGTGCCGGGCACGTCCCCAAGAGTGATTAAAACGGGGTGTGTCTTTTCGGGTGCGCGCACCAGAATATCCTTTCTCCAAGTCCAGTTCTTACAATGTCCACTAGCGTGCTAAGGTGGATCTTTAATTGCCAGAAGATCTTACATTACAGACACTGCTCGTCAAACCTATTTGATCAAACATCTGTATGATATATTGTGTACTGAAAGGGCCCAATACCATTTAGATTGCCATAATGAAAATATAAAAAGGTTTCTGATAATCAGATTCTAGCTATTATCTTCTAGAAGGTGAAAGTTAAATGTTAATTAGAATCTGAATGGTTGCTATGGGCAACATCTCCACTTCTAAAAACCTGCAATTTAGTAAATATACCCCTTAGTGTCTTTATATAATTCCATACTGTGGTATCGCTCCATAAATGGCATTGCTAAACCAAGACCTTATGTAATTTACCTGCCTTATAGCCAAATGCCTACAGCTGGTCCTCCCTTAATAAATAGACCCCTCTCAAATTGGTTTTATGAAGGGCAGAAACTGAGTATAAAGGTGCCCATACATCAGCGACTGTTTGTCGCGTTCCGGCGATGGGAAATGCCGGCGTTTCCGGGTGTCATGTTAAATGTCCGTGATTTGACAATTGATCCCTGCAACCCGGCATCGCAGAAATCCAACATGTTGGATTTCAGGGATTTCACAATTGCGATCAAAAAATTATCACAATTGTCAAATCGCGGACATTTAACATGACAAATGTCTGCGATCTGGCGACGGATCGCAGAACATCAATGGTGGGAGGTCGGCGTTTCCACCAGGAAACGCCGGCATTTCCCATCGCATCATACAGTCGCTGATGTATGGGCACCTTAAGGTACGACAGCTGATTGCGGTTTTGACCAAATCACATCTCAGAAAAGTAACTCAAACATTACTAGCGAGTTGTGTCGCCGGTAAGGTTTTTGACAGAGTGTCGTGGTCACGTCTATTACGTGTCCTCTATTTGCTGCATTTCGGTTCAGATTTAGTGCGTCTCTTTCGAACATTATATGCAACACCTACTGCATATCTTACCATTAATTGCCCTAACACATCTTCATTTACATTATATTACGGTAAATGATAGGATTGCCCACTGTTCCCTCTAGTAATCCTGCTTAGCTGTTTTACCGAGCGTTGCACCCTGCCCGATTTTAAAGAGCTAAAATGTGTCCTGCTGAAACAGCCTCCCCCGCCCGCAGGACGGGGAGGGGGGTTGAATCTCGGTAAAACAATTACTGGCAAGTGAATATGCACTTTGCATCTATTCACACCGTGGGGAGAGCTTGGGGACAGCCCAGAATCTCCGTGAGTGCTGGGCACGTCCCCTGCAGTGATGAAAAGGGGCACGACTCAAAACCACGCCCCCTTTCGAGTACCCATGTCCCCTTTTCAGGTGCGGCTAGTGTTCTGATTAGATAGCCGTCCTGCCCGCCTCGGGTCCTAGAATAGACACTACCCTCTTTTATTCAACCTGGAACTAGACCCCCTTATATGTAGCTTTCTTTTTTTGCAAGAACCGCATCTGCGGTCTGTTCTATCCTGTGCCAGGGATCCTGCACATGTGCCCCATCTGATTACAGATGTGCGGCAGCCATTGGTGGGAGAGGTTCCTAAGGAACCCTCTCCAGGTAATGTGTAGCCCATAAGCTACAGAGACTTATGCCATCTTCAGATGGCGTAAGATGCATAGACCAAGTTCTGGAATGCGAAGGTAGATCTAACAGCATTGCATCCCCCATAGAAACCTATGGGGGTTGCGTCTGCTGGCGGCAATGAAGGGGCAGCAGCAGATAGCAGAGATATCTGCTGCGATCCTTCCATAATACAATCAGGGGATAATAAATATTTGGGTATCCTCCAAAAACTGGAGTTTTCGGTGAATATGCCACAAATATTTAATGATAAATACACACCTAAGTCACAGAAATGGACAACAGTGGGCTACTGCACAATCTTGTAAAAGTAACCGTCATCTCTATAAGCGCACCTTTCCCCTATCCTTGGTGTAAAAAGATCTGTATGAAATTAGCCGGATCTCCTCAATTCCGCCTACACGAACACGGCTCACTGATCCTACATGCGAATGTACCATTGCCAACCAATTACCCCCATTTAGCTGCAAGTGGAGCAATAATGGCTCAGTTGAATGCGACTCTGAATAACGAATAGATCCGCAAAGATACTTATGTTCATCCCCGACGCTTGCGCGGTGAAAGAGATCGACCGCTTTGAGTGTAACCGAGTCCGGCCCTTAATGATTTGTTTTTATGGAATCAGTATGATTAAATCCCGACAGCAGAAGCCCGGCAGTGAAGATCCCGACAGGCGAGTATTTTTTCTATTTACTAACCTAACCCCCCTTAACCCTAACCTCCCCCCCAAGTGCCTAACCCCCCTTCTCCACAGCCTAACCCTAAATATTTCTTATCCCTAAAAACGACACCGCCATTTAGATAATCCTCACAGAAGAAGTCTTAATTTATGTAGCACTCATGGAGCACTTGTGTGTCCAGACCCGAATTAAATAAGGTATGCGAATATTCTCCAGTCTCCATTGTCAGCCACACATGGACCACATATATAGATGGCCCAATTGGACAAGATTTTGCCCCACAGGCCATGGCTCTGTGTCATGCCCCGCGTCATTGGGGCCTGGCATCGAGTTCACACGATAACCACTGATGGTTCTTCCAAATGCATTTATAAACATTATTATGAGCACCTGGCTCATTAAGGCTGCCAAATGCTCAATATCACCTGTGGTATTATAATCTGTATTGATGGCATAACATTAGATAAAATCTGATCATGTGTTAGGTCATTGTTAAACTGAAAATTGTCCAGTACCACTAGTTCTCTCCTCAGTTAGACTGCAAGCTCTATGGGAGAGGGATCTCTTCCTTTTGTTGATTACGACTTTGTTCTCCAAGAACATTTTTCCTATATTATAAGAAACTGCTTATTGCGTTATAGTGTCTGTTTATCGGTTAGTGCAGAGAATGTATAGTCAGTACGGTTTATAAACATCATTTGTTAATTAAATCTCAAAGTTATAGCTGCTCAAAAGTGGATTCTTGGGAAAAAAACAAAAACAAAACCCATGCTCAGTTAAAAGATAATAATGCAGACCGTAAACAACGGCTTTTAACAAGTGATTACAGTTTAAAGAAAGACTTCTCTTTGTAATTAAAAAACATTAAATCGTAAAAAGTATGCAAATGTTAGCACTGTTCTACCTACATTCCTTTATTTCTGCTATTCAGATGTTACAAAGTCAACCTTATTTGGCTCTGATAGCGATTATGGAACTACAAATCCCACCATGGAAGACACCTGCATACTGGGACTTATAGTTTAAATGTTACTTGACTGCCACAGGTTGCCTTATCTGCACGGTGTGATTTTATAAACGCAAGGGGTTACAGATGAGACATTAGGTAAGGAGTTAATTTGCATATTACACAGCATTTTTAATTGCCAATTTTTCGTATATATATATATATATATATATATATATATATATATATATATATCACACATACTAGCACACACACGTACAAATGCACATACAAACATTTGCATTAGAATTAGCTAGGGGATTAATTCATTAATAAAAAGCCAATACTACTAGGAAATTAACAATATACATGGCAGTATAATAAGTGATCATACCAATAAGACAATATTGTGCCACCCACTATAAGCACAAAGGCACAATAGAAATACTACTACTGACAATAATCAATATGAATATCAGCACCCGGTGCCCATTGAATAGGATCCTTACCAGGGATGCAGGCACAGGATACATTATCATCTGTAGTGGGAGCACCTTAATATTAACACACAAGACACAGGCTTAGGGCATTCAGGGTCTCTCTCGTACAAAAATAACAGCAGTGATCCCATAAACACAGCTCTCCAGTGACAGTGACCGTGTAACATAGTATCAGACTGATGTTATTACCTTCTTATAAGATGCCATCACCCCAATACACCCTATTCAGATAGACACTTCCTCGTCTGATGACGTCATGGTCACATGCCTTCTCTTTACGAAGACGCTTACGGTGGCCGGAGATGCTCAAACATCCTAAGTAGTCGAAGCCCGCATTGAAGTCAGTATAGCTGTACGGGAGCTTTGTGGTGTTAGAGGAGAAGAGATAATACATTACGCATTTAACACATCTCTTCTCAATAGGCTTCTAGTTACTTTATTTCATTTGATAGTTTGCCTGCCTTCATAATAGATATCTTTATTCAATAAAGAAATAATGATACTTTAGGATCTTAAGTTACACCTTTTATGTACAGTAGGCAATGCCTAGTGAGGTTACAGCTTTTTATGTAGGCAGCATGCTGTGAGTATTTTGCAGTGCATGTTTTCTTCTGTTTACAAATACAATAGTAAATATAAGAAGCAGGTATTTATATTATAATATTGTCTGTATAGAATAAGGGGTCTATTTACTAAGCCTTGGATGGAGATAAAGTA
This sequence comes from Taudactylus pleione, assembly GCA_031769625.1. Classification (NCBI taxonomy): domain Eukaryota; kingdom Metazoa; phylum Chordata; class Amphibia; order Anura; family Myobatrachidae; genus Taudactylus; species Taudactylus pleione. The sequence continues at coordinate 325,825 of JAUIMM010000164.1, forward strand.
CCAGCCAGTCAGTTCCTAACTGCCATGTGACAGGCTGTGTTTGAAAAATGACAGGAGCTGATTGGCTGGTACCTTATGTCCGTACACTTTATGTCCATCCAAGGCTTAGTAAATAGACCCCTTTGTGTTGTGTAGTGCTAATAGTCTATATCATTTTTTCTAGATACTAGCTCTCAGTGACATGCTCTAGGACACACATATCCCTTTTATACCAAAGTCCCGGGTCTGACCCGGGGTTTGGAACACGTTTCCAACCCAGATCAGACCCGGGACAGATCTATTTCCCACTGTGGTGGCAACCCGGATTGTGCCCGAGTCGGCACCGTTCACACCGGAGCCGGGTCTGCAGCTTTTCCGGCGTTGCAGTGGACACTTGGAGATGATGTAATCTCCGAGCACCGCTGAAGCTGGCCAATCGGGCAGCATGCAGCATGACCCAGGTCATCGTGACCCGGCTTGTGACGTTTACACTGCAGGATGACACGGGAAAGACCCATGCCCAACCCTGCAAGCTACCCGAGTTGGATCTCCGGGTCACTGGATCCATTTACACTGGCTAAAATCCCGGGTTGATGCGCGTTCACGTGCAAAAACCTGGGATTTTAATGTCGGTGTAAAATGGGTATAAAATGGTATCCCAAAAAGACTTCCAGTGTTGTAGTCTTAGAAGGGGTTGGGTACAGGATGCTGGCGGTCTGGATGCCGGCAGTCACAATACTGACAGCGCCGTCAGAATCCCGACGCCAAAGGTAAGTATAATAGCCATAACCCCCCCAACCCTAAACCACTTTTTCTGCAGCCTAGCTCTAACTCGGCTCCCCTCACAGCCGAGTAACACCAATTCAGCTGTCCCTGAGAAACGACAGAGACGCATATGGGTCAGAATTGCCCTTAAGTACTTTAAGATGCGTATTCCTCAGGCCACAGGTTCTCAAACTCGGTCCTCAGGACCCCAAACAGTGCATGTTTTCCATGTCTCCACACTGAATCAAGTGAAATAATTAGCTCCACCTGTGGACCTTTTAAAATGTCTCAGTGAGTAATAATTACACCTGTGCACCTGCTGGGTGACATGCAAAACGTGAACTGTGTGGGGGTCCTGAGGACCGAGTTTGAGAACCACTGCCTCAGGCAATGCAGCCGCAGTTTGCTAGAAAGGGTGAGATGTGACTGCAATTGGACTTGCGTGTGACTCGGAATCAGAATCTAAATCTCAAGTACCCATTTTGAAAGCGAGTATGTGCAATTTCTGTCCAAAATGACACTGACTGCATACAATATGGTGGTAGATGCCAATGTACTGGATGTATGGAAAATGTGCTCTGGGCCTGATTCAGAGCCGCTCGTAAGCGGCCGCTCGTTCATTCCGAGCGATGTTCGCACAATTGCGCATGCATATGGGTCGTAATGCACATGCGCCAACCAGTCATTGCTGTCGGAAATCGAGCGCTCACAAAATAGCGAGTGCCTGCTAATTTGAGTGACAGGATGAGGCGTTTGTGGGTGGTAACAGGGGAAGGTGCTTGAAAACGGGGAGTGGAGATCCGAACGCAGGCGTGCCAAACGGTCAAAACGGGTGTTTTAAGGGTGTGCATAATTAACAAAGCAGCGTCATCGACCACGTCACTTGGTTGTTTCTTAGCCTGAACTGTTCGCAAGATTGCGGTAGAAAAATCCAACCACAAGCACTGCAAGCAGTTCAGACGCCTTTCGATGTACTCGATTAATCAAATAAATAGCGGAGATGACGTAGGATGCGAGCGGCCAGGGTGGCGTCTTTACAAAATAGCGAGCGCATGTTTCGTTCGCTTGCTCAGACATAGAGGCGTCAACAGACCGCAAAGAGCGAGCGCTCAATTTAAATAGCCGGCCCCTTTTTCTGAACGAGCGAGCGCAAATAGCGTCTGGCTCTGAATCAGGCCCTCTGTACATATGTTACAGTACAATTGCCAGTCTGCAATCTAGCAGATTACTACTCTGGAGAGATTACAGGCAGTGGCGTCACAAGGGGGGTGCGGGCTGCACCGGGTATCACCCCCCAAGGGGGTGACACCAAAGAGCCACACACTCCCCCAGCCGTCACACAGCTGACTGCACTCTCCCCCGCCATCAAAGAGATGCCCGCAGGGCCGCCGAGAGGGGCGGAGCACACCATTGGCCATGAAAGGTGCTGGGTCCCGGGCAGGGGATCCACCCGCTGCCCGCCCACTTCCCACCCACCTTTGCGGCCGCCGCCCGGGATGGCCGTCATGCTGAAAAGTTTTTCCTTTTTTTTAAAGAGAGCACCTGGTGCGTGACGTCATGTCGTCACACTGCGCCGCCGCTGCTGAAGGAGAGGAGCTCAGGAGCCCGCTTCCCGTCCACTACTCCGCCCCACGCCGCTGTTGCTGGAAGGCTCAAAGAGAGGAGCGGTCAAGAAGAAGGTAAGTCAGTGAAGAAAGGTGGCTGTCTGGGGACACAAGGCTGGCTGGCAGAGGACACAGAAGGGGGGAGGGAAAGCTGGCTGGGTACACAAGAGGGGGAAGGCTGGCTGGGGACATAGAAGTGGGGGAAGGCTGCTGGGAACACAAGTGGGAGAAGGACACAGAAGGGGGGGCTGGCTGGGGCCACAGAAGTGGGGTTTGGCTGGCTGGGGACTCAAGTGGGGGAGGGCTGGCTGGGGACACAAGTGGGGGAAGGCTGGCTGGGGACACAAGTGGGGGAAGGCTGGCTGGGGACACAAGTGGGGGAAGGCTGCCTGGAGACACAAGTGGGGGAAGGCTAGCTGGGGACGCAAGTGGGTGGGGGAGGGCTGGCTGGGGACACAAGTGGGGGAAGGCTGCCTGGGGACACAAGTGGGTGGGGGAGGGCTGGCTGGGGACACAAGTGGGGGATTGGTTGGATGGATGGGGACACAGAAGGGGGGATTGGCTGGATGGATGGGGACACAGAAGTGGGGATTGGCTGGATGGCTGGGGACAGAGACGTGGGGACAGGCAGTCTGGGGACACAGAAGTGGTGGAAGGCTGGCTGGGGACTTTGAAGGGGGATTGGCTGGCTGGCTGGAGACTTTGAAGGCGGATTGGCTGGCTGTCTGGGGACACAGAAGTGGGGATTGGCTGGCTGGGAACACAGAAGTGGGGGTAGACTGGCGTCATCACGCCCCCCTGGGTATGCCCAGCATTCTGGGATGAGCACTGCAGTGTGCGTATTGGACTGGTAAGGAGAGAGAGCGTGGAGCTGTGCACCTTGGTCCTGATTTTTTTTTTTTTTGGTGGAGGTGGGGGTGTCACCATTAGTTACAGCACCGGGTGACACCAACCCTAGTGACGCCTCTGATCACAGGAGCTAGAATCATGAAATCTCAGTCTAGAACAAGAGACATAAGCGTGCACTCCCAGATCATGACTATCTTGTGTAAAATCAGGATTATTAGAATTAGTATATTAAGAATGTGGATTTTACATGTAAGTTAGTTCAATAGAACTACAAGGAAAAAAGGTGTAAGACAATGTTGTAAGAAAGTTGTAGGACCTCTGTAATCTAGCACTAAACCCATTGTGATTTCATTTCCTAGTCAGCTATTTCCATTATGTGATGATAACTATCAACGAGACGTTCTTTTTTATAATTGAAGAATTCAAGGGTAGTTTTCCTTAAAGTGACTTATCTGCCAAAATACTTTTTTTTTTATTTTCCGCTAGCTTTCAAAAATCCTGAGAATATGATCACAAAATTTATATCTGAAATCATTACGTTTATTTGGAGTATCTTTGGGCCTGATTCCGATATTTACATAATGCCGATTTTCATGCAGATCGAACGATTGTTAGCCATTGCACCTGCGTGAATGGCACACTGCGCATGCATCGATTGTATTGTGATTACGCCCGTCCAGAGGATTTACTCACAAAGTAAGTGACAGGTAGTGGCCGTTTGGGGTAGGTAACAGCTGCGATTGCATTAGCGTAAATCGCAGAATCAGGCCTTTGATCTCTTTCATCCAATTCTAAAGTCAAGTTACTGGGGGCATTGGCGTTTTCAGGATGTACCGGCAGTGCAACGTTCAGAATGTATGTAATCTCATTGTTGGCAAAATGTTTTCACTTTCATTATTATTAATATTATTATTATTATTATCATCATCATGCAGGAGTGGTATAATTACATATAGAAAAAGTCAATATCCTTCTATTTGTTACTCTTTTACTATGATAATATTGTATTTCTTCTACAGGGTCCATAGGGCACCACAGGGAGACAATGGGGTGTAGGTGGTACTTGGAGAACCGGACACCAACAGCAAAGCTTTTTTCTGTCCCAGGATGCTCTGGTCCTTCCCCTTAAACCCTGCCCACAGCCTGAAGGCAACTCAGTTTCATTGGTGTCCGGCAAGAGCTGGATCACCATTAGAACAGTGAGGCTGCTATTAAGCAGCCCAAGCTTTATTTTTATGATTTACTTTTATATTCATTTTTACTACAGAGCAGCGCTAGACAGTCCTCTGGACGTCTGCACTACTACTCCATCACCTCTCCACGGCTAGGTACTCACTGCGGGGCTCCAGGGGGAACTAGCTAGCAAGGCTCCACAAACCCGAGACTGCAGCCGGGACTCAAGAGGACACGTAAGGCAGTCCCGGGACCCGCGTATATGCGCATTCTTACCTCCGGTCTCACGAGACAGACCAGAGGCGCTGATGTGGACACCGGTTCGTCCGGGAATACACTAGACCACCAGAGCATTACAAATACTGGCGCAGGGGACAGCTAAGGCCAGGGACCCGGTGGTTGATGTCAGCGTATGGGAGAAGGCCCTCTCCCTGCGGCCCCTCCCAACGGCTCAGGGCGCCATTGCACTGCGGTCTTGCCGCCCCTGAGCTGCTTCTCCCTCACCCTCCATCCCCTCTGAGACTCACGGCAGCCATGTTCTGCATTCAGGTCTCCGGGAACGCTTGGTCTCACTGTATACCTCTCCCAAGGGCCAAGTTATATAGCGCTATTTCCTACCAGCCACAGCGGTCTGTGTAGTTGAATTTAGTGCCCACTGCAGTTATATTGTATGCTCTGCATTGCATGTGACATGTGCTAGTGCTGTTGTCTGTTTATTTTTTCACAACTTTCAGCTTATACCTTTCCCTTTCTTTCATTATAACCCTGGCATACTGAGGTATAGGGGGTTGATAGTACCTCACATCTACCTACATTTGTGAGGGCTATCACATACTGTATATCTGTATTGTACATATATCTAGGTTGCTCACTGCACTGTGCCAGATTGTGTGCTACATTATCCTTGCAACTATGTCTAGCATAAGGCAAGAATAACAAGCAGCCTGCTGCTCCCACTCTGGTCTCTTGCAAGTCCTGTTTAGCAGGCTTAGCTTCAGAGGATCTCATTCAAGATGGTCTATGTGCATTTTGCTATACGGCACATGGCCCCACAGCCCCGGCATCCTCTCCTCAGGACCCCCCATGGCTTCTTTTTCACAGGTGTTGGCAAGAATTGTGGACCACCTAGCGGTCCCTGTGGTACATACATGCCGACATTGTTTGTGGCTGCCTCCTCCGGGAGGAGGCAGCCATAACTGTACAGCATGGGGGCGTGCAGCTAATTTAGGGGCGGATCGGGGGCGTGACATCGCGGCCACACCCCCGTCACACAATGCCGAGATTACCAGCATTGTGTGGCCGGGGGGCATGGGCCACGGTGACGCGATTCAGCGTGAATCGCGTCATCGGCTCCCCCGGACCGCCCACTTTGGCACTTACAAGCCAGAGGGATGCCGGAGGAGGTGGGGAGCTGGGGGATGTGGCGCCGACCGGGAGACTTGCCCACCTTTCTGGGGGGGCGGGAGCGCAACCCGATTTTCGGGAGGCTCCTGACCTTCCCGGGAGAGTAGGCAAGTATGCTGTGGTAGCTCCCTCTATGGGATGACCACAGCAGGTACTCCCTGCGAATCCTTTGCCTCCCCCATGGGTAGATGTACTTTCTGCCTCAGTGCAGAGTCCGACAGCTACCTCTACAGTCTTTCAACAAATGCTGCAAAAGGAGAGACCCTTACCTAGTAAACCTACTAAGCGTGCTGTGTTATCTTCCCAGCCCACCCAACTATCAGATTCTGAGTTATCATCTGGGGAGGCAGAAGATGCAGACCTCTCTCACTCTGACTCCCCCTCGGGAGACGAGGAGCCCCCCTCTAAAGTGAATATACCTGCACTTGTAAGAGCTGTAAAATCTATTCTTCAAATAGAAGAGGCAGAAGCCACTCCTAGGGCAAAAGAGCCAGTATTTAAGTGACAGAAGGTAGTTTTGTCAGAGTTTCCTCACACTGATCAGCTACCTGATCATATGTGTGAAGCATGGAATATACCTAGTAAAAAATTTCAGCTGCCTAAATGCTTGATTTCCTTTTACCCTCTTCCAGCTACTGATTGCACTAAATGGGAAGTTCCCCCCTGCAGTGGATTTCCATGTGACATGTTTAGTTAAGAACTCTACCTTCCCTATCCACACTGCAACCTCCTTAAAGAAGACTAGGGATAGAAGAATGGTATCTTGCCTGAAGTCTATGGGCCTGATTTAGACCCGCTAGCTAAGAGCATACTTTTGCGCGATGTGTATGCAATTTGCGTAGACAGTGCAATCGCACAGCAATGTATTAGCACGCCCAGTATTCCCTAGAGAGGGATCACATAGTGTATGCAGACACCCACCAGCCTGTCTTAAGACACCCACTTGTGCACGTCATGTCCAGGAAGTGTATGCAACCATCGGTACATCAGTTGCTATCGCAGCGCTTGAGGTTGACCATACCCTTCCGCAAGCACTGAGAGCATTTCAGTGTAAAAACAATCCAGGTGACGTGTACTATGATGCTATCTTTTAATTATGCACACCTCTAAAACGCCGTTGAGATGCTCAGGCACACCTGCGTTTGCACCTCCACTCCCCTGTTTTTAATGGCCAGCTCCTGTTACCAATAACAAATGGCTTCCCCTGTCACTCACTCTGCTGGGCTGTCTATGCGCAGCGAGCCAAAGCGTTGTGAACTTTCGCTAAGGTATGCGCACACTGCATACCATCGGCAGCAGCGAGAGTATGCATCTTAGCGAGCGGGTCTAAATCAGACCCTATATACTCTGTTACAGGAGCTATTACTTGGCCTGCCAGGGCTACGGCCTGAGTGGCAAAAGCCATTGAGATTTGGGCAGAGGCCCTAGAAGATACATTTCTCTCTGATGCTTCAAGGGAACAGCTGTCGTACATATCTCACATTAGAGATGCAGCCTCCTATTTAGGGGAAGCGGCTTTAGACACTTGCCTCCTAGCTTCCAAGGCATCTGCTACTTCCGTGGTAGCCCGCCATATTGTTTGGCTTCGCTCATGGAAAGCAGATTCGGACTCTAAAATGACTTTGGAGTCTCTGCCTTATTCTGGGGAGATCCTGTTTGGCCCAGAATTGGACAACATTGTGACTACTTTGGCAGCTTCCAAAACTGCGTTCTTGCCCTCTGCATCTACTACGAAGCCTCGGATGTCATCCTTTTGGTCCTTTCGTCCCCAAGGGAAAGCTAAAGGTGAGTGCTTTCCACACCAGTCAGCATCCACTCAGTCCTCCAAGCCTAGGACCAAACAGATATGGGCTACAAGATGTCCACTTACCAAATCTGAGGACAAGCCTTCAGCCTGACAGGGCGGGCCTCTCCATGGGGAGGCCGACTTCTTCAGTTCACCTAGTTCTGGCGTCAAACCACCTCAGACGCCTGGGTAAAAGAAGTGGTCTCCCACGGATACACCCTCTCATTCCTGAGGCGCCCCCCCCAGCAGTTCTCTTGCACAGGACCTCGATCGGACCCATGCTAAGCCTTGCTCCTCCAGAAGGCCATTCAGTCCTTACTGCTCTCGGGGGTCATAATTCTGGTCCCCTCATCACAGAGAGGGAAGGGCTTTTATTCTACCCTTAGTTCAAAAGCCCAACGGGTCTCATCGACCTATCCTCAACATCAAGTCTCTGAACAAGTTTATCAGGGTGCCCAGGTTTCGTACAACCACATTGTCACACATTGGAGTCACATTCACCATTACAGGGTCCAGCAGTGTCGCATCATGGCCATCTGTGTCCCTCCTGGCCACACTTAACATCTCTGAGAACTCTACTTGCCAACCAGAATGGTGGTTAGCATTCTCTCTTGATTCATTTGCTGAGCATCAGCGCTGCCATCTTGGTTGCGATCACCTGACTACACTGAGCAACCAGATTCCAGCAACATTGGTCACTTGCTCAGCTCAACCTAGACTTGCACTGTCATCATTGCCAGAACAACTTATCTTCCCTGAAGATCAGTCTTCTGACTCATGGTTCTGTTGACATTCTGCTTGTGTCTTCTGCATTGCTTTTCTGCATTCAGACTGAGGGCCTGATTTAAAGATGTACACAAAGCCGATATTTATGCAGATTGAGCGTATCGTTGCCATTGTGCATGCGTGTAAGCCACACTGTGCAAACACAGCAATTGTGTTGCAACTCCACTCAAACAGAGATTCAGGGTCTGATTCAGTAAAGATCGCAATTGCCATCACAGCTGCAAAATCGCACACAATGAAGCTACGAAAATATGCTAATATCTGCCACCGCTCAGCCAGCATAGAGACGCCCACTACTGCTTTCTCACGTACGTAATACCTTGCAGTCCTGCGTATACATCGGTAACATTGGAGAACATTGGCCCCTCATGCATAATTACAGCAGGTCTGACCCGTCGCAGAAACTACAAGTCTCGTCGCACGCAGTCAGTACTCAAGCTGCCTAGGCAATCGCAGTGACTAATTTATGCACGCCCATGCAACGGCGTTCAAATAGACAGGCACGCCTGCGTTTCTGCAACCACTCCCCAGCCACCACCCCCAAACGCTCACGGTCTGTCACTCATTCTGCGATGGATTCCTGTCTGTGTGCGTATTAGCAGCATGATCGACGCGCACACGCAGTGCGGTGCATACGCAACAATCGGCCGACCTGCGCACGCAGTTGCAATTGTGATCCAGGGCCTCAATCGTTAAGTGAGTGACATGTAATCAGCGTTTGTGGGAGGTAACGGAAGCGTGTAACGGAGGCGTGTCTGACTGTTTAAATGCTGTTTCGTGGGTGTGCATAAATTAGCCATTGCGATCCCCTGTGCGTGTCCGGAGAGACGCTATGTTTGAGACTGATGTTACTGATGTTTACCCTGTTGCATGACTTCAAACAGATATGAAAAGGCATCAGTGGGCGTCCCTATGCTTGAGTAAGTTTTGGAAACATTAGCATATTTTCGCAATTGCGAACCATGTGAAATCTCAGCTGCGATTGCATTAGCGTACATCTCTGCATCAGGTCCTCAGTCATCACCGTCAGCTTGCTTTCATTGTGCATTGCTGTCAAGCTGCTTCAAACATCACCTGCAGCTTTCTTTCATTGTGCACAGTACTCAACTTCAAACATCACCTGCAACCTGCTTTCATTGTGCAAAGGATTCAATTCCAATACTATCTGCAGTCTGCCTCCAGTGTGCATAGCACCCAACTCCTATATCAGCAGCAGCCTGCCTTCACTGTACTCTATAGTCCAGCCCTCCTGCATATTGACTTTGTCATGCTTCCGGCACTCAAGCAGGTCGATGTTGCCCAAGTGCGTATGCGCAAGACGGAGGCGGCTCCGTCGTGCGCATGCGCGAGACCCGAATAACGACGGCCAAGCTGTTGTTATGGGTCTCGCACCAAAGGGGGCGTGCTGTCGATGGTGATTGACAGCACGCCCCCTTTTGTTGTCGTGTCGGGGGCATGGCTGCCGAGACGGAGGCGTTCCCATGGGAACGTCTACCGTCTGGGGCCGGCCCCACTGACATCACTAGTGATGTAAGTGGGAGTGCTTTTGGCTCTGATAGAGCCAAAAGCACTCCAGGGCTTGCAGCAGACGAGACCCTACCACAAGGGTCTCGTCGCAAGCCCGATGGTCGCGATGGTCTTGACCATCGCGACCATCATTTTGGCCACTCGCTATAGCTGTGTGTGATCACCCACAGCTATGCGAGCGGCCAGGAGGCGCTCCAAAAAGTAAGAGGGACAGCCCTGATTCAAAGCGAGCGCTCTGTCAGAGCGTCCGGCTCTGAATCAGGGCCTCAGTCTGCTGCCTCTTCAAGATATACAGATACCTCTCTGCTCAGTATTCTGCAAATCAAATTTAATACTAGAGTGACCTGCACAGAGAAGCATCATCAGGCCCTCAAGCTTCATGAACTCTTCCAATAGTACAGCTGGACCCAGGGGTCTCGATCTGCATCAACAAAACCCCAGTGCCGTGACACACACTTGACCCATTCTTTTTACATTCTGAAGCCTCTCAATATGTGGCCCCACAGATCTACATAACAGAGGGAAAAAGACACTGCTCACCACAGCCTGATCCTCCAGCAAGGACCACTTACCTGGAACCTCCAGCTATAGATGGTCTGCTCTATGTAAGAGTTGTATCGCCTGAAAACTTTAAGCTCAGGGATAACACTGACCTTATTGAATACAAAATGGAGACATTTGCCTCTTGACCTAATGATTGATAGCCGCACATAAGGTATTAGAGGTGGAAGTAATTTGGGGAAGAAATTAACAGACCTAGAAGACAATTGTACCTCAACAAGCTCAAGCTGAGGGGTAATTCAAGACTCTGAATTGGATGTACATGTGAAAGACCGATGATGATTATTTATTATGATTATTTTTTGTTAATATTAATGACTATTTTTCAGTGATATAGGGCTCTATTTACTACAATCCGCATTTTGAATGCAGATTGTTGTGTGATATTACCGACTGAATTCGCATTGTGTATTCAGGCAATATCACAGGGATTTACTAAAAATCCCTTGCAGGGACAGAGCTTGCGATAAAGCTATGTCCCTGCGAATCCCCTCCGCAGCCTTATCACGGTATTTTCGCAATAAATACCGTAACAAGTGCCTGAACATGCGCCAACCGGCCGCCACTAAGCCCTGTCCCCTGCAATCGTGACCCCCCCTCCCTTAATTACACTTACCTCCAGTTATCGGTGCTCCGGTGATGTCCTCCGTGGCTCCGGTCAGCTGACATCCCATCCTGCACTGAGACCCGGTCAGGTGATGACCGGGCCCCAGTGCAGGATGGGAGACCAGCTGGCCGGAGGGAGGACATCACCGGAGCACCGATCACTGGCCCTGGACTCTGGTAAAAAAATTTTTTTTTTTTACAAATTTTTTTCTTTTTTTCACAGTGTATCAGCTTCTGGTCTGTTTAGACCACACAGCTGATCACTGGGGTCGGCTCTGGGCTCTGCTCTGCCTGTTAGAGCGGAGCAGGAGTCCGGTAACTGGGGGAGACCCTCCAGGTGGCGTTATTATCACAGGACTTTCCCCGGTATTTTTTCACAATTTATTTTTAGTAACTTTGGCCAGATCACATTTCCCATTACAATTATGGGAAATGCGATCTGATTACTACAAATAAGTGATAATTAGGGCTTGGAGTAGAATTTTACCAATTCTACTCCAATTGCCCTTTAGTAACTGTAGGTGATACTAAAATTATGTGAAAACACCCTTTTTCACTTTATTTTAGTAAAAATAATGTTAATAAATAGAGCCCTTAGAGTTATATTGTCCTTTGAACAAGAACAATATGAACAGCTGTGACAGACCTGAAGTTGGTCATCTCATCCTTTGCTGCCTGAATGGACAAACTAGAGGAAAAGGTGGACGAGATCTAACACTTTCGGCATGTGGTTGATCCTTAAGTGATTGCCTTACGTTCTGATGTTAATTGGAGAAAAGTTAAACTAGAAGATCTGGAAAATTGTTCCTTGTGAAACAACATCCATATAAAATGACAGAATCCATTGAAATGCACTCTACAAGTCTTGAGGCTTCCACAGAGTAGCTCATGCTCGATGGAGCACACTGAATGCTCTGCCCTAGTGCATCTGATTGACTGCCACCTTACGTTCTCATGAAATTACATTACATCACACTGTGAAGGAGGAACTCGTGTGTAACAAATTCTGTTCTAAGAGACAAATATCAAATCTGCAGATTTTCATGGACATTGCCTCCAGCAAACTCAAGAAAAGAAGTAAGATTTCAGTAATGAAGACTCTCCACAACCAATAATAGAGCACTATAACATTCCCCGAACATACATTTTAGCCAAATCTAACCTTTCTAAAAGCCAACTTCATACTGTATAAAAAGATGTTTGAGCAATTGTGACCTATTTGACATTTGTAAGGAAATACCGACCAGTTGACCAAGCTTCTATATTCTATATTTTGGGCACTAGGAAGCAAGGGCCTACTGCTCAAAGTTCATCTACCCCCCACTGGCCTAGCGCCCAAACCTAATTATGCTCCGTCCTAGTGTCTGCTTAACATGTGGGGGGGCCAACCACCTGACTAAAGCCTAAAGCCCAATTCCCTGGTGGCCTAGGGTGGTAACGAGGAAAGGATGTCCGTTGCACACATATAAAGAATATATAATATGATTGCATTTCTTTGTTAGTATATTGTGTTTATCAGTCCCCATTTTTCTTCTTTATAAGATATATTGATGTTTATATATAGCCTTTATACTAATATTACAATTGTCATCATAAAACATTCTCTTTACATTACACGTCCTATTTGTTTTTGCTTGTCTTGTCCTTCCATATGTCTATATCTGTACACAAGGCATGACAATGTGATGCATCAAAATTTGATTTGTGTGGGCATGATTACGCGTCTTGAAATGTGTCATAATGCACCTGGGAATGCTTCATCATCCACAGAATGTGAAGCGTCAAAAAGTATTGCTCACAGCAATGGCTGAATCTATGCATGCTTACATCCCCAAAGGCATTACATACAATAAGGTCTGGGCCGTGCCCATAAATTACCACCTGTGAAAATTGTTTAGTGACTTACTTAAGTATCAACACTTCAGGAACTAACCAATCTTTTCAGGTAAATATATTCTGGAACCGGGTTTCAGACTGCTGTCGGAATTCCGGCGCCGGGATTCTGACCGTTGGCATCCTGACCGTTGCTGACTACATCCCACGTCAACTACTGTAAATATGAGTTTATGAGGAAACATCTGTAGGGTTTATTTATTTATTGTTTTGGTGCACAATTGCATGGTCAGGATTTTGAATGTCTAGTTTTGTCCTTGTTGTGATGTTGAACGTGTCCAGATTTTCATGTGTCGGTACTTTGCGTTTGCCGAGATTTTTATGTCTTGGTGTTCTGTCCTTACCGGGATTTTGTTTGTCATGATTTGAACGTGTCAGGATTTTAATGTGTCTGTATTTTGTCCATGTCGGTTTTGTGGTTGTCAGTATTCTGTCGATGTCAATATTTTGAGTGTCGGGATTAGTCAGGTGGGATTTTGACTATATGCCCAGGAGATGGGTATCAATACTATTCCCACAAAGGCACATGATGCACAAGACTGTTATAGACATTATTCTATTAAGGATAGAAAAATTGTCTCAAATTCCTGGTGCCCAATGCAGTAAAAGATGGACAGGACATTGGATTGAAGGCAAAATGTAACACACCTAATAGAACATTTGAAGCAGGATTAAAAGTGGAATAAACAAATATATTGAAAGCCAATTCCCCATAGTGCCCAAACCAGTGGTCATATTTAATAAAAAATTATTTTTCTTGCTCACATTTCACTATCATGACCTCTACCCAGCTTTATTCTTTGAATCTCTTCATCCTGGCTGTAATTGCTAGTGCTCCAAAGGTTCAATGATAGCCCAAGTGTCTCTACACAAGTCTTGAGTGACTATTTTAATCCTTTAAACCAAGTAATGTATCCATCCTTAGTCAAATATGGATGAGTTATTGCTATGTTCTGATTTGCTATTGTCTTCTATGCATGACACTAAAACAATTGTTGTTTCATATCTTGCAAGCAGGGCACAAGGCATTATAAGGATAAGCTACAGCCATGTCCAACGAAAGTAACATATTTGGGACGCTAATGTTATATGCACCACAAGCAGTATCTGCTCTTCAAAATCTGTCGCGGCCGTGGGTGCTTGAATATGTGTCCCCTATCTGGAGTCTGGATCTGGAGGTCCTGATGTAGCTGAGTGCAGGAAACTTGGGGGTTTAATATAATTCCTGCGCATAAAGTAGCCAAGCAGGGCTGAGGCGAAGTATAAAACATTTTAGCCGCAGAACGTAGAGCGAAATCCAATCTGGTACTAGGGATAGTACAACAGTACTCGTGCAAATGCTGAGGATGAGGGTAAGGTGTGGAGAAACCTGTCTATCACTGCTATGGGTCTACTTAGCCTCTGCAAACGCAGTTCCCATTGCAACTGTTAGTTTGCGCACTGCATTGCATATGCATGCGCAGTGCAAATTAATTGACCGATTGCGTGCGTACTAGCAATTGCGTTCCTTGCTGAATCCGGCCCTAACAACCAAATCGATCACCCTGTTATAGATATGGATGCTAGGGTCCCAATAAAGTATTACAACACAGAACTGGAAAATCTGCAATCTGATCTAACATTAGAAATATCAAGGGTGTTAGTGTAATAGACTATCAAAGGGTGACCTGCCAAAGTGAAATAAATAAAACTGAATGAAGTTCAATCGTATGTTCAAATCATATTTTATTATTTTCCATATGCTTAAAAATACTAATTTTCAATATCACACATTATTTTATATTAGTGATTATGGGCTCTATTTATTAACATTTTTACAAAAATAAAGTGAAAAAGGGTGTTTTCACACCCTTTTCACATTATTTTAGTATCACCTACAGTTATTACAGGGCAATTGGAGTAGAATTCGTGAAATTCTACTCCAACCCCTAAGTATCACTTATTTTTAGTAATCAGATCGTATTTCCCATAATTGTAATGGGAAATGTGATCCGACCAAAGTTACTAAAAATAAATTGTAAAAAAATATTGGGGAAAGCCCTGTGATAATAACGCCACCTGGAGGTGGCGTTATCCAGGGTCACCCCGGTTATTGGGCTCCTACTCTGCTCTAAAAGGCAGAGCCGGGAGCCGGTCCCAGTGATCAGCTGTGTGGTCTAAACAGACCGCAAACTGATCTCTGCTAAAATGTAAAAAAAAAAAATTTACTTACCTGACACCAGGGACCGGTGGTCGGGGCTCCAGTGATGTCTCCCCTCCGGTCAGCTGGTCTCCCATACTGCACTGCAGCCCGGTTATCAGGTGATCGGGTCCCAGTGCAGTATGGGATATCAGGTGACCGAAGGTATGGAAGACATCTCTGGAGCACCGATGACTGCAGGTAAGTACTATTAAGGGAGGGGGGGTCGCGGTTGGGGGGTACATGGTCGCGGGGGGCGGGGCTTAGTGTCGGGGAGGCGGGTAGCAGCGGTGGCCGGTCGGCGCATGCGCAGGGCACTAGTCATGGTATTTTGTTGAGAAAATATTGTGACTTCAGTGCGGATGGGATTCGCATGAACAGAGCTTTCTCACAAGCTCTGTCCCTGCAAGGGATTTGTAGTAAATCCCTGTTATATTGCCTGTATTCGCAATGCGAATTCAGTCGGTAACATCACACTACAATCTGCATTACAAATGCGGATTGTAGTAAATAGAGCCCTATATACTTTATGATCATTGTACAATTTCCTGCATAACTCTGTGTTAATCACACTGCAATTTCATGTATGAAAATATAATTGATTTTGTAAGTGATCGCAGATTTGTGTACATTTGTTTTATGCAAGGTTGCTTGTAGTTACAGCTTCTTTGTTAAATGCATATGCTCCCAATAAGAAGAACCTGTTTTTAATTGTAAACTGTTGTACTGACCACTTTGCTACACTGAGGGCATAAGCACACATAGATATGACAACAGTGACAAGCACGTGGTTACCATGACTCAGAAAGGCACCTGACAGCTTGACCAAATGCATTGTTTTTATCTGTAACCTATTGTGTAGTGTCCAGTTTATGTGTATAAAGTCTATCACACTGACCCTTGCAAGTCAGTGTGTTCAGGATTGAATACTTGTGTTAGTACCTACCATGCATGTGCATTGTATTGGCTGTACTCTTTGTATTTCTTTGCGCAAATAAATGTTCTGGTAAACTGAGCGGACTTCACCATTATTGCGATGTGTACAAAAGTGAAATGATCGCAAAAACAATAATTGTATATTGAGAGCAATGGTCTGCGCATGCGCGGTCAGCAGACCACACATGTGCGGTGGCCATTGCTCTGGACACCTCTTCCAGTATTTTTTGTGCAATAGTAGCCCATAGAGATGGCGTTATCCTATCGTGGCTAACCTTGGTAAGCTTTACAGCCACCATATGGGAGCTGCTTCAGATTTGGACTGGCTCACAAAGGTACAGGGGAAATCCCCGGTGGGCCCTACTGCCTGTGAGCCCACTCCCCCCCCTCTAGGTGTCAGGTTCCAGATTTGAAATGATAGATTATAACTCTTAGATGGCCAGTTACCTGGTGGAACATGGGGGTTGGTTCCCTTCTACAGGAACTACACCAAGATTTGCCTAATGGTTAGCCAAGCATCTCTGGTGACTGACCACACCCCCTCTGGTGGATGGCCACACCCCTTAATCATGGGCCCCTACCACTGCATTCCCCCGGTGGGCCCTTCATATCCCAGACCGACACTGAATGAAGGGACAATGCAATAAATGTACTATAATCAAGATTTAAAAGAAAAAAATTACACATATAGTCAGGTGCATAAATATTGGGACATTGACAGAATTTTCATATTTTAGCCTCTATTCACCACCACAATGGCTTTGAAATGAAACAAACAAGATGTGCTTTAACTGCAGACTTACAGATTTAATTTGAGGATAATTACATCCAAATCAGGTGAACGGTGTAGGAATTACAACGGTTTCTATATGTGCCTCCCACTTTTTAAGGGGCCAAAAGTAATGGGACAGGTGTGGGCTATTCCCTCGTTATTTCTTTATCAATTAAGCAGGTAAAAGGTCTGGAGTTGATTCTAGGTGTGACATTTGCATTTGGAATCAGTTGCTGTCGACTCTCAATATGAGATCCAAAGAGCTGTCACTATCAGTGAAGCAAGCCATCATTAGGCTGAAAAATCAAAACAAACCCATCAGAGAGATAGCAAAAGCATTAGGTGTGGCCAAATCAACTGTTTGGAACATTCTTAAAAAGAAAGAACGCAACGGAGAGCTCAGCAACACCAAAAGACCCGGAAGACCACGGAAAACAACTGTGGTGGATGACAGAAGAATTATTTCCCTGGTGATGAAAAACCCCTTCCCAACAGTTGGCCAAATCAAGAACACTCTCCAGGAGGTAGGTGTATATGTGTCAAAGTCAACAATCAAGAGAAGACTTCACAAGAGTGAATATAGAGGATTCACCACAAGATGTAAACCATTGGTGAGCCACAAAAACTGGAAGACCAGATTACAGTTTGCCAAACAACATCTAAAAAAGCCATTACAGTTCTGGAACAACATCCTATGGACAGATGAGACAAAGATCAACTTGTACCAGAGTGATGGGAAGAGAAGAGTATGGAGAAGGAAAGGAACTGCTCATGATCCAAAAGATACCACCTCATCAGTGAAGCATGGTGGTGGTAGTGTCATGGCGTGGGCGTGTATGGCTGCCAATGGAACTGGTTCCCTTATATTTATTGATTATGTGACTGCTGACAAAAGCAGCAGAATGAATTCTGAAGTGTTTCGGGCAATATTATATGCTCATATTCAGTCAAATGCTTCAGAACTCATTGGACGGCGCTTCACAGTGCAGATGGACAATGACCCGAAGCATACTGCAAAAGCAACCAAAGAGTTTTTTAAGGCTAAAAAGTGGAATTTATGCAATGGCCAAGTCAATCCCCTGACCTGAATCCGATTGAGAGCAAGCATTTCACTTGATGAAGACAAAACTGAATGGAAAATGCCCCAAGAACAAGCAGGAACTGAATACATTTGCAGTAGAGGCCTGGCAGAGCATCACCAGGGATGAAACCCAGCGTCTGGTGATGTCTATGCGATCCAGACTTCAGGCTGTAATTGCCTGCAAAGGATTTGCAACAAAGTATTAAAAAGTGAAAGTTAGATTTAGGATTGTTTAGTTTGTCCCATTACTTTTGGACCATTAAAAAGTGGGAGGCACATATAGAAACCGTTGTAATTCCTACACCGTTAACCTGATTTGGATGTAATTACCCTCAAATTAAATCTGAAAGTCTGCAGTTAAAGCACATCTTGTTTGTTTAATTTCAAAGCCATTGTGGTGGTGAATAGAGGCCAAAATATGAAAATTCTGTCAATGGCCCTGATTCAGAGCCGCTCGCTATTTGCGGTCGTTCGTTCTAAAACAAGGGGTGGCTATTCAAATGAACCATTCGCTAATTGCGGTCTGTTCACGCCTCTAAGTCTGAACGAGCGAGCAAAACTTGCGGTTGTAATTTTGAAAAATACGCCCCCTTGCCGCTCGCACCATACGTCATGTCCGCTATTTATTAGATTAATCGAGTACATCGAACAGCGTATGAACTGCTCGCTATTCTTGTGGCTGGTTTTTTCAACCGCTATTTTGCGAGCAGTTCTGAGTAAAAAAAAACCAAGTGACGTGGTCAATGACGCTGCTGTATTAATTATGCACTCCCTTAAAACGCCCGTTTTGACCTTTAAGCACGCCTGCGTTCAAATTCCACACCCCCGTTTTCAAGCATCTTCCCGTTACCACCCACAAACGCCTCCTTCTGTCACTCAAAATAGCAGGCATTCGCTATATAGCGAACAAACGATTTTCGGCTGCACTGACTGGTTCGCGCATGCGTATTAAAATCCGTACGCATGCGCAGATGTGCGAACATCGGTCAGAACGAACGCGCTTACGAGCGGCTCTGAATCAGGGCCAATGTCCCAATATTTATGCACCTGACTGTAGCACTGCCCACTTGTATGACATCACTCGGTTTGATTGTACCATGACTTGGTTCTTCATAAGAATGAAAACATGAGGATATTCTCATATTGTCAGGTTAAGCCTTGTGAAATGTGAATGTTGATGTGTTTTTTCTAATCCAACTTCACGTCTTCACAAGATTCATAGCTGAAATCCCAGCTCATTCTGAGTAATAATTTAGGAGGCAGCACATTTCACATCAAAGCATAATTCAGTCGTGTGGGTCCATGCATAATTCACAGGAAATTATATTCGTCCTGCTGATCATTCAAACACAACCATAGCAACATATAACTCGTTCACTGTCAGAACCAGGCATTACTCACTCAACAAATGCCAGGTTAGGCTGGAATGAGACACATTACTATACAAAACCTGCCAGAATTTGCTTTGATCCAAGTGCAATTTGCTCAAAACCATGCAAGAGCATTCCAAACCAAATATAATTCCAATGGATTCTAACATTGTAAAATAAAAATAGTTTGCTCATTTCAGTTTCCTATTTAATATACAGTTAATGCAAGGTCAGACTAAGGGCCACATTTGCTTTAGGCTGAAAATTATGAAGGGCCTATTATGAGAATCGGAGGAGGTGTGACTAGTGCTATGTGGGTGTGGCCAGTGCCATGTGGGAGTGTACATCCTATACACTATCAGCCCCAATGTCTCCATAAATATGTATAAGTAGAAAAATTGCATTATTTATTAGAAAAATATTAAAACAATTTTAAGACGATTTATGAATGTCTGGACGTGAATACTGCTGTCCTGTCAGATAGAGAGTGTCACTAATCTTTCTTCAAATAAAGGCAGCCTGCAGTGCCAGCCTCGAGTGATGGGATTCCATGGGATGCATACCCACCAACCATCCCACTTTTGGGGAAACAGTCCTGCATTTTGGGCACTGTCCCACCTGTGGTCCGAAGTGTCCTGCAGTGAGTAGGAAGGTTGGGAGAATTCCCTCTCACCTACTGCTCTGCTTAGCAGAACAGCGGTAAATGGATGCCGTGTGCATGTGTGTGGCACATAAACAACCACAGAGAGGGACTGAGGGCAGCCCAGCAGTTTGGGATGCACTGTGCATTCCCCCAGCAAGACGAAACATGGGAACATAATGCGTGGGCACACCCCATACTGTGAAGACTTATCCTGTGCAGAAGGCTTGCCTATCCTTCCGGAATGGGCGGAAGGCTCCTGAAAACTGTGTGGCACTCCCGGCCACCCAGAAAGGTGGACAAGTCTCTTGTGGACTGGGGCCACCCTGCTGCGGCTGCCCACTTCCCCAGTGAAGTGGGTGGCACAGGCAGCCAGTGACGGGATTTGCAGTGAATCGCGCCATCATGGCTCCGCCCCCCACTCCACAATACTGGTAATCTCGGCATTGCATAGTGGGGGCGGGGCAACAATGACATGATTGCGTCATCACCAAACATGGCCCCCCACCACGAGTCCCGCCTATTGCTGCCCCAGAACCGCCGACCTCCTTTCAGCCCCACCCCCTGCAGTGCTGACCTGGCTGCTCCATCCCAGAGGATGCAGCAAATGGTCGGCAACTATGCTGTGCAGTGAAGCCACACCCTTTCTCAGGAGCGCATCTTCAGTGCTCTCACAGGGCCGAATTCAATTCAGTGCGTTGATGAATAGCTGCGGGAGGGAGCTCCCGAGGCTATTCAATACACCACGCTGTTTTGGAGGCTAAAGGATTTCTTCTCGCGCCCCCCTGGGGATGGGAGGAGAAATCCAACAAAAGTGCCGGGCGCGCAGCTGTTTGCTGGCTTAGCGCAGCGCTAACAGCCGCACGTCCGACACTTTAGTCGGAGAATGCTGGTTACAGTGCCTTAACACCCAGGTTAAGTCGCGAGAACTGGCATTATCTGACTTAACCAATTCCCAACAAGGCCAACAGCGCGGTGTTTGAATAGCTCCGGGAGCTCCCTTTCGCGGCTATTCATCATTTCACTGAATTGAATTCGGCCCACAGTGTCTTTCTCTACACCTCTAGAAAGTTGGCAGGTACTGTATGTGTATTCTACTTCTGAGACACTAAACTGGAGTGTAGGCATTCTAGGGGGGAGGGCCCTAACCCAAGGACTCATGATTTAAAAAACTTGGGGTACTGCATTATTTCTGGTTTTCATCAATTTATGGTTCCAGATCTCCCCACTTGTCTTCAGACCTTGCCACGTATCGTGTTCTTACTCATCTAGCCTCAATACGCCAAGTAGCACAATATGCCTGGCGTAAGTGAGCACCCAGGTCCCGTGCAAGTTTACTAGCATCGGGCAACTTTTTTTTTTTAAACTGTGTCTAGTTGCAATGTACCAGAATAATTTGATATGAGACACTTGTATATCTGTGTGTAACTAAGACTGAAAATGGAACTGCATTGTAGCACTTTGCATGGTGATTGAGAGACCTAGGGCCTGATTCAGAGGCGCATACTATTTGCGTGCGCTCGCTCTGAATCAGGGATTTTTTATTTTTTTTTTAGTTTCGGCCTTCAGGCCACTTGCATAGCTGTGGGTGACCACCCACAGATTTTGCGAGCGGCCTGGCGATTATCGCGACCATCGGGCTTGCGAGGAGACCCTGTGGTAGGGTCTCAGGTCTCGCAAGCCCGAGTGGACTTCCTGCTCCAAACGCCTTAGGCGTTCCTAAGGCGTTTGTGCAGCCACCCTCTCCTCCCCGCCTACAAAACGGGGTGAGCTGTCATTCAGTATCGACAGCCGCCCCATCTTGTAGTGAGCCCCGGAGCAACGGAGCTGCCATCGCTCACTGGGGCTTGCGCATGCGCAGGGGCCAAACATCGACCCGCTTGCGAGCGCTATGTCTGAATTAGGCACTTAGTCGAACACAGATAGTGTTATATCAAATTATTCAGCACAGTCTCCTGGTGCATCTTAATGCCCCCATACATCAAGCGTCCGATCTCATGATCCTGCGATTGGATCGGAAACTCCGATCTGCCAGTAGGCAGTCACTGATGTTCCGTGATCCGTTGCACGATCAGTGAAATTTTACATATTAAATTTCACCGATGTGCCAATCACCATAATTTTTTGATTGTGATTGGCATATCTGTGAAATACAGGGTTGCAGGAATGCAGCGATCCGTCGCTGATGTATGGGGGCCTTTAGTCGCATCACATTCAACTTAGTAGCATTTAGTAACTTTGCACCTGGGCAAAACCAGGTTACACTGCAGGTGGGACAGATTTAAAATGTGCAGAGAGATTTAGCTATGGGGGGAGTGTGTCCACTGGCATCTCAGGGGGGTGCGGGCCGCACCCGGGTGTCACCCGCCGAGGGGTGACACCATGGTGCAGGCCATACATGCCTACCCTCCCGGTTTTGGCGGGAGGCTCCCGATTTTCCGGTTAACCCCCTGCACCCCCGGAAGGGTAGGCATTTCTCTCGCATTCTGCCCACTTCCTAGTGAAGTGGGCAGAATGAGGAGAATACCTGCGGCAATCGCGGGTCTCCGTGAAGGGGGCGGGGCTTAAGATGTGATTCTGCATGAATCACAGCATTTGGCCCCGCCCCCATGTAAATTTTACCCAATCGCGGCAGTTTTGCCACGAGGGGGCGGAGCTTAATGACACGAATCATTAGGTCCCGCCCCCATCGGCCCCCTGCTGCTTCTCTTACCAGGGCTTCTCCCGGGAAGAGATGATAAAAGGTAGGTAAGTATGGTGCAGGCTCCCCCTCAGTGACAGGAGCTGGGTGCTGCACTGTAGCATTAAGTGCAGCACTCTGCTCCTGTCACAGCGAGGGAGCCGGCACTGCCCGCACCTCCGGCACCCCCCACCCACCACCCCAGTGATAAGCACGGGCCGGGGTTCGGACCGCGAGGCCATGCCCCTTCCCCCGAGGTCACACCCCCTTTTCAACGGCCGGGTGTCACCGCGGGGACGGACGCCACTGACCGTGTCCTAGCTCAAATTTAAATTGCAGTGTTAAAAACCATGCTACATGCAAAAGCAGCCAGTATTTATCCTGCATGAACATTACAGAATAAATGTATTTGCACCCCTTGCAGTGCAGCATGGTTTGTCCAGGTGCAAAGTTACTTCTTTGTTTTTTTTTGCTTTGCTCCCAACTCAGAATCAGCCCCAAGATCCCATTACATGCCCCTCAGACTTCCCCACATGCCTTGTACATTCCCATCACATCCTCCCATATGGCATTCCCACAAAATTAGAGACAGATACACAAAGTGGGGGCACAGGGCATGATTCAGATGTGAATGCAATGCCGATATTTACGCAGTTGAGCGATTATCGGTGTACTGTGCATGAGTCATGGTCGCACTGTGCACTTGACTCGGTACCTTAGCGGTGCCCCCACCGCAGTGTGGATTTAATTGCAAAGTGATTTACATTCAGGGGAGACGCAGCAAAAAAACGCAGGCGTATTCAGGGCATATATCTGCATCTGTGATCCCATATGCGGATAATGTGGCGCCAGCATCTCAGCTCCAGCAACCATTCTGGGTGCGACCGTGGGGTTAATGGAACGGTCGATTATTGAAGGATCTGTGCCCGCCGCTGCATATTTGTTCGCACTTGCTCGGATCTACGAAGCAGCTGCATACGGGATTGCAGATGTGATTGCATTAGTGTCCACATCTGAACCAGGGCCACAGACCTAGAAGATACCCAGTGCAAGAAAGACCCTTATATAGTTTTGATCACTGGCAGAATTAATAAATAAAGCATGCACACATTACACAGGCATTACTTTCTACACTTCAGTCTCCCTACACCTACTTAGATACATTTTAAATATGAAAGTCACAGATAAATGGTCATATAATAAATAATACAGTACCTGCTATAACCATGCATTTCAGGGGTATATTCAGTGCCAGATTAAGGTCCACATTGGCCTGGAGCTGAAATTTACAAAGGGCCTATTGTGTGGCGCCACGTGGGGGCGTGACTAGTGATGTGGATGGACATGACTAGTGCTGTGGGGGTGTGGTCTGCATCATGGGATGTGGCTAGCACCTTCCTTCAATAACCGCTATTGCACCCCCCATTCTACTTATATCAACAGTGTAATGTGAAAGTCTACAAACAAAAGGAGACACCCTTTATTAAAGTGACAAAACAAGAAAAATGGCACTTACAGTAGTGATCACATGAATTTGAAACCTCCCTACTAAAGGACCCGGTGGAACTGTGACTGTGCAGACCAGTTATCTCTCAGCAGCTTCCTATTGGTCTGTGGTGTCACATCTCTGGCAGACATCTTACGCTTATTGACATAAAAGTCTTACATATCGCCACAAAAGGGCTGTTTATGATAAATAGGCCCCAAATTGTTAAAGTGAAAATGAACTGAAGCCTAGTAGGTTACTGGTAATCTTTTCTGTAATACATAGTAGGAAGCATTACACAGATCAGGCATTGGTATTTCTAACTGGAAACCACTGTCTAAAATTGAGAGAAAAGGCTCTTTTATGTGCTTCTCTATTCTGATAAATACTGTCAGCGATACAGTCTAATATCCAAAATGTCTTCTTTCTTATAAATTATTCATGTTAATGTCTTAATATGACGTCACCCGCAACGTGAGAAGCCTACGCGGCCGCGCCTGCTGGGTCAAGTTAGGTCCAGTCAGCACGGCAGCGGGAGTGACAGCCCGGACGACGTCCGTGTGGAGTCAGGTAAGTATTGGGGCTTCATTACTTTAAGGGGCACAACTACAGGGGGCACGGCATATGGCACAACTACAGGGGGCACTGCATATGGGCTCAACTACAGGGGCACTGCATATGGGCACAACTACAGGGAGCACTGCATATGGGCACAGCTACAGGGGGCACTGCATTTGGGCTCAACTGCAGGGGGCACGGCATATAGGCTCAACTACAGGATGCACTGCATATGGGCTCAACTACAGGGGGCACTGCATATGGGCACAGCTATAGGGGCATTGCATAAGGGGCACTGCTACAGGGGGCATTGCATAAGGGCACTACAACAGGGGGCATTGCAAAAGGAGCACTACAACAAGGGGCATTGCATAATGGGCACTGCTACAAGGGGCATTGCTTAAGGGGCGCTACAACAGGGGGCATTGCATAAGGGGCACTGCTACAGGGGGCATTGCATAAGGGGCACTGCTACAGGGGGCATTGCATAAGGGGGCCCTGCAAAAAAGGCACTGCTACAGGGGGCATTGCATAAGGGCACTACAACAGGGGGCATTGCAAAAGGAGCACTACAACAAGGGGCATTACATAATGGGCACTGCTACAAGGGGCATTGCTTAAGGGATGCTACAACAGGGGGCATTGCATAAGAGGCACTGCTACAGGGGGCATTACATAAGGGGCACTGCTACAGGGGGCATTGCATAAGGGGCCCTGCTACAGCGGGCATTGTATAAGGGGCACTGCTACAGGGGGCCCTGCATAAGGGGCACTACTACAGGAGGCATTGCATAAGGGGTGTCATGGTTCAGCCTAGGATCGGCCGTTGCTCACCTCTGCTCGGCTTCCCCTGACTTCTTGCACGGTCAGACATCGGGTGTGGCGGCAGGTGACGCGCTGAGGATTCTGCCTTAGGTGCTGGTGGACTTCCATGAGCGTTCCTGTGTCTTGGGTATTGTGGTTCCCGTCATAGGTGCCACAATGACAGTTCTTCTCAAGTGACAATACCTCCAACCAATGGTAGTATGGTCTGGGTCAGCTGACGCTGTCCTCCTATCAATTGCTACCCCTGGGCATATAACTGGCCCCAGAACACCAGGAAGTTGCCTGAACAACGTTTGTCGTTACTAGTGTATGCTAGTCGTGTGCTCGTTCCAGGTTCCCTTGTGGCTACCTTTGAGTCTTGGTCGTGCCACTTCTCAGTGCAACAGTGTGTCATACCACCTCTGCCTGTGTGCAACTCCATGCCACTTCTCAGTGCAACAGTGCGTCATACCACCTCTGCCTGTGTGCAACTTCGTGCCACTTCTCAGTGCAACGGTGCGTCATACCACCTCTGCCTGTGTGCAACTCCATGCCACTTCTCAGTGCAACAGTGCGTCATACCACCTCTGCCTGTGTGCAACTTCGTGCCACTTCTCAGTGCAACGGTGCGTCCAGGGCCGGATTAACGGGGGGTGACAGGGGCGATTGTCCCTGGGCCTCCACACGTTAAGGGCCCCCACACCCATTGGGGTTAAAGTGGACCGGAGGAGACGGAAATAGTTCCGCCTCCTCCAGCCAGCCTAGCCCCAGTGCCGCAGGGAGGCTCCATTGCCAGGCACACGCTGTAACCAGCGGGTGCCCGGCTCCCTCCCCGCAGCGGCACCCGGAGTCGGAGGTTTGAGCTCACGTGAGCTCCAGCTTCCAGCTCACGCAGTGCACTATGGGAGAGAGGTCATGACTGAGAAGTGGCACGGAGTTGCACACAGGCAGAGGTGGTATAACGGACTGTTGCACTGAGAAGTGGCATGGAGTTGCACACAGGCAGAGGTGTTATGAGGCACTGTTGCACTGAGAAGTGGCACGGAGTTGCACACAGGCAGAGGTGGTATGACGCACTGTTGCACTGAGAAGTGGCACGAAGTTGCACACAGGCAGAGGTGGTATGATGCACCGTTGCACAAAGTCGCACACAGGCAAAGGTGGTATGACACACTGTTGCACTGAGAAGTGGCACGGAGTTGCACACAGGCAGAGGTGGTATGATGCACCGTTGCACTGAGAAGTGGCACAAAGTTGCACACAGGCAAAGGTGGTATGACGCACTGTTGCACTGAGAAGTGGCACGGAGTTGCACACAGACAGAGGTGGTATGACGCACCCAGGGCCGGTGTGCAACTCTGTGCCACTTCTCAGTGCAACAGTGCGCCATACCACCTCTGCCTGTGTGCATCCACAAGTACCATCTCTCAGTGCAACTGTGCATCCTAACACCTCCACCAGTGTACCACGCCAGGTGCTGTCTCTCAGTACAACTCTGTGCAATATACCATCTTTCAGTGCAATAGAGTGTTAAACATCTCAACCTGTGGATACATCAAGTATCATCTCTTGCTTCGGTAGTGCCTCTTCCGAGGCATATTCCTCGGGCCACAGTCTGTGTGAGTCTCTATTCCCACGGGTTTGGATACCTGATTTAAGGACCGCGACCTGCCTGCTGGGTGCAGCTTAAACCCATATCCCGATTGGTGGGGTCACTGGAGTACACCTCTCAGCAGGTTATACTCCGCACCTTTAATCAGGTCTTGTCAACGTCCAATTCCTGTTGATGAGGAGATCATTGTATAGAAAGACAGAATGACAGAAGGACAGAATGACAAATTTTCATTTTTATATAGTAGATATATGCACACAGACAGACATTATGTACTGTCAGGTGCATAAATATTGGGACATTGACAGAATTTTCATATTTTGGCCTCTATTCACCACCACAATGGCTTTGAAATTAAACAAACAAGATGTGCTTTAACTGCAGACTTTCAGATTTAATTTGAGGGTAATTACATCCAAATCAGGTGAACGGTGTAGGAATTACAACGGTTTCTATATGTGCCTCCCACTTTTTAAGGGACCAAAAGTAATGGGACAAACTAAACAATCCTAAATCTAACTTTCACTTTTTAATACATTGTTGCAAATCCTTTGCAGGCAATTACAGCCTGAAGTCTGGAACGCATAGACATCGTCAGACGCTTGGTTTCATCACTGGTGATGCTCTGCCAGGCCTCTACTGCAAATGTCTTCAGTTCCTGCTTGTTCTTGGGGTATTTTCCCTTCAGTTTTGTCTTCGTCAAGTGAAATGCATGCTCAATCGGATTCAGGTCAGGGGATTGACTTGGCCATTGCATAACATTCCACTTTTTAGCCTTAAAAAACTCTTTGGTTGCTTTTGCAGTATGCTTCGGGTCATTGTCCATCTGCACTGTGAAGCACCGTCCAATGAGTTCTGAAGCATTTGACTGAATATGAGCATATAATATTGCCCGAAACACTTCAGAATTTATTCTGATGCTTTTGTCAGCAGTCACATCATCAATAAATACAAGGGAATCAGTTCCATTGGCAGCCATTCATGCCCACGCCATGACACTATCACCACCATGCTTCACTGATGAGGTGGTATATTTTGGATCATGAGCAGTTCCTTTCCTTCTCCATACTCTTCTCTTCCCATCACTCTGGTACAAGTTGATCTTTGTCTCATCTGTCCATAGGATGTTGTTCCAGAACTGTAATGGCTTTTTTAGATGTTGTTTGGCAAACTGTAATCTGGTCTTCCTATTTTTGAGGCTCGCCAATGGTTTACATGTTGTGGTGAAACCTCTATATTCACTCTTGTGAAGTCTTCTCTTGATTGTTGACTTTGACACATATACACCTACCTCCTGGAGAGTGTTCTTGATTTGGCCAACTGTTGTGAAGGGGTTTTTCTTCACCAGGGAAATAATACTTCTGTCATTCACCACAGTTGTTTTCCGTGGTCTTCCGGGTCTTTTGGTGTTGCTGAGCTCTGCGGTGCGTTCTTTCTTTTTAAGAATGTTCCAAACAGTTGATTTGGCCACACCTAATTGCTATCTCTCTGATGGGTTTGTTTTGATTTTTCAGCCTAATGATGACTTGCTTCACTGATAGTGACAGCTCTTTGGATCTCATATTGAGAGTCGACAGCAACTGATTCCAAATGCAAATGTCACACCTAGAATCAATTCCAGACCTTTTACCTGCTTAATTGATAATGAATTAACGAGGGAATAGCCCACACCTGTCCATGAAATAGCTTTTGAGTTGATAGTCCATTACTTTTGGCCCCTTAAAAAGTGGGAGGCACATATAGAAACCGTTGTAATTCCTACACCGTTCACCTGATTTGGATGTAATTACCCTCAAATGAAATCTGAAAGTCTGCAGTTAAAGCACATCTTGTTTGTTTCATTTCAAAGCCATTGCAGTGGTGAATAGAGGACAAAATATGAAAATTCTGTCAATGTCCCAATATTTATGCACCTGACTGTATGAATGTAAAAGCAGAGAGAGGCGGCACTCCAGGGACTGGCACAATGTAGTAAAAATATGTGGTGACAAGTAAGTATTTTTTCTACATTGTGCCAGTCCCTGTATATATTTACTGTTTGGTTTTGGAAGGCACCAGGGCATCATATACTGAATTGACCAAGGGGCCTATTAATCATTACTAAACTTTCCCTGGAGGTAATTAGGTTTAGAACTCGCATGGAATTCTACCTAATTACCAGAGGAATTCATCATTCCTCCTCCCCATAACTATCTATTCCGAAAAGCTGTCATTTTTGTGATGACAGCTTTTCAGGAAATAGATAATTATCCCTCTCTGCACTAACTTACCGCAGCTGGAAACAGTGCTGCGCATGCACTGTTAAATTCGTTAACCCAGAGCATGCGCAGCACTGCCTACACATGCGGTAAGTTTGTGCCCCCCCCCCCGCTCACCTGCACCCCCTCCCCCCTGCTCACCTCCCCCCCCCTTCAGCACTTACCTGTCCGCGCAGCAGCCTCCGGCTCCGTCCTGCTGGTCTGTCACATGGTCTCCCAGCAGACAACAGTACAGATTAGAAAAAAAAAAAGATTTTTTTTTTTTTTTTTAAATCTTTATTGTGTTCTGCTGGGAGAACACAGTGTCCGACCAGCCTCCGGAGCCAGAGGACGCACCAGACCGCCGGAGGAAGACATCGGGGGACCTGTCCAGCTGGAAGCAGGTAAGTTTCACCTGCTATTCGCCACCTCACAGTGGCGGATAGTACTTCCATCAAATTCCGAAAATGCTAAATTTTCGGAATTTGATGAATACCATAATTTCCACATCCCCATACTAATGTATGGGGAGTGTGGAAATTAACGCAGGGGGACTTAGGAAGGAGATATCAGTGATATCTCCTGTGCTAAGTGGCTTCATGAATACTAAAATAACGTTATTTAAGGAAAATTTCCTTAAAAACTATAATTTAGTGTTGATGAATAGGCCCCCAAATGACTTAAGTTTTCTGCGACAGCAGTATAAGGTGAACGCAAAAAGGTATTTCCTGTCAACGATGTCAGTCTCCTGTGGGTCTATTTTCAATAGGGGCCTGGAGCTGCAGCTCCACCCGCCCCATTGTTAATCTGGCCCAGGGTATATTATAAACTTGCACCAGTTGTCACCTCATAGAATTGTTAAGGTTTAAAGTAACATGATAACTAAAATGTACTTTCAAAATTGCAGATAAGTGTCTGATTCATAGGTGGATGCTATTTGCGTGCAGTACTGATGTTTGCGCAGCAGAGTGATTATTTTATACTGCGCATGCACAAAATATTTAGAAAACCCCCAACGGCACATGCAGTACCTTAAGTGTGCACAAATGTGCGTTTGCGTAAGGGGCTGCTGGTATTAGAAATGGCGAGACAAAAACCATGGGCGTTCCTGGTGGCGGTGACAGGCAGGTGAATGCAAGAAAAGTGTCTAAAGGTAGGTATTACCATGTATTTAGGCGCTCCTCAACATAAATGCTGTGACGGAGTCGACCGTATAGATGACAAAGGAGACATAGGAAGAAAGAGAGGAAGAGAACGGGGGAAAAGGGAAAAGAAGGAAGAAAGGGGGAAGGAAAGAAAGAGAAAAAGAAAAAAAAAAAAATCTTTTTTTTTTTTTTGCACTACCAAGATGGCCGCTGGAGCACTTCCGGTTTGGCGAACATAACCACACATTGATATGATAACCATCATCAACAGCCTTCAATAAAGATACCTACTCTGGTAATCAACACATTGCTATCCTGGGCCGCACAGAAAGAAGCCAGGATTCCTTAAAAAGAAGATCTAAAGTACTGATGACATCACTTCCGCCCAAAACCGGAAGTGGGGCAAGGAGGAAGCTTTAGCAAGTGCACCTCATACCCAGAGACTGCTATAAAAGACCCCCAGCAATACAGGTATGCTACAGCCTTGAAGAAGAGACCCAGTATCTCGAAACGCGTCGGCAAGCTACACCTGTAATCACTTCCAAGGACTCTGGACTTTTTCCACAGGATCTGATTTCCGTTTGGGTAAAGCGTAAGGAGCCTTGCAGGGCAACCCGGGCACCCTGCAATTCAACACCCGCTGGCTCCCTATCACCCACCGGGTATGATATCCTGTACTTTTTTGCCTACTACCAAGTGTACAATTATTACCATTTATTTGTACATTGCACGATAATGCTTATTTTAAAAACAGGAGTCACATTTCCTGCTGCAATCAGAACTCACCAGACCTGTCATTTGTCTTATGTTTCATGCCTTGATTCATCCACAATATATATAATTCACCTATTGCATATGTCTAATGTCCATGGCAGATACCATTTTTCTGCCTCACCCAGTATTTATCAACTGATTCTGTGAATTCTCATCCCTTTTGAATCTACAGCACGTCTTGACTGTATGCATTTATATTCCATGCATCACCTTGTATTCATTAATAAATTTTATTTTATGTCTACACTGACCTATGTCATCTATACGGTCGACTCCGTCACAGCATTTATGTTGAGGAGCGCCTAAATACATGGTAATACCTACCTTTAGAGTTAGACACATAATTCAGACTTTGGTTTTCACTAGGGAAAACCCATTACCATTCACGGCCCGCTTACCCTCAACAGGAGCGCCCGGTTTCACCAATACACCACAAAATCTGAATGCAAGAAAAGGCCTTCTCATGGGCGTGTTATGGGGTGTCAGTGAAAGCAGCTGCGTTCCCAGACGCAGAGCCGCAGCCACAGAGACCATGTTTAGACGGTGTCCAGGCAGAGAAACTGAACCTGCCAATGGCTGGTGTAATTGTCAGTGGTGCATGTGATGGTGTGCCGATGGCTGGTGTAATTGTCAGTGGTGCATGTGATGGTGTGCTGATGGCTGGTGTAATTGTCAGTGGTGCATGTGATGGTGTGCCGATGGATGGTGTTATTGTCAGTGGTGCATGTGATGGTGTGCTGATGGATGGTGTAATTGTCAGTGGTGCATGTGATGGTGTGCTGATGGCTGGTGTAATTGTCAGTGGTGCATGTGATGGTGTGCCGATGGATGGTGGATTGTTCTGAAGCACCGGTGGTGTTACATCATGCAGTGAAGGTGGAATCTCAGGCAGGCCCAAATGAACAATAGGGTGGATGGAGCTATTTCTCCATGTCTCTGCAAATAAATACAGTAGGCCCATTATAACAAGTATTAAATATATATTTCTTGAATTCTCACAAAATTATGTAGTTTTTCCATTTTTAATTTTTTATTTTATTTAGGAAGACATTGAGGCGTAGAGTGTAGGGGGTGTACATGGGGGGTTTAGCAGACTACACATGTGTGGTCACACCCTAAGGGGAAGTTAGACAAACAAGTCTAACAGATTGAGCAGAAGTTTATTGTGGAAGGATACACAAGAAGCCCAAGTTTGTAAAAAGATGCAGCAGACTTCATCTGACAGGGCTATAACTAGGGGTGAGCGAGTGGTGCCGCTTACCAGGTAGCAAGGTCAAGGGGTAGGCACTGACGAAGACCAAGTGATTTGCAGGGTGACTGGAATGGTACCGTTCAGTCTGGGGAGATACCCTAGAGTTGTTAAGGACCCTCCTGATGGTCACTTTCCTGGCCTTAGCCCCCTCTTCATGATGTAACATGTGTTGGTGCTGTGAGATGCAGAGGGGTCACCCCAGGGTGCATAAGTGCCCTGCTACAGCACTGTGTATGGAATGCTAGTAATGTGTTCATCTGGTATGTAAACAACAACATAGGGAAAATGCTACCTAGAAAGATGAAAATGGCCTTAATTTCAATGACAATATTTTCCACCACTTATAGGGGTATTCAATATGGGTGCGATAACATAGTTTTTTGCGTTAATATCGCACTTTTTAACGTTTTTGCGTTAATATCACTTGTTTTATTTTTACACCATATTCAGTTTTGACAAGTCTTTGATAAAAAACGGTGATAACTTTTCACCATTGAATAGGTGTCGAAAAAAAGTGCAGAATTGGGGTTTAGGGGTGCAGGCTTTAAAAAAATAGCCTGCACCCCTGAGATTGACATTTAAAAAAGAACTGTGTCAAAAAAAGTTTTAAAAAAAATAGGGACACCCCAAAAATGTATTTAAAAATTGGGGTGCAAAAAAAAAAATTGGAAAAAATTGTTAAACAATAGGGAAATAGGTTCAGGGCTATTCTGCAAGGATGCGGCAGGTGTTTTCTAGAATAGAATTATAGCGGCAGGTGCACAAATGCAGAATTTTTAAAAAATTACTTTAGGGACACCAAAATATGCTAGTACCCATTTTCATGTACCCCAAATTTGATGGGACCACTTTAAAAAACGAAAAAAAAAAAAAAAAAAAAACCTAAGTGCTCTTCTGCATCACTTCTTCAATATCAGGAAAAAAGCACCTGCTGCGGCTATTTAAATCCCTGACTTTCAATTAAAGGGTAAAACGGGGGTACCCATAGTGTTCCCCCATGTTTTTACAACTTTAGGGGGGTCTTACAATTATTTTAAGGAAAAATTTGTAACTTTACGCAAATCCAACTTCGGAGTTTCCCGTTTTCGTTAATTTGATATTGAATACGGGGATAAGCGGGAGCGCGCACCATACCTTTACGCAGAAAAAAACTCCGATATGAAACGTTAACTTCGCCAGGGAAGTTAACCTTTCATATTGAATACCCCTCTTAGTCTTCCCAGGATTTTATACAATACTGTGCTGTGACTTTCTACTAACTTCCAAGAAAGGGTCATTGCATGGCTCAACTCCTCTTCATGGGTGCAATAGCAATATTTCGAAGGGGCCCGTGTGCCGCTGCTTCTAGAGAGACACTCCTCTCTGCAGCAGTTGTTCACATTATGCCACATTTTAGTGCCCCTAGTTCACATTATGCCACATTGTAGTGCCCCTAGTTTACATTATGCCACATTTTTCTACCCCTAGTTCACATTATGCCGCATTGTAGTGGCCTTAGGGCCTGATTCTCGTTAAAAGCGAGCGCTCTCTCTGAATCAGGGCGGCCGCTTTTTTTTTTAATACCGGCCTCCTGGCCGCTCGCTAAGCTGTGGGTGACCACCCACAGCTTTTGCGAGCGGCCAGGTGATGGTCGCGATGCTCGCGACCATCACAACCATCACGCTTGCGATGACACCCTTGTGGTAGGGTCTCATCTGCCGCAAGCCCCAGTGAGCTTCCGGCTCTAATAGAGCTGGAAGCTCACTACTGACATCACTGGTGATGTCAGTAGGGTCGCCCTCAAACGACAGGCGTTCCCTCCGTTTAGCCAGCCACCCCCCCCTCCCCTCTTCAAAAAGGGGTGAGCTGTCAATCAACATTTTGCTGCGAGCCCCAGAGCGAGTGATTGCTTGCTCGCTCCGGGGCTCGCGCACGCCACGCGTGCGCACAAACCCGCCTTCGACCCGCTTGCGAGCGGGTCTGAATCAGGCCCTTAGTTCACATTATGTTACAATGCCAAAAAACCCAGTTCACATTATGCCACACGGTGCCACCAGTTCACCTTATGTCAAAGAGTGCCCACGGATCACATTATGCCATACAGTGACCCCAGATCACTTTATGTTACAATGCCCACAGTTCACATTGGTGGACTAACCGCTGACAACCAAGTCTGGCAGATGGTAGTTACCAATCACATTGTCCCATTACCTGTAAAATGTTGAACAGAATGTAGAAATTCTAAGCTTGCTTTATAGAACATTGTACTGACCTGGACCAGTGAAGGATTCCCCTTCCGAAAGTGAAAGAAGCTCCTGGGACATGTGTCTGGCCTTTCCCCATTGTCACAAAAATAAGTAAAGGAAAATGAAGATATAAATTAATTTGTTACAAGCAAATTATATTCATTAAATGTATTCCCTACTAAAATTCTAATTAGAAAGGAATACATTTGTTACACATACATCTGTGCCCTCATCACTGTATTTGTACAATACATACTGTCATTCTGGTAGCCTCCTCTGGGAGGGAAAACGCCAGCGATCCCGTGCCAGCGTGATTGATGACGCGATCGTGCTGGCACGTGGAGTGCAGTGTGCCAGTGCGCTCGCATCATCGCGGCCCCGTCCCCTGCTTTATACTGCAGATATTACTGGCATTAAAAAGCAGGTGGCGGAGCTACGATGATGTGATTCAGCTCGAATCATGTCATCGCCCCCAAACTGCCCACTTTCACGTGGGAATGGTGTCAGTTGCGGGGGGGGGGGTCAGACAATCCGGGGGACTTGTCTACTCTTGCGGGGTGCTAGGCGCGGCACCATAATTTTCGGGAGGCTAACGACAGTCCCGGGAGAGTAGGCTAATATGATACAATATAGCATACCTCCCAACTTTTCTACTCTTCGTAGGGCGAAAAGGGGGCGGGGCTTCACTAGATGGGGCATGGCTTCTTGGAAGGAGGGCGGAGCCTTGCAGCAACCCCCCATTTGCGTCATTATAGGGGGCATGCCCAGCACTCTCTGAGATGCTGGGCAGCCCCAGGCTCTCCCTACACAGGTGAACAGATGCCATGCGCATACGGCATCTGTTCACCTTCTGTACACCCGCTGCTCTGCTATGCAGAGCAGTGGTATGTTCTCTCCCCAACTTCCCCCCACCGAAGGGACACTGTGGCCCGCAGGTGGGACAGCGGGACAGTCCCAGAAAAACGGGACTGTCCCACTGAATGCGGTACAGTTAGGAGGTATGATAAAAGCATAGTTTAGGTGGCTTTATACTAGAAACATATGTTAAGCTGCTAAACTGTAAAGAACAACAGGAACAACAGGAAAGGCAGGAAAACAATGGAATGATGAAATATAACTAAGTAAAAGAAAACACAGGACATGTAAATTCAAAGTACAAGAAGTTCAGAATACAGCAATCCTATCTGTAGAGACCAATAAGAAGTGCATGAGAACAGCCAACAGTGATAATGTATTCACAGAAACTTATAATACTTTATGTACACAGCAGCAATACTCAGCATTGTTCATGTTTACCAGTGTGCAGTCTTGTTTCTTTTGTATTAGCTTGTCAAACTCTTATTTCCTAAACTGTGCAACTTACACTGGATAGTCTGGCAGCAATGGATGGACAAAATCTCACCTCAAGGGACTCTGGGAAGAATGTAATGGGCCTCATCATTTGGTGACAAGAGTCGGGTGCAGAGGTGTAGGGGAGGTGGGCCTTAGAGGCCTTTCGGGCCCCATAGCAACTGCACTCCTTCACTGACTGTAGTTATGCCCCTGACTCTACTGTGCTGTCTGCGTAGAGTACAGAGCACAAACCTATACAGGGAGCAGCTTTGTGTCTTGAACTACTCTGTCTGG
Source organism: Taudactylus pleione (assembly GCA_031769625.1). Lineage (NCBI taxonomy): Eukaryota > Metazoa > Chordata > Amphibia > Anura > Myobatrachidae > Taudactylus > Taudactylus pleione. The sequence goes on from JAUIMM010000164.1 coordinate 362,135, forward strand.
TGCTATAAATACATGGCTGAGACACACAACAAGAAATGTACAGTAGCATTTAGAGGATGGGTTGTACGAGGCAGCTCAGTAAAGGTATAGGTGTCACGACCAGGGTTTCTCGGCATGCCAACCGGCAGGTATTACCTGTGAGGACGCTATGGCGAGGGGCGTCTGGTGGTGGCGCTGGTATCTGGCGGGGTGCATTGGCTGCGCGTAGTCCTGTGCGGGCATACTGTCACTCTGGTCTGATTAGGCCTGGTGGTGCTTCCGTTCCGCTCTGGCATGGGCGCCGCCATCTTGCCTCCGGTCATGTGACCTAGTTGCCGTATCCTGGTGTGTCACATGCTCTCTCTGGCCTGTCACAGTGCAGCACTGGGTATTTAAGGGAGTGCCAAACGTCCTCTCATTGCCAGTGCAACGTGTTTCTCAGCGAGGGCTGAGAGAGAGAGTTCCTGTGCTCATTCACCTGTCTGTTGGGATCATTACCTAGCCTGCTTCACCCTGCCTGTTCCAGCCCCGCTGGCTCCTGCCTCCTCCTTTGCCTCTCCCTTGCCTGGGTACCTGTGTCAGCTGTTACCCTGCACCTTGCCTCCACTTGCAGTTTCCCTGGACATTATTTCTAAGCCTGCAGTTCATTTCAGCCTGCAATTCACTTCAGCCTGCCATTCACTTCAGCCTGCCATTCACTTCAGCCTGAAACTCACTTCAGCCTGCAATTCTTTTCAGCCTCACAAACAGTGGTGGGTTGGGCCAAGGGGCAGGGTGCCATGTGCCCCCAGGGCCGCGGGTAGTCTGTGTCTCTGTGACACAGGCTGCACCGCGTGTGTAGGACGGAGTTCGGTCAGCGCTACACTGACTAACACACAGCCGCCAGCTCCGGCAGCTGTGTGTTTGTTTTGATCAGCAGCCAATAAGAGTCTGACAGACTCTCATTAGCTGCTGCTGTGCCCACTGCAGGAGCTGCTCCATCTTCTGGCTCCCGCAGTGGGTAATGGTGGAGGCGTCATGACATCATGACGTCTCTCGCATAATGCAGAGCGGCCCGGCCCGGGAGGACAGATGGAGGAGCGGATGGTGGCGGTGGGAGCAGGGATTTAGGTAACTGTTTTTTTTTTATCTTTTTTATTACGTGTGTCTACTGGGGGTAGGTGTTGGCAATATAAGGTGGAGACCATTACTGGGGCATTACAAGTGGAGGAGTACTACTACTGGGGGCACTACAAGGGGGGAGGGACTACTACTACTGGGGGCACTACAAGGGGGGGACTACTACTACTGGGGGCACTACAAGGGAGGGACTACAAGGAGGGTACTACTACTACTGGGGGCACTACAAGGGGGGGAACTACTACTGGGGACTACTACTACTGGGAGCACTACAAGGGAGGACTACTACTACTGGGCACTACTACTACTGGGGGCACTACAAGGGGGGAACTACTACTGGGGCACTACAAGGGGGGGACTACTACTACGGGGGACTACTACTACTGGGGGCACTACAAGGGGGGGACTACTACTACTGGGGGCACTACAAGGGGTGGACTACTACTACTGGAGGATCTACAAGGTGGGACTACTACTAGGGGCACTGCATAGAGGGGAGGGGACTACCACTGGGGGCACTACAAGGGGGGGACTACTACTACTGGGGGCTCTATATAAAGGGCAATACTGGGGGTACTGCATAGGGGGGAGACTACAACTGGGGCCACTAAGGGGCACTGCATAAGGGTTACCACTATTGGGGGCACTGCATGGGGGGTGGACTGCTACTGGGGGCACTATATAAGGGGCAATGCATAGGGGGTACCACTATTGGGGGCACTATATAAGGGGCTTAATACTGGGGCAAAAGGGGCACTGCACAGGGGGGACCACTACTGAGGGCACTATATAAGGGGCTTACTAATAGGGGCACAAGGGGCACTGCACAGGGGGGACCACTACTGGGGGCACTATATAAGGGGCTTACTACTTGGGGCACAAGGGGCACTGCATAGGGGGATCACTACTGGGGGCACTACTGGAGGCCTGTATAAGGGGGTCCTCTCCTGGGGCACAGGGGGGCACTGCATATGGGCACTACGACAGGGGGCTGCCCCATATCTTTATTTTTACTTTACATTAATCCCATATGGACCCGCCTCCTCCCGGGAACACTTGAGGGGGGGGGAAGCGCCGTTGCACGAACGTTCTTCGGGCACCCTGGCTACACGCTACTCCTCCGCCAGAGCCGCCCGCATGCATTTGCCCCCCAGGCTAAAAGTCAGCCAGCCCCTGCTCACAAACCCTGGAATACTGGACAACCTTATGTTATCACTACCTGGTCTTTTTCCCATTGCTTCACTACAGTTTCCCAAGTGCACTTTAGTGCTATACCCGGACTTTTTGTTTTTCCACATTCATGTCTGTTAAGCCACTCATTAAAAACTCCCACGTTTATTTTTAAATCTACTTCAGTGTTTGCTCCTTTTACCACCCCGGGGCCACAACAAAACCAAAACCTCACAATAGGAAGGTAGATGTACCCTTAAATAAATCATATACTTTCTCCATTATTTTTTTTAAACAAATTTTTCTACAGAATCTTCTTTCATTTAAGAAATACTTGATTTTTTTTTATGGATATATCCTAAGAGCTTGCATACCAGTTAATGCAATAACTATATATTCCTAGTATTGCTAAGTATCAGGCACATTTGTGACTTATTGTTTGCTTCCTTGACATAATGCTGGCAAAATAACCCCTCACTTGTGAAAGATGAAGACATAAACCTCACTTAGTCTATATGTACAATAAATTCCGGAATATGTACATCTATATATTCTTTTTAATATACAACGTTCATGTAAAACTGTTTTCCCAAACAGATCTAACCCAACTGCTATTTGAATTAAAGGCATTACTTTTCATAAGTGTTAAATAAATTAAATATTAAGACGATATGTGTTTGATACGCGAGAGGGAAAAAAACACTTTAAATGCCTTAATGCTTTAAGGAAACTGAAGTCCAAGTGTTGAAAAAGATGGAAATATTTAGAAATAAATAAAACACACAGTCAAATGCCTGCAAAGCTTTCTTTTAAAAACACTCATGAATATTTAGCTCATCCTCATGTAAAATATATGGCTTTGTATAAGAATCAAGAAAATGAGGTGTATGATTTTTTTGTGATTTATAGAAGCTGATGTGGATTATTCATAACCCAGCAGCTGCGCTGAAAGATTCATTCTCTGTAAAATGTGATTGTACATCAGGCAGTGTGAGGGAGCACAACTATGACTAATGGCTGCTTTACATATAAATGAGAGGGTTTGTGCTGGGAACTGTAAAAAATACAATTCTTCAATTGACAGGCAATCTCTTAATCGTACACACATAGGCCAGAAATGGGGCCTGGTTTTTTTTTGGATTGGTCGGATTTTGGCACAAAAACAAAAAGTCTTTGCAAATATCATCGCAGAACCTAATTCTCTTGAAAATTGGGATATCATTCTGAACAAGCTACTGAATGAGATTTCTGGATGTGGTGTAATCATCTTATTTTAAAGTGATGCAAACAATTTCTTATTATTAAAATAACAATTTGTAAAACCTTCAACATGCAAGTTCAGCAGTCTTATTATTGGAGTCAATAGAAAAAAGCCAAGAAAACCCGATGGTTACATAATGTGTGTTATATTGTCATACCCACGGAAACAAATCCTGTATTCAGATGTTCAATGAATCACCAATTAGCAGTCCAGTGTCTAGGATAGATTGTGTATACAGTATATACAGTACCGTAACAGATCTTAATTGTCGCATCGCATTGCGATTTAGACGCATTTTGGGCAATGTATGGCGTATTGAGGCTAGAGATGAGCAAGGACACATCTGTAATATAATGGGGTGGGTACAGGATGCCGGCAGTCAAAATGCCGACAGCAGCATCCCAACAGTCAAAATCCCGCTGCTTACAGGTAATTATCCTATCCCTAACCCTCCCCCCACAGCCTATGCCTAACCCCCCCCCTTACAGCCTAAGCCTAACTCTCCCTCTCCAGCAGCCTAACCCTAACCCCCACTAGTGTCTAACCCTAAAATTTGCTGGATAGTGCTCTATTAGACTTCAGTTAGCGCTGCCACATTGACGAAAAGTTAGAATAAATACAGTGGCCATGTTTTCATAGATTGTCTGGATGCTCCCATCTCTTTTTCGTATATATATTTTTTGTTTTCCACTAGTCCATTTTTCAGACATCCTATACCTTTGTTTCATTTGTATCCCTCTAAACAATTCTAGTACCAAAGAGGTTAAGACTCACTTTTTTTCAGACGCCAACAGAATTTTCCGTCTACATTGTGGGCTGCGGAATTGAACTTGTCGGACATGTTTTTATTGGACTGCTGACCTGAGGGAAAAACAGTTTCAGTAATTTTCTAAGTATTTGTTCAGAGTTCAAAAGGTGCATTACAAGCACGGCAAAGCCACTAGTGAGGGGAGGTCAGTGGCTTGCAAGCCTTGCTTGAAGATGAGATTACACCAGCTTCCAGTCAAAACCCCTAGTGAAAGACAATCATGATCACTGTCAACTAACTAATTCTGACTATATCAAGTCAGTAATGAAATTCACGGCAGGATTACCCTCTCTATCCAATGGGCCAGCTCTGCGGTGACATATCTCTTATCGCCCGAATGTAACACACCATCTAATTTACGTCGTGTAGTGAGTGGGAATTAAATGTTCATAAAGAATTGCTGCATCTTGTCACCTTAACTGCGGCCCCAGGCTCTAAGGCATCTGTCAGAGAGAGCTGCATTTAGAAATGGCTGGCTGCTGCTTAACTCATGCAGGCTTCCCTCACTCGCATTCCTATTATGTTTTTAAAAATCATTACTTCTATCTTATCCTTTTTTTCTCAGTAGATAAAATTATAATGCATTAAACTATGAATATACGTTTCGCAACATACAGTACAGCAGTTAAGGTTTTGCAGATGACTGAACAATTGTCTTGGTTCAGGTTGAGCTGTTGGCATACAAGCCTAATGGTATAGTTATGCTGTTGACATACCACCCTCTTGGTTAAAGTTATGCTATTGACATACCAGCCTCACTTTTATGGTTGTGCTATTGTCATACCAGCCCCTTGGTTAAGGCTATGGTGTTGCTATACGAGCCTCTTGGATAAGGTTATGCTCTTGTCATACCAGCCTCTTGGATAAGGTTATGCTCTTGTCATAGCAGCTTCTTGTTTAAGTTGTTCTGTTCACATTCCAACCTTGTGGTTAAGGTTTTGATGTTAACATACCAGTCTTTTGTTTAAGGGTATGCTGTTGTCATACCAACTTCTTGGTTAAGGATACGGTGTTGCCATACCAGCCTCAGGCTAAGGTTATGCTCTTGTCTTACTAGCCTCATGGATAAGATTATGCTGTTGTCAAACCAGCCTCTTGTTTTAGTTGTGTTGTTGACATACCAACCTCGTGGTTAAGCTTGTGATGTTAACATACCAGTCTCTTGTTGAAGGGTATGCTGTTATCATACCAACCTTTTGGTTAAATTTAAGCCTTTGTCAAACCAGCTTCTTGGTTAACGCTGTGCAGTTTACTTAATAAGCATCTTGGAAAAGTGCCAATCCCTTTAACATATTAGTAGACCCATTGATTTTCATTCTACACATCATTTTGCCATAGATTGTTTGGTTAAGAGACAACAGCAAAAAAAAACGTAATTACTTCTATGTTTGAAATAACCTTCCTCTTTGAATCTGTCACAAGAGATGCATTAATCACTGCAGATTATAATTGGGAAACTGTTATTTGAAAACAAGATAATTACACGGTTAAATATGCCTGATTATTTATATGAGCTATCTTCTTTCTGTATTAATCTCATGTCACAATGCTAAAATTATTTAGCATTAAAATAGCCACTCATTTCAGAGATCAGCCTGTAGGTCAGTAACTGGGACTCGCCTTGCTGTATACAGTAAACAAATGTTAAAATCATGAATGGCCCATTGATTATATTAAAGCTAATTGAAAGCTTGTCTGAGGTAGTTATTAATGAGAGCGGTTGTAAAAACCCAATGATGCATTTAGAAGTGTTTGGAGACTGAATAGCACAATTCAGAAACCTGCCACCTGTGCTATACCACAAAATCCTATTAACAAATTGTAAAGCTGTATTATAACGATATTGGTGTGATTTATTTAGTCGATTACAAAAAAATCATACATTACTTTTCTATAATATATAAAACACTGAATAATACTGTACATATACAATATTTGGCTCCAGGAGCGGATTAAGGGCCATATGGGCCTTAGACTGAAAATGTTCATGGGCCTATTATCAGAAGCAGAGGTGCTGTGATCAGTGCCATGCGGCATGGTCAGTGCAGTGTGGGTGTGGCCAGTGCCATGCGGGCATGGTCAGTGCAGTGTGGGTGTGGCCAGTGCCATATGCATGTGTAAACCCCAAACCCTACCTCCAACGTCTCCCTAAATATGTAAAAGTCTAAAAATTGGATAATTTTGTGAAAGAAATATAAATCCAGTTTTAATACTAATGATTTATGGCCGATTGTGTGGTGTACTGGTGGCTGGTCATCATCATGCTGTCATCATGATGGGCCTATTTTTATGTAGAGGCCTGGGGCTGTAGCTCCATCCGTCCCATTGTTAATTGGCCCTGTTTGGCTAATGCCGAGTTAAACATAATTTGTGCCTAAATCACAAGCGTAAATCTTATCCTGAAAAAAGGTACATTTCACATGGCATGCAGAACTACAAGGCAGAAGGCAAGAGTATCATATGCATCTGCTTTACTACTGGGGTGAACAGTACCCGACACTTCATTTGTGCATTCTTATTTCTACTACTACTGTGGGTGTGCTAGTTCCATTGTGTTGGTGCTGAGTTTATCTTTTCTTTCAGCCATTTTGCTAAATTGTTTTTTTTGTTTTGTTTTACATTGTTATTGAACATCAGAGGAAACACCCACTAAGAAGAACATTCTGTGAGAACAAAACACTGTTCTATCCATTTTATATTATTGTTGGGACAATTCAGAGCGCATGTACAGTATATTCATACCTTTATACAGTTTTCCATTGATGTGAGTTGGTGACTCATCGGGTTTGATTTTTGCTGCTTTGAAGTGTGGTGCCATAGATATTTTCCTTTAATCTATCCAATATGCTCATGGAATTTGGAGTCAAACGGGAGCAGAGAGATGAGGTGGTAGTTAGTGAGAGTGTTAGGCTCAAGGGTGGTTTTTTAAAGAATGGGGGAGACAAGGGCATGCTTGAATGCAGAAGGAACATTGCCTGATGTGAGGAATAGATTGAGGAGGTGGACAAGATGGAAACAGGCAACATGCAAGAGGTAGCGGAGGATGCGGGAGGGGATAAGATCAAGAGGGTAAGGTGGAAGGATGGAGGACCGGATGAGGGCCATCACTTCATCCCCAGAAACTGAGGAGAAAGAAGTCAGAGTTGGGAAGATGGATGGGGAGGGATAGGCTGGGAAAGTAGGGTGTGCGGTACTCTAAGGGTATGGTGGGATGAGATGTCCTGGCGTATGGAGTAAATTTTAGATGTGACATGGGTGGCAAAGTCAAGGGCAGAGAGTGAGGAGGGGAGGCGAGCGAGAGGAGCAGAGGAGGGAGTTGAAAGTGATGAAAGGACGACTGGGATTTGAGGACTGGGTGGAGATGAGGTTCTTGAAATATAACTGTTTAGAGAGGGAGAAGGCAGCACTATAGGATGAGAGCATAAATTAGAAATGGAGGAAGTCTGCATTGAAGCACTATCACTGTGCAGTTCATGAACACTTTTACAGGTATCTGGTACATTTGGAGTGCCAGGGTTGAGGTGTGAATCTGCGAGGGTGAGTAGTGATTACCGGAGCAACAGAGTCAGGAGCAGAAGTAAAGGGAGAAATTGTAAAGGGAAAGGCTTGATCAGGGCATGGATAGAGAGATAATGAGGGAGAGAAGTGAGTCGAGCAGTGAGGATAAGGATACTGTGTCAATAGCCTAAAGTTACGCTTAGTGATGGGAGGCAAAGGTGGCGAAGGGGTGAGGGATAAGCTAAAGGTGATGGTTAGAGAGGGGGAATGGGGAATTGGTGTAATCAGAGATATGTTTACTTCACTCAATTGAATTGCTTACGGAGTAAAAAGCGCTACACTGATATTTTTAACATTGCTTGCCAAATTTTTAAAGGCTAGGTGAATATACTGTACCTGTCATTTTAGTTCATTTTTCTATCATCTGTTGTCTTTTAACTTTGTAACATAATCAGTAATTTTGAATTGTAGGCATTGGTGACTTTTTTTCAGATTTGAGTTATTTCTCCTATCTATAATATGGTAAATATATCTGAAACTGACATTAACCCATTAACTGGCTAATATTTATTCCAAAAACCATGCAGAAATTGTCGTTGGGCTGCCTGATAAGCAGTGACTGTTTGTATGCAGACACTGGGGGAGAATGCAAGAATGCAGAGGGACTGGTAGGTCCCTCTGATATTGGCGGCTGCTGGAAGATTATCTTCCAGCAGCCGCTCACTAGGCATTTCTGGCTGGTCTCATCAGATGCAACCATGTCAGGAAAAACCCAGCCTAGTGCCGCAGGGTACTTTGGGAGGGGTTGGGTATGAAATACCGACAGCTCAATAGACGCCGAGATGAAATGCAGACGCCAGAAGCCTGACAGTGGAGAATCCAGACGAAGCATGTAAGTACCCTAACCCTACCCTTCTCCCTCCCAACCCTCCCTTGACGGGCTTCTGATGTTGGGATATAGACCGGCGGCATTTAGCCCATCGGTATATAAACTACATCCCCTTTGGGAAATATGCAGAGAGAAACCCATAGGTTTCTATTAGGCCACACCATCTGTAGATGGCGTTGCCTATTGGGCCCAAGCTTTCCGGAGCTTTGTACATATGAGAAATGTGGTCAATCCCCGAAGTTTTGACTGCTTTTTAGCATACATACATCCCGTCCATAGGGAAAAAAAAATCTGTTCTATAGCTGAAATGTTGGAGAGAAGAGGTTTTGATGTTTACTAAATAGAGCCCTAACTCCCATTCCACATATTTAGCAGTCGGAGCCACCAGCTCCAGATTCCCAACCGCTGGCATAACGGCAGTATGAGAATTAGGGGGAGGGTTAGGTTTAGGGTTAGGGATTAGGGTTAGGCACTAGGGGGAGGGTTAGGGTTATGCTGCGGGGGGGGGAGGGTTAGGGTTATGCTGCGGGGGGGAGGGTTAGGGACTAGGGTTAGGCACTAGCGGGAGGGTTAGGGTTATGCTGTGGGGGGGAGGATTAGGGTTATGCTGTGGGGGGGAAGGTTAGGGAAGGGTTAGGGACTAGGGTTAGGCACTAGGGGGAGGGTTAGGGTTAGGCTGCAGGGGGGGTTAGGGTTATGCTGCGGGGAGGGAGGGTTAGGGTTAGGCTGTGGCGGGAGGGTTAGTGGTTAGGGTTAGTATACTTACATACTTGTGTTGGGATTCTGACTGTCAGGATGCCACTGTCGGTATTCTGACCACGGGCATCCCCACTGCCGGGAGCCCAAACCCAACCCTTTCAGTAAAATATCTTTACCAATATGGGTTAGTTTTAAGGACATGTGTGGGAAGGATCTGAGGGCCCGATTCAGATCATCTCGCTAGGCTGCGTTCGCACGCAGCATGCCAATGTGTGCAATCTGCACATGTGTTTAAGTCGCAGTGCACGTGCACAAACTAGTCGATGCGATCAGGAAGCATTCACTCGCTGCGCATAGATAGCTTGCTAGAATGAGTGACAGGACAAGCCGTTTATGGGTGGTGACAAGGGATGGTCGCTTATGATAGGTTGGTGGGCGTCTAAATACACACCGCGATCGCACGCTAAGACATAGTGGGCGTGCCTGCTAATGCCTTGCCATGCAATCGCAAGATTTGCATACTTTGGCTGCGTGCGAACGCATCTAGCAAGCGGGTCTGAATTGAGCCCTGAGATCAGAAGCAATATATCCACTGCAAAATTCATATTAAAGAAAGAAAATTTGGGTCAGAACTATAGCCCGCAACATGAAACATGAAAATGTTTTGTATGCAAGAATAGGACAACTTATGAGTTTATAAATTTAGAATGAATTAGCTGAAGAAATAGACACACATATAAAAGAGGATGATAGCACTTAACAACAGTGTGGTTTTGGGGCAGATGTACTAATCTCTGGAAAATGATAAATTGGAGAGTGATAAATTGACAACCACTTCACTCCTGTCATTTTTTCAAGTACAGCCTGTAACATAACAGTTAGAAGCTGATTGAGCTTAGTACATCTCCTCCTTAGGGCTCTATTTATTAACATTATTTTGACTAAAATAAAGTGAAAAAGGGTGTTTTCACACCCTTTTCACATTATTTTAGTATCACCTATAGTTATTACAGGGCAATTGGAGTAGAATTCATAAAATTCTACTCAAACCCCTAAGTATCACTTATTTTTCCTAAAGCAGATCGCATTTCCCATAATTGTAATGGGAAATGTGATCCGACCAGAGTTACTAAAAATAAATGTGAAAAAATATCGGGGAAAGCCCTGTGATAATAATGCCACCTGGAGGTGGCATTATCCAGGGTCTCCCCCGGTTACCGGCCTCCTGCCCTGCTCTAACGAAGAGAGCAGAGCCGGGAGTCGGTCCCAGTAATCAGCTGTGTGGTCTAAACAGACCGCAAGCTGATTACTGTAAAAAAAAGGAAAAAAAAGTAGTAAAAAAAAAATTTTACTTACCTGACTCCAGGGACAGGTGATCGGGCCTCCGGTGATGACTCCTCTCCGGTCAGCTGGTCTCCCATAGTGCACTGCTGCCCGGTCATCAGGTGATCGGGCCCCAGTGCAGTATGGGAGATCACCTGACCGGAGGAATGGAGAACATCACCAGAGGCCCAGAACATGCAGGTAAGTGTAATTAAGGGAGAGGGGAGTGGTGGGGGGGTCCGTGATCGCAGGGGCGGGGCTTAGTGCCGGGGGGGTAGCAGCGGCGACCGGTCGGCGCATGCGCGGGCACTTAATCATGGTATTTTTTGGGAAAATACCGTGATAAGGCTCCGAAGCGGATTTGCAGGGACTTAGCTTTATCGCAAGCTCTGTCCCTGTAAGGGATTTGTAGTAAATCCCTGTGGTATTGCCTGAATTCGCAATGCGAATTCTCTCTGTAATATCACACTACAATCTGCATTCAATATGCGGATTGTAGTAAATAGAGCCCTTAGTCATCAATGCATGTATGGTTATAGGTTGCAGAGAGACTAGTTAGATGACTAATGATAAAAGATTCCTCTCTTATCCTGAGCAATGTTTTATGGAACGAGTTGCCACAGCTAAAGGACTGTGGCCCTCATTCAGAGGCGGTCGCAAGAAGCGATCACTCTCTCTGAATGAGGGCGGCCACTTCCTTTTTTTTAGTGCGGCCTCCTGGTCGCTTGCTAAGCTGTGGGTTACCACCCACAGCTTAGCGACCGACCAGGTTGATGGTCGCGATGGTGAACACCATCGCGACCATTGGGTCTCGGCAACCGCAAGCCCCAGGGAGCTTCCTGTTCTGATCGAGCAGGAAGCTCCCCACTGACATCACTGATGATGTCAGTGCGGCCGCCCACAAAACGGTAAGCGTTCCTTAAGGAACGCCTTCGTTTTGGAAACCACCCCCCGGCCCGCCTACAAAACGGGGCGAGCTGTCGATCAACATCGACAGCCGCCCCTTTTGTAGAGAGCTCCAGAGCAAGAGAGTTTCTCTCTCACTCCGGGGCTTGCGCACGCACAGTGCGACTGCTGCGCATGCGCAGGGTTAACCATCAACCCGGTTGCGACCGGGTCTGAATGAGACCCAGTATTCTACATTGGAGAATTAGACGAAGGTCACCTTTACTGCCCATCCTCCCCTACACTCATCAGAAAAAGATACCAGTAAATAATGTGCTATACGTTTTTAGACTTGAAAACAACATGAATAATGAGAATAAACTGACAGAGCAACGTTGTGATAGTCGGGGATGACAGCTGCATCATCACAAATGTCAGTCAGACTTTGGCGAAAGGAAAAATCACTGATGAATTATTAAAGCTGAAGTTCAAAGAAGTGGTCAACACCGCCAAGCAAGGCCAGCATATGAACTACATACGTATGTGGGATCAATGTCTAGTGCACAGGAACCCCAATTCAATAAGGAAGATAGGGCCTGATTCAGAGCCAGACACTATTTGCGCTCGCTCGTTCAGAAAAAGGGTCCGGATATTTAAATAGAGCGCTCGCTCTTTGCGGTCTGTTGACACCTCTATGTCTGAACGAGCAAACGAAACATGCGCTCGCTATTTTTTAAAATACGCCCCCTGGCCGCTCGCATCCTACGTCATCTCCGCTATTTATTAGATTAATTGAGTACATCGAAAGGCGTATGAACTGCTCGCAGTGCTTGTGGTAGGATTTTCAGCAGTTCAGGCTAAAAGACAACCAAGAGACGTGGTCGATGACGCTGCTTTGTTAATTATGCACACCCTTAAAACGCCCGCTTTGACTGTTTGGGACGCCTGCGTTCGGATCTCCACTCCCCGTTTTCAAGCACCTTCCCCTGTTACCACCCACAAACGCCTCATTCTGTCACTCAAATTAGCAGGCATTTGCTATTTTGCGAGCACACAATTTCCGACCGCAATGATTGATCACGCATTTGCGTATTACAACCAATACGCATGCGCAGTTGTGCGAACATCGCTCAGAGCGAACGAGCGGCCGCTTATGAGCGGCTCTGAATCAGGCCCATAGATACAGAGAAGTTTGCTAATAGACTCTGGGCCTGATTCAACAAGAATCGCAGCTGCATAATCGCACAGCCAGCATAGAGACGCCCAGTACTGCTTTCTCATATCCGTAATACCTCACAGTCCTGCGTATACATCGGTAACATCGGAGAACATCGGCCTGTCATGCACAATTACAGCAGCTCTGACCTGTCTCAGAAATTGCAAGTCTCTTCGCACAAAGGAGCTCATTCAGAGCCACTCGCAAGCGCCCAGTGCTCGCAAGCGGTGGCTAATTTATGCACGCCCATGCAACGACATTCAAATGGACAAGCATGCCTGCGTTTCTGCAACCACTCCCCCATCACCACCCCCAAACTCTCACGACCTGTCACTCACTCTGCGATGGGTTCCACAGCGCGTCCGTAAGCACAGTGCGATTGCCACCCACACGCAATGCGGTTCATACTGAATCAGGCCATCTGTGCAGACTAATGGTACATTACACTCACTGCTTGAAAGATAAAATTAAAATAAAGTGTTTTCTAAAAATCAACAAAACCTGAACAGCCTCAGGAATTTTTTTTTAATTAACATGTGTGAACCAATGTTCATTGAGACCCTAGAAAAGGAGATGTATTTTCTTTGTATCCAATGGTCAATCAAGATACACTACTATTTTCTAGAGATGAGCGGTTCAGTTTTGACTTGGATCTTTTCGCCAAATTAGCGCAAGTGCGGTTTTTGTTAATTGACTATCCAAAACACGTGAGAGCCAGACAGCCAATAAGATGCTGTTTTGAGATGCGAACATAACTGAGTAAAACCTCTACTATTTTCATAGCAAAGAGAAATTACTGGAGAAAAAGGGTATACGAAGTCGACATTCACAATGTTGACACCAGATGTCGACAGTTATTATGTCATCATGTTTAAAATGTCAACAAAATACATGCTGACGCCTGGAGACAATGGATGTGGACAAAATGTTGACACGTAAAATGTCGACAATCTAAAAACATTAGCATTAGGGTTAGGCTTAGGTTTACAGGTTAGGGTTAAGGTTAAGGGGACGCGGTGTGGCAGAAGTGGGCAGTGATGGGGTCATGGTGACACGATTGCGCCATCGTGGCTCCACCCCCCCCAGACAATGCAGAGATTACCGGCATTGTGAAGCAGGGAGCAGTGCTAAGATGACGCGATTTTACATGAATCCCTAACCAGAAAGTGAATTTAAAAGACTTCATCCCACAACACAAAAACATGTTTCTGCATGTTTTTGAAGGACATTTGGGCCGAATTCAATTCAGTGCAATTATGAATAGCCACGGGAGGGAGCTCCCGAAGCTATTCAATACACCACGCTGTTTGGGCGACTAAAGGATTTCTTTTCGCACCTTCCCGTGGATGCGAGGAGAAATCCGACAAAAGTGCCAGGAGTGCAGCAGTTTGCCGGCTTAACACGGCGCTAACAACCACGCACTCGGCACTTTAGTCAAAGAATGCTGGTTACCGCACCTTAATGCCCAGGTTAAGTCACGAGAAACGGCATTCTCAGACTTAACCCATTCCTGACAAGGCACACAGTGCGTTGAATTGAATAGCTGCATCGCACTGAATTTAATTCGGCCCATTGATTGGCAAGTACCTAATCTATTCTGGCCAAAAAATGCCCCTACAGCCCACCTCTTTTCATTAGACAGTTTACACCACAGATGCTGAGCACCACAGATTGACATTTTTATTTTCTTAATGACATCAGCACTTTTGTAGGTACAGGCTTTCCAACATTTAACACACGCAAAATTGGACCAGTTTGGCTCTCATGGAATTCAGGGCTCGATTCAGACCCGCTCGCTAGATGCGTTCGCACGCAGCCAAAGTATGCAACTTCCGCGATCGCACGGCAAGGCATTAGCACACCCACTATGTCTTAGCGTGCGATCGCGGTGTGTATTTAGATGCCCACCAACCTGTCATAAGAAGCCCACTTTCCCACGTCAACTCCAGGAAGTGTATGCAACAATCGGTAACATAGAGTACCATCAGAAGCAAACGCAGCACTTGTGGTCGACCATACCCTACCGCAAGCACTGCGAGTGCTTCAGTATATAAGACAACCATGTGACGTGTACTATGATGCTGCGTCTAAATTATGCATGCCTCTGAAACAGCATTAAGATGCTCAGACACGCCTGCGTTCGCACCAACCACACCCCCATTTTCATCGACCATCCCCTGTCACCACCCATAAGCAGCTTGTCCTGTCACTCATTCTAGCGAGCTATCTATGCGCAGCAAGCGAATGAACCATTTTTGAGTTACTCCTCATGTAGCCCTTAATCAGCTTTTTCATATAGTTTTCTTATTAAACACAATGTATTACTCATATTTGCTCTTCATGCTATTTCTGTTGCTGTTCCACATACACATACGTGCACTATATGATTAATGTCTGTGCTAATTTGCGCAATTTGTTCTTTCTATATCCCATATCCAGGAAGTGTAATAGGGCATGGAATATTACTTTTATTAACAATAATTTCACTTTAAATGCCAATACCTGGTACTGTAGCTCTGGGTGTCAGATTGGTCATTGTTGTCTTGGGACAATAAACCATTAGCAGCTGATAATTCACAACATTGAATGTTGAAATCATATGTACTGTTACGAGTTCCTTCCTACAAAGCAGCAACACATGGAAAACATAATTCCGCTGTTAGTTTCCAGTGTCTTGTCCTTCTAAACTTTATAAACAGCAAAACCACAAAACATATACATTCCAGTAGTCTTTGCAATAAACTGATGAATTAACTTTATTGTATCACTTTGATTAGGGTTTTGGGTAGGTCTATGGTTAAATCCTTATTCTGGTTCAGATTTAGGACTTTGACATATGTTGGATTGATAAAGGTTAGTGTTAGGGACTGCTAGTGACAGAGAAGCCATGACGTGGCCTAGCAGCTTCCCATGTATATGCAAATGCATGCAACTAATATCTCTGAATTTCTATTACCATATAGTCTTCATATATTGTTGCAAGTATAACTCAGTGTGCTGAGGAACAATAGGGGGTTAAACCCCCCTTTTTTCTACATGGTATGACCCCTCCCTTTCATGCACCTGAAAAATACTGCCAGATTGATTGAGCAGCTGCCATTTTTTGTTTGTTGTCATGAGTTGCATGAAGGAGCTAGAATTAGGAGGGCATGCTGGTCCTAGTAGTGCTAGTTGGAGTTCCCAGGGGCGACTCCCAGGGAAGCTGTCTCTCAATTTGGATGCATTTATGTAGAGAAGCTGTGACGTGGCCTAGCAGCTTCCCATGTATTTGCAAATGCATGCAACTAATATCTCGGAATTTCTATTACCATATACTCTTCATATATTGTTGCAAGTATAATTCAGTGTGCTGAGGAACAATAGGGGGTTAAAACCACCCTTTTTCTACTTGGTATAACCCCTCCCTTTCATGCACCTGAAAAGTACTGCCAGATTGATTGAGCAGCTGCCATTTTTTGTTTGTGGGTCGATAAAGGTGTTAGCATGTTATCGCTTAAAGCTTTCGTAAACTGTAACATTTTAACTTTGCATTACATATTATGTCCTTTGGAATAAAGGGTCTTTTCCTTTTAAAGGAGACTCCATAGTAATGCTGTATTTCTCAATATGCCACATTGCCACATTCTTGGGCTGTCAGTACACATTTTGCCACACAATGTTCCCAATTCACATTATGCCATAGTATCCCTGGAATATATTATGCCACCCTAAAGTGCCCCCAATTCATAATATGCCACATTGTAGTGCCCCAAGCTCATATTATGCCACACTGTAGTGCCCCCAGTTCATATTAGCCACATTGTGCCTGATTCAAATTAGGGAATAGAGTAAGTAAGAGCAAGCAACTGTGCATCTTGGTTGTACAATGCTGCAATGCAGGTTTGAAAAATTTTAAATATGCAGAGAGATTTAGATTTGGGAGAGATGGGTCCAACTCCAAACTGACATCTCAATTGAGATGTAAGAATAAAGCTGTCCAACATTTATGGGCTATACATGCAAAAGCAGCCAGTATTTACTCTACATGCAAAAAAAAGTATTTGCCCCCTTGCATTGTAACGTGGTTTGTCCAGGTGCACAGTTACTTGCTCTATCTTAGTCTATTCCAAAACCTGAATCAGGTCCATTGTATTGGTCCCAGTCTATATTATACCGCATTTTAGTGACCTAAGTTCATATTATGCCACATTGTTGTGCTCACAGTTCATACTGTGCAACATTACAGTTTCTCCAGTTCACATTATATACCATTACAGCACCCCACCCAATCCAAGTCAGGCAATGGGCTGGACCCAACTGCTTAGCAGGCACTTCTGGGAACTTGGTAGACAACTATATGCCCTGGTCAGTGGCTCTCTAAATTTCTGGGCCCCATATCAATGGCACCCCCTGCTCCCACTGTAACTACACCCATGGGTGCAAGAGCAAAAACTAGTAATCAGGGCGGGACTGGCCATCTAGCACTTTTTGCAAATGCCAGAAGGGCTGATGGCCTGATGGGACGGTGATGGTCCGAAAGCCTGGCAAAGCAGCTCCGCCTCTCGGTGCCCTCCTCGGCTGGCATGCAGTGAGATAAGGGCGTGCAGTGAGGTCATACACCTGTAAGAAGTGACACACACCCTTTTCCATATACCGGGGCCAATCTACAGCCCCATTCCCTCTCTGCTAGTAATGATAGTATTATTCAATTATTCATAATAAAAGTTACATTTAATTACACACTGATTGACACACAGAAAAGATTATCCCAAACAGATAGTCTTCTTTCTCCTCTCTGGTATAATAGTAATGACGGTTATGCTGGCAGACGAAAAACAATGGGGTGGCGCAATGAGTATGCGCTAAGACGTACGTAAGGTAGCATTAGCATTCCGTTACCAAAATATCTGCATTATGAATGTGGCCGCGTGCGAACCTGCGTGCAGGTCAGGCTGGAAATGTACAAATGTACAGTAACTAATTTAGGTTGCCAAAGTGTATGGGCTAAACGACACAAGGTTTTATTAGCATCCATCAGGAGGTGGGACATACTGTGTAAATAGAAGGTACTGTATTAATGGACAGAACTATTTCTTTTTCATAATATAAACATACAAATTTTACAAAACTCTGTACTCATATACAGTATATTTCCTGCTCAGTTCAGTTTTCAATTTATGTCTTGGTGCTTGTAACAGAGATAAAGTGACTTGCCAAAGGTCACAGAAAGCTGACGTTGGGATTCAAACTGGCATCTCCAGCACGTTTCTCAATGTCAGCCAGTACCCTTTGCCACTGACTTTCTTGACCCATTAATAATACTGAATATAAATGTAATTACCTGCTGTGATCTGGAACTTACATGTAACATCACTTGATCTGTATTAAGTTACTTTTTTTTACAGTTTAGTTGATAATAACCAACTTCATATTCAATTATTCTGTTCTGGCCACACACGGGGGGTCATGCTGCTCACCTCAAGCCTGAGAATGGGAATCCTTAGTTTCTTTAGACTTTACAATTAATTGACATTCTCGAGTAGTCAGACTCACAGTTGCAGTCATCCCACCGTTCTCATTTGCACTGGGATACTGGTTTCCATCATCCCATTCTCAGTTACATTCATATCTTGCACTGGTTTCTGTATCCTGCATTTGTTCTCTGTGAAGTCCATTTGTGATCTGCAACTTGCTAATTCTTGGTTCGGATATTTCTCAAAATGACATATTTAAAAAAAAAAATTCCAGAGCCTCCACAAGGTCTAAATCCCTCTATAATGTTCATACTTCTGATAAGGTAGGGGTTTTACATTTTATTCATGATAGTAGGTAGGGTTCAATGTGGATCATCTACATCCAAGACTATTTGTAAGAATTCATTGTTCATTTTTTTTTAAGAAACTCGCAGCATCTGATCTGAAATTTGTTTTGTTTTTGGAACGTCTGAGAGTCAGCTTCGTCAGTGTATGGAAATTGTATACAGAGAGAGGAATGGGATTGAAAAACCGGCGGCTGTTCAAATCCCATCATTGGAAGCCTGACAGGAGGAGATCCCGACGCCAGGTGGTAAGTATCCTAACCCTCCCCTGTCCCACCCTAACCCTCCCTTGGTGGTGCCCAACAGGGGTGTATCTAAGGGTCTGAGCGCCCCTGGCAAAATAAGGGACTGGCGGCCCCCCTTCCCCCCCAGCTCTGCCCCTCACAGGCCTGTCGCCTCACACAGCTTTTACTATTTTTAATATTAAAAAGCACACATTGGCTTCCACAGGGAAAAAAAAACCCAGTCCCCCTTCTAAGACCCAACTCCCCAGCCAGCCCTAGCAGGTCCCCTTCTGTGCCCCCACCCAACAGCCAGCCCCAGCCTTTTATGTCCTCCATTACCCAGCAGCCCCTTCTAAGTCCGCACACCCCAGCCAGCTCCCTTCTGTGCCCCCACTCAACAGCCAGCCCCAGCCTGTTATGTTCCCCACTCCCAAGCCAGTTCCCCCTTCTAAGTACCCACTCCCCAGCCAGTCCCCTTCTGTGCCCCCGATCCCCACTTCTTACCTTGTTGCTGCAGTGCTCTCACGGGCCGCGGCTCCTCTGTCCTCTCTTCAGCAGTGCGGCGTGAGGTCATGCGTGCCGGGTCGACTCTTCTATCTACAAAAAAAAAAGCTTCTTCTCACGGCGTCGGCAGGCACGCACTTCGGGAAGCTGCACGGCCCGGCTGCACGGTCGCAACGAGGATGAGGCTGCTGCTGTCAGAGCCCCCCCCCATGGGCCGTGTAGCTTCCTGAAGTGTGCGCCTGCCGGCGCCGTCAGGTGAAGTTTTTGTTTATTGCGGAGAAGACGGCGCGCGTCAAAGAAAAAAAAGAAAAAAACCTCTTAAATGCGTGCCCTCCCACCCTGAATCTGCCACTGCCGGCAAGCGCGTATCTACCACCTGGCCATGGATGGCACCGCGGGGTGGCGCCCCCCCTAGGCCGGCGCCCCTGGCGACCGCCATCCTGGCCAATGGGTAGATACGCCCCTGGTGCCCAATCCTAAAACTCCCGGGGTGGTGCCTAACCCTAAGTCCCCCCTGGGATACCTAAACCCCCCCTTCCCGCACCCTAAACCTAATCCACCTGGGGGGGTGCCTAACCCTAATCTCCACTAAGTGGTGCCTAACCCTGACCCCCCTCTCACCTCCCTGACCCAGCCTGGGAGTCACCCCCCCCCCCCAGTGGCTAACACTTACCTTGGTCCGGTCTCTTACGATCGGGATGCCAGCTGTCAGGACTCCAACACCGGTATGGAGATTGTAAGAGAGTTAGCGGCGTCAGCATTTTGCCTGGTGGCGGTACATCGACGGCCGGCATCTCGTCCGCTGGGACATTGACTGCACCCCTAGGTGGAGATATGGCACTTTAGAACAAGGGGATGTTTCCTTGTAGCTGTTATGATGACTTCTGGATCCTCCATGGGAAGATTATTTACTGACCAAGATAGCAGAAAGCATGATAAGGTCATGCAAGTCATTTTTAAAATTTCAACATTTGTTCTGATGGCTGATGACTATATATGTAGGCAGCACAAATGTTATTTATATAGTTTCTCTCTGGTTCTCTTGAAAGTTCTATTGCTTAGAGCAGTGTTTCCCAACTCCAGTCCTCATTGACTCCCACCAGTGCGTGTTTTCCTGATCTCCTTGCAGGTGCACAGGCGTATTCATTACTGCATGACACATTTTAAACGAACCACAGGTGGAGCTAATTATTTCACTTGTAATACTAGGAAGATCTGTAAAACATGCATTGCTATCCGTCCCTGAGGACTGGAGGGGATGTAGTTATGAAACCAGCGGCCGCATGGCCAGCGGTCTCAATCCCGACACTACAATCCCGGCAGGGAATTTAACATAGGCGTCAAAATATTATGTTAATCCCGACACTGGGACCCCGATAGGAGGCCGGACCGATAGTCCAGTTAGGTTAGGCAACCCCCCGAGGAGGGTTATGGCTAGGCTAGGGGAAGGGGGATTAGGTTTAGGCACTAGGGGGGAGGTTAGGGTTAAGGACCCTCCGAGACGGTTAGGTTTAGGGTGCGGGGGGAGGTTAGGGTTAGGCATTAGGGAGGGATGTTAGGGTTAGGCACCCCTAAAGGAGGGTTAGGGGGGGGGAGAGGGGAGGGTTAGATTACTTACCTCCTTTGTTGGTATTTCCTCCGCGTCGGGCTAGCGCTGTCGGGATTTGAACCGGCGGCTACACAGCTGTTGTCATTTCAATCCCATTCCCTTGAGCTGGGAAACACTGTAGTGTAGGCAGAGTTGCCTATTGATAAATAAGCTCACCTATGTTGTTTGAAGCCAGTTAGGATAACCAATGTCTAATGTGAGAAGAGGCAGCGGTGATTTTCATAATGGCCGTGGCGTTGGCCACTGTTAAGTGACTATAATTGTGGGGCCCAAGAATTGTAGTTGAATTGGATAGAAGCCAGAAGACCCCAGAGAGAAGTCACATCTATATACTGCATGGTAGGTATGGGCAGAATGATTGTGTGAAGTACGGATCAGGGGAATCACCCACTGATCCAGGTAGGTTCAGACTGGAGTTTGCGACTGGAATCGACAGTGGTTCATTCTCAAGGAGAAGTGGAAAGGCCACAAATGATACGACCTGCAGGTTTCTGGCTGCAGGAAAACCTCCATATCACAGTCCCCTCTTTCTTACAAAAGGCCTTGTTATAATAAAAGCAGTGCTGAGTATTCAGGTGCTCTGCTTCCAATCAAATTCAAGGTGACATTTAGAGAAACAGCCATGATGTGTGTATGTGTGCTGTAGGCCTGGGAGCACTCAGGCAACATGTCTGCCCATACTGAGTGCCAAGCCACATATTCCTTCCCTCCTCATAGTACTTTCAAGCTCTCAGCATCATTGCCAGCTTCTCTCTCTGTGTTCTGGTTCCTCCATCTCAGGACTCAGACATACTTGAGCATGGGCAGTTTCCTGGCAGCAAAGTCTTGAGAACACACAGCATTGAGGTACATTCAGTATCACCTTACAGAAATTGAGGCAAAAGGGGTATAACCATTTTAAATTTAGCCCAACACTGACACTTTCCTCCAAGCCATGTGAAGCCGAACTAGAGGTTTTAGGTTTAATTTCTGGGGCACCCTAGTTACACTTCCGAACATTGGGCCTCATTGCACACCCCTCAAGGCGTTACACATTGTCACACATCACAAGACGCCTAGTCACTCACGCTTCAGGGGGCATTATATGTGCATTATTATCCAATTAATATGCAGGCCTTGTAAGTGATATTGGTGCATGCTGTGTACAATACTAGGCAAGGTTTTTCAGCCTGTACTGGACAAAACCATAGACAGATTAAAATCCCTAATTCAGTCTGTTATATTTAATTTAAGAAAACATCTCAATCAATGAATCAGATATACCTAAAAAAATAATAATCCCGCAATGAACTAAATAAATATTTACAGATGTAAAAGGGGATTTGTGAAAATTAATATACATAACAGTGACGTCCCTTATACTGCTTACACCATGTGCTGTCATTGCTACACTGAGCAAGTCTGTGTTTCTCTATCCTGCTTTGTACCATTCTACACTGTCATCTAATCTCATATGCTGCAGAGGTTTAATTATTATACACTATATTATTCTCTATGATACTACATAGGAATTTGGGGTCTTTATTGCCACAATGTATTAGCAGGAAAAACGGGGGAATGTCAGCTGTTCAATTACTAGAACTATTTTACAGCACACTCAGAACATACAATATAAATGATTGCAACAAAAGGAGAACCTATGTAACAAGATTGCCACAGACGTCTTAGTTATTCTATACACTCCACATTCTAGCGTTCCAGTTTTGAGGACAAAAGCCAATGGCACAGCTTTGTATAATTACGTAGTCTGATTTTTGTCATTAGTTATAATGCCCATTATTTCACGCCATTTAAACAATGTCAGTTCCGTCTGATATTGCCAATTCTCCTTATGGTCACTCAAAGAGACAAAAATCCCTCTAACGTGTTCGCATATGTCTGGCTCTTTTTGTTTTCAGACATTTTTTTCTCTCCTCTTCACAATGGCTCAAAGGCTTGCTGTCATTTATGGGGTTTAAAATGTCAAAACATTGCCTGCAGGGACGCAGGGGAGATTAAACTGCAAACAGTGAACGTTATATACGATGTTTCCAATACACTGACAGCCCACCAAAGTGATGCTGCAGTTTAGCAATCATTTTAAAAAAAAGAAAACAAGAAAAAAGAAGAGAGAAAAAAATTCAGGTGATCTTATCTCACTATTTTATTCAGTGCTATAATGGACAAAATGAAATTATAAACTGGATTTGATTATATATTGAATGAATATGTTCTTTTTTTTTGTTTCATAGAGTAGAAGAAAAAAAAAAGTGTCCTTTTATGTGGGAATTCTATTTCCTTGCCACAATTATTATGTGCAACCACTATAACAGAAGTCTCATAAAAAGGAGGCATGCTGGGTAAACCAAATTTGCAAAGAGATGCTGGTGTGCAACACTTGCTGGTCTACTCAGCTAGCCATATAAAGAGCTACATGTCATACACAGGGCAAGTGCATTTTAAGGGCATTGCAACAAGCGAATGGCTGAGCTCCATGAGAGAAGTTCATCTTGTCTGCTTCACCAGTACATTACTCTCTTTTAGATTATTTATTTATTTATGTATTTATTAACAGTTATTTATATAGATCACAGTAAGATTTTTTTTTTTATAAAAGAAACATTTTGGTGATGCTTATTTTTTCAACAGTTGTACCTGAAATAAATTAAAAATCAGATT
This sequence comes from Taudactylus pleione, assembly GCA_031769625.1. Classification (NCBI taxonomy): domain Eukaryota; kingdom Metazoa; phylum Chordata; class Amphibia; order Anura; family Myobatrachidae; genus Taudactylus; species Taudactylus pleione. Next base: position 385,774 of record JAUIMM010000164.1, read on the forward strand.
ATACCAACATATTCCAGAGCTGTTTATAATGCTGGATGTTTATAATGCCAGAGTTAATATGTTACAAAAGTTACCAAAAAGTGGATCAGAATGGAAAGATATATACAAATGTTGCAGAAAATTATACAAATGTGTTTTTTCCATATTATTTGCTGTCTGATCCTGGGTTCAGAAAGGTTGTTATTGGGTACTGTCCCAGTTAGTGATATGTTTCTTTTGTGAATGTGAAGTAACCTATACTTACTTGGCTACTTGTCATGCTGTGCATTGCATTTGCAAATGTTACGCTGAAATTAAGGGGTCTAGTTACTAAGCAGTGTTAGGAGACAGAGTGAAAAGTGATAAGGTGCCAGCCAATCAGCTCCCAACTGTCATCTTTCAAACACGGCCTGTGAGATGGCAGTTAGGAGCTGATTGGCTGGCACCTTATCACTATTCACTCTGTCTTCTAACACTGCTTAGTAAATAGACCCCTAAGTATGATTATACAAATAGAATGTAGTCGGCATCCCGACGGTCACGAATTCCGACCACTGACATCCTCCCTAGAGGGAGGGTTATGGTTTAGGAAAAGGAGGGGAGGGTTAAGGTTAGGTTGCGGGAAAGGTGGGTTACGGTTAGGGTAAGGGTTACTTACCAAATTCTGTTGGGATTCTGACTATCGGGATGCCGCTGTCTGTAAGCTGACCATTGGCATCCTGACTGCCGGGATTCCGTACCCAACCCATACAAATATGTCACTATGATGGGGTTGGGTATGATCCCTAACCCTAATCCATACTCCTAACAATAACCCTCCCTCTTGTGCTTAACCCTACCCCCCCTCCCACAGCCTAACCCTATCCTCCCCCACAGCCTAAGCATAATGTCGACATTCTGACAATGTCAACATATCACCTCTTGACATTCTAAGAATGTCGACATGTTGCCTGTTGACATTTTGACAATGTTGACATCATAATTGTCGACCTTTTGACTACATCCCCCTATGATGATGAGATTATAAATGCAATTGTTTTGCTGCTTCTTTAGACTGTCTTCATGTAAAAATTATTATGATGTGTTTTAAGATCCCAAGATGTAGACCTCGCCCCCTGTGACAGTTTAGTCTAGGTAAGTAATGGTGTATTTATGACCTTAAAAGAACAGATCTCTAGGTCTCCTTCAGACTGGCCATCTGGCAATTCTGGCAAATGTTAGAAGGGCCAATGGTTTGATGGGCCAGTCCGGCCGTCTGGAGGCCTGCCCGAGCAGTTCCGACACTCAGTTGGCATGTTTAGACAGCGCATGCACTGAGGTCATGCCACCGTGACTTGTGACATGTCTCCATGAAACATGATCACACCCCCTTGCTGCATGGCCATGGCCTATTTCCCGATGGAACGTGCATGTTCAAAATGTCATGGCCGATATTGAGCCCAAGACCGTCCCTGTGCCCATGTCTTTCTTGTATGTCTTCCTCCATTTACCCCGTGTCTTTCTCCATTGAGACTATCCACTCCGCAGAGCCATAGAAGGCCCTACAATGTGCCCCAATACCCTGTACCACCATTACTTACCATAGGGAGCACACCACAATACACAACCAGGACATATGCGCTAATACTAGCCGACAAACTACAACTCTCAGCATACCTTATATGCTCCAAGCTGTATGTGGCACAAAATCTACCACTTGTACCTGTGATAAACCCTGTGTCTAACACCCATTGTTTCTACTTGGTAATAAACCCTCCATCTGGTTCAGTTACTTGTTGGGTGGACTAACTGCCACTCCCACATGTACTGCACATCCAGCTCAGAACCCCAGCACCCGTAGTAATAGGTTCTGAGTGTCAAGTCACTTTTATTTTAATCTTACAGTATAAAATAGGAAAAAAACAAATGCAACCTTGTTTTAATGTTATGTCTTGTGCTTATGGTAAATGCATTTTTTGGATTGCTTGTGCAGCAAGCAAATCTATTTCTGTTGTTTCTTTTTCCAATACTCTCCCTGTTAATCTTAAAATGTATACTGTAGCAAAATAAGTGATGGAGTGTTCTCCAGATTATATAGAACAACATCATAATAGTGAGGACATTTCACTCATAAATAAAAACATTTTTCATGGTGTTGCAAATGTTATTGTAAAGTTATTTGTGCAGTACATTTCACACCTGCTAACAGTGGCACAGTGGCACAGTGCCAGGGGCGGGCTTATTTTGACTTCTGGAGGGAGTGATTCTCTTGCAGACAAAACAGGGTGCAGAATTGATTAATTTTCAGATAAATGTTAGCTAGATAGTATAACATAGAATGAGAGATATTCAAGGGCTGTATTATAAACTATACCCAATGAAACTATGTATTTATTATATAATGTTCTATCTGTGTGTCTAGTGGCTGCACATTAGAGAGCTGCAGGGAAGCCCTACCACATCCCTTCCTGTGCAGCTCTCACTGGCTGCCTGACAGACATAGTCACGTTTCTCTCAAAAGCCAGCTGACTGCATCAGGAGCCTACACCCATCCACTCACTTGTGGCACCCCCCTTTCCCCAAGGCAACCCCAACTTGCAGCACCCTCCAGTATGGTTAGTAATATAAGTTGGTACACGTACTAGAGGTTACACTTGATAATAATATATCAAACAGCAGAACATCAAAGGTTCTACCCAGGTTCAGGATATTAGCAGATGCCTACAAGTTGGTAAGTGCATATCAGATGTGAATAGCAGATGTGAGCAATGAGGTAAGTCCACACGTTGATTCCAAACCAGTGTAGATTTTATTGAAGATAACATGATACAGATGAAGGAGAGTACTGTGATGCTCTAGTAACACAGGGCTCTATTTATCAACATTATTTTTACTAAAATAATGTGAAAAGGGTGTTTTCACACCCTTTTCACATTATTTTAGTATCACCTATAGTTATTACAGGGCAATTGGAGTAGAATTCATAAAATTCTACTCCAACCCCTAAGTATCACTTATTTTTAGTAAAGCAGATCACATTTCCCATAATTATAATGGGAAATGTGATCCGACCAGAGTTACTAAAAATAAAATGTGAAAAAATACCGGAGGAAGCCCTGTGATAATAACGCCACCTGGAGGTGGCGTTATCCAGGGTCTCCCCCGGTTACCGGCCTCCTGCCCTGCTCTAACGGGGAGAGCAAAGCCGGGAGTCGGTCCCAGTAATCAGCTGTGTGGTCTAAACAGACCGCAAGCTGATTACTGTAAATTAAGGAAAAAAAATAGTAAAAAAAAAAATTCACTTACCTGACTCCAGGGACCGGTGATCGGGCCTCCGGTGATGACTCCCCTCCGGTCAGCTGATCTCCCATAGTGCACTGCTGCCCAGTCATCAGGTGATCGGGCCCCAGTGCAGTATGGGAGATCACCTGACCGGAGGAATGGAGAACATCACCAGAGGCCCGGAGCATGCAGGTAAGTGCTATTAAGGGAGAGGGGGGTTGTGGGGGGTCCGTGATCGTGGGGGCGGGGCTCAGCACCGGGGGGGGTAGCAGCGGCGACCGGTCGGCGCATGCGCGGGCACTTAATCACGGTATTTTTCGCGAAAATAACGTGATAAGGCTCCGAAGAGGATTTGCAGGGACAGAGCTTTATCGCAAGCTCTGTCCCTGCAAGGGATTTGTAATAAATCCCTGTGATATTGCCTGAATTCGCAATGCGAATTCACTTGGTAATATCACACTACAATCTGCATTCAATATGCGGATTGTAGTAAATAGAGCCCACAGTGAAAGACCTGGGCACATTCAAACACTTTTGTAGAGCAAAGAAAACAAGTCTTGCACTTGCAGTCTAGACATCCTGACCTTTAAGTTTGGTTAATAACATTCACTCAGACATGTGATGTTTATTCAGACTGATGAGTCATGCACACACAGTTAAGAGACAGCTTGTAGTGTTTAACCATTTAATTATATGTCAACACAACCCCTAGCTTAGGATGTTCCTTGTTATGAGTTCTAAATATCTCAAACTTTCTCAAAAACTTCCTATAATAAAAGCATCAAATAATTTTAACAACAAACATTATTAATCATCACATTTCAGTGCACATATTCTCGAAATGCACTCAGAGCTTGTGATTTACTGTAAGTTCTTTAGTGGGTATATCAGCAGTATTTTGCTCACTCATGATATAGGTCACTGTAATTACTTGTCCTATTTATCTCCACACCTGCTAATTCAACCAGGTAGCCAGTATAAGAACGTCTGTCATCTTCATCTGCTCCCCAATCTGCATGGCAGAATATTTCAAGCTTTAATGTTTTAATTAGGGATGTGCAGGCTTGGATAGGTTTGAATTTTCCCGCCAAGTTCGGAATTTTCCTGCCAAATAACGGGTCTCAGAAAGAGGTAAAACGTCATCTTTCATGGACAAACGTCATCTCCCATAGACTTTTGTCCAGGAATGATGAGGTTTGTCCATGAAAGATGACGTTTTGCATCTTTCTGTGACCTGTTTTTTGGCGGCAAAAATCAGAACTCCCCAGGAAAATTCGAACTTATCCAAGCCTGCACATCCCTAGTTTTAATGAACTTAGGGCCTGATTCAGACCCGCTCGCGAGCGCACAGCGCTCGCAAGCGGGTCGATGGTCCCCCACTGCGCATGCGCACGGCGGAGCCGGCTCCGGCGTGCGCATGTGCGAGCCCTGGAGCGAGAGGGAAATTCTCTCGCTCCGGGGCTCACTACAAAAGGGGCGGCTGTCGATGGTGATCTACAGCTCGCCCCGTTTTGTAGGCGGGGCGGGGGGTGGTAACACAAACAGAGGCGTTCCTGCAGGAACGCCTGCTGTTTGTGGGCGGCCCTACTGGCATCACTCGTGATGTCAGTAGGTGGACTTCCTGCTCTATTAGAGCAGGAAGTCCACTGGGGATTGCGGCCACGAGACCCTACCACAAGGGTCTTGTTGCAAGCCCGATCGTCGCGATGGTCTTGAGCATCGCGACCATAACCTGGCCTCTCGCATAAGCTGTGGGTGGTCACCCACAGCTATGCGAGCGGCCAGGAGGCGTCTTAAAAAAAAAAAAAGGGATGACCTGATTCAGAGCGCCCGGCTCTGAATCAGGCCCTTAGTGCCCTTCAGTTATCTCAAAATCCTCTTAACCACTAACCATACTGTTTTCCAGGATTGAGTCAAAACTGACTAATGCATCTCATTGCATGTATCACACATGTCCAGGGGACTTCCAACACTTGCATACATCAGACTCCCAATTTAATTTTGGTATGGCATAGCTCTCATCTCTGTTTCAGATTCTGTAGTTGGAGACACACTTCTCGATAGTTTTGTACTTTGTTGACAGGAGTATACACTGGTTTTGCATATGACATACCATATTTCAAAAGTACAGTTTCAATATAGTTTTGCTGATCTATTCTGATAATTCCAGATTTTAGATTTTGCAAAAAGTTTATACCCAGCAGGTGATTTGCTGGACTTTGGCCTTTCAATTAAAATTTTTCTCCTAAAATTCTCTTTACATTTTCATTGTGACTTTCTTGACCAGCTAGTAGCAACTCATCCACATGCACAACAATAAGGAATAGCTTTCATTCTATGGTTATGTGGTATAGGCAATGATCTGTTTATGATCTTTCAAAGTTAATTTCTAGCAACACTGGGCCTGATTCAGACACGCTCACGAGCGCTGAGCGCTCGTGGGCATGGGAACGCCCATGGGAACGCCTACCGTCTGGGGTGTTGTCAGTGGGAGTGCTTTTGACCATCGCGACCATCTTCCTGGCCGCTCGCTATAGCTGTGGGTGGCCGCTCTAAAAATTAAGAAGGAAGGCCCTGAGTCAGGGCCACAGTGTCTAGTTTGATGAACACTAACAACATCTGCTACTTAGTTTAAAGCCGTATAATGATTTCTTAAGAAGGTATGCTTTTCCTTCTGGAAACAAAGGTTTGTCATAGTGCTCTGGTGACTCCATAAGGATTTAGGCCCTCATTCAGAGCCGCTCGTTAGCGGCAGTACGCTCGTAGCGTTCCGATGTTGTGCAACCACGCATGTGCCGGTGTTACACAGCGCATGTGCGTACGGCTGTTTGCGATCTTTTTTTAAGTCGTTCGTCAAATAGCGAACAGGAAGTGACCTGTCAAATGTGATTGACAGAACAGGCCGTTTTTGGGCGGTGACGGGGGTGGAGATCGGAAAACGCAGGCGTGTCGAGGCATTTTGTGGGCGTCCTTAAATTATCTCATGCGAACGTCAAATGTGATCGGAACGAGTCATACGTCACTGTCTGATCCACTTTCCGTTCAAACTGCTCGCACAGCTTGGGGTCTGGTATATTCTACCACAATGGCGATGGTCTCGTCCCCCTCCCCGAGCCGCCTCAATGTTTCATCGATGTTTTAAATTTAAACAGACAAGCAATCAACTTTGATTACCAAACTTGCTTGTAATGTGTTTAGCCACTATTTTTTGGGTGGAAGCCCAAAACCGTATGCAGGTGAAATACTCAGCTGCTAATTTCAGTATTACACAATCAATTAGCGTACCATTTTTGTTGTCCCAAAAATTACATTAATTTGGTTTAGGGGTTTCTGTTATTGCAACAATATTGTCATCATGTTTGTGTTTTTGCTACATTTTTAATGTTCTCAGAAATTTCAACAACATTTTTAAATGGAAAAGTGTGCCTTTAAACTACCAAATGGTTTTTAACCCTTTTTTTTCCGGAATGTTTTAAAATTAAAATATTTGGGGATTAACGAAAATAAATTTTTGGAATAATGTCACAATACAATGCAGAATAATTTGATTGTTTTATTTTTTAAACGTAAATTTTTTGTTTTTCTAGGCCATTGGCCACTTTGCAGGTCTGGATAACGTCACAAAAAATGACATAATTAAATAAAAAAGAAGAATGGCATTTGGCCAAATTAAAAGAACACACATTAAAAACAATTCACAAGAAAGGAGAGGGAAGTTTTGGCCCTTAAGGAATATGGATCAAGCACAGAAGGATTGTGGGAAAATTCGCCAGGGCTGTCAACACTTTTTGCCCCGTTTGGCTGGGGTAGGGTGGGAGCCTGACCGGGTCCGGGATGTCCTTTGGCTGGCCTCTCCAGAGGCAGATGTTGTGGCCTCTGGACTAGGCAGAGGGCTAGGCACATTTGGAGGGATGGCTGTTGTAGTGCAAGAGGTGGAGGATCCTGATGTTCCGGCAGGAAGGGAGGCCGGCTCCACCATGTGCTGGCGAACGAGCTGCTCCAGGGCATTGGCAATTCGGATGTTGGCCCTGGTATTTTCCGCCAGGGCCTGACCAATGGTCACGTTAGCCGCAGCATTTTGCTCCATGGCCTCCGCCACCCGTAGCAGACTGGCGTCCATCCTCAGCAGAATCTCCGTGTGGTGATCCGATTTAAAATTGAGATCCGTGAGGAGGGCCACTGCCTGCGAGGGGGATTGCCCTGGACTGGCTTCTGCAGGGTCCCCAGCACGATCTACTGCTTCCTCCCCTGCAGAGCCAGCAGAAATTCTGCGGCCATGGCTCCCCTCTGGAGCAGACTCATCCGCCTGTGTCTCTGTGAGAAAAAAGAGAAAAGAGGAACATTACAATCTACATATTGTCACAAACACATTTCAGAGTTGGTAACATAACAATATTTACCTGGGACAACATGAGGAGCCGCAAAGTCTGGCATGTCCGTATCCATGTTGGACACGCCAAACACCTCCTCATACTGCACACACCCCTGTGCCAGCTCTTCCAAGTCATTCAGCTCCAATGACACAGGGGTGGGACCCCCACCTGTCCCCCTTGCATGCCTAGCCCTCTCTGCCAGTTTTTGTTTTAGACTATATTTGTAATCGGTCCATCTGTGGAACAAAACAAAAGCATTATTCCTGCAGTATTTGGCCCTGTAACCACTTTTCTTAAAAATGTAGTTTTTACGTACCGCCGTTTGACATCCCGGGCTAGACGTTCAAACTCACCAACCCTATTGACAGCACTGGCTATCTCCTCCCACATTTTCCACTTCTGGCTTGAACCCATATTCCGATCTGCCTGTGGCAGGGTGTCAACACACCTTTGAACCAAAACCTCCATCTCCTTTCTTGTGAATTGTGGCTGCCTTTTTTTTTTGCTTTCTTTGGTTGCCATACTCGGCCCAGCAGCCTCTTCCATGGCATCCTCCATACCTTTCAATTTAAAAATAAATATCATTTACATGTCCAACTGTCTATACATTTGGGGACTAACAAATCCTTTAAACAGAAAGAGAGAAGTACTTACCGGGCACCTCTTGGCCCTCGTTTTGCTGGTCTGTAGACATTTTTTTCAAAACCACTTGAACTACACCAGACCGTTTTGGCTTTTCCGTGACGTATTTATACATGCGTCCTTTTTTTGTGTTCGCATCATTGATTGTGCGCTCCTATGATCCCTCCTTAATTTGAGCGGGAAAAAAAAAACTATTTATGGATATGGGCGACTCGAGTCGAGGTGGTGGGTGTTGATTGTTGGAGGTATTGTGTGTAGTCGTGGATTCCGCACTTACAGCCACCAGGCAGGTGGTGGAGCGCTGTATCGGCCTTTTAAAAGGCCGATTCAGATGCCTCCACCGCTCTGGTGGCGAGCTCATGTATTTGCCGGATATGGTTTCAAAAATTGTGGTCCTGTGTGGGATCTTTCACAACATCGCCATAAGGAGTGGTGTCCCAATGCAGCCAGAGGATGCCTTACCTGAGGATGGCCCCCCCCGAGGTTGGTCGGAGGTCAGTATGTGGGGGGGCCATACGCGATGATGTGGTGGCCCGCTTTTTCAGGTAATTATTGTCAAACCTTTACTTAATTGTCCCAATGTCTACATGTACGATTGGAATGTGCCTTTTTAATCTTGGTTTTCCTTTTTTGTTCTTGTCTTCCTTTTCAAACCATGTAAAAACGATGCCTACTACCTGATCCACTAAATTGTCTACATGTGGCCACATTGGAACTAACTTGTTGACATATTTTTGCATCGCCTCATTTGTGGATTCCTGTTGGCCTGCTACTTATTTCAACAGTTCTTGAGTGTTGTTTGTTTTTTTGGAGTTTGGTGTAGGTTGATTTTTGACGTGTGTTTTCACTGTGTGAATTGCTTGTCACAATTCACTTTCTGTTTGTGTTTGCTGTGTATTAAAGTTTTGTTTTCCATTCAAAAGACTGTTTATTTACACATTACAAGCACGTGTAACCTGTCTCCCAAAATGCCACCTTTCAGAATGCTGTATCCTGTAATGTGTGAAATTGTCAAGTCTTTGAACATGCTTTGTGGCGTAAAAAAACAACAACAAAGGTCTTAGGGTGAATCAGTAGTTTGATAAAAAAGAGGCCTAAGCAGGTTTCAGTTTCTATTTACATTACCCACCACACGAAAAACCACAAACTGTTGGTGTAGCCACAAACCTATTGGTATGGCGAGGTGTTTAATGTGGCAGCTTACATACTTTCTAGCGCTTTGTACAATCTAATTTACCTTACTTTAAATAACATGAACAAATAGTGGACTTATGGAAGGTTAAACAATGAAATTTTTACAGACAAGAAATGAGACTCGTTAACATCCAATGCATTTTTATTTTGCAAAAAAACCACAATTAAAAAATCCCAAAAAAACAAATCAGCTCCGTAGGAGCGCCAACATGTGGTCGAGGACCACGAGCATTGAAATTACGTGGCCTCGCAAGGCGGCCAAGCCCTCCTGCATAGCATGCATCCGCCTCTGGTCCGCTGTTGGTATAAAAAAAAAAGGGATCCTTAAGGAAATGACACCTTACATTATAAGTGTAAACAACAAAATAAACAAATAAATCGAGTTGCAAACAAGATCCAGTTTGGAGAACCAAACAAATAACAAGGCAAATGCTAAGATGGTATCAATAATAATTTCGAAATGAACACACAAAAATGAGAAACAGAAAGGACACAGTAGCCTTGTTAGGGTAAAGCACAAAACACAAAGAATGAGTGTTTGCACATGGGTGAGATGTATCAGTGGAAAATATCCCAGACATTGTATATACAATTCAAAACAATTTATTACAACAAAAGAAAGGTCAACATACCGGTCATTGGGCTGGATGGTCTGGGTTGAAGTCCATCCTCCTCCTCCTCGGAGGTGGGCCAGTGCTGGTGGGTTGAGGGAGGGGAGAGGTCTGAAATTGGGGAGGGACCGGAAAATCAAGGGGGTGGTGGAGGGGAGGGTGAATAAATCAGAGGGGGGGTTGGAGGGGAGGATGAATTTTGGGGGTGGGGCAAATTGGGAGAGGGAGGGGCCTCACCTATTGGCCGGGCAGGGGTGGAGAGGGAATTGGGGGAAGGTTGGGGAGATGGGCTCGGGCTGGTCGTCGGTGGCAGGGGCCGAGCCCGGCGCCAAACTCTGCGGCGAGCCAGGATTCAGAAAAAAAATAAATAAATAAAACAGGCAAACATGCACACACAGACATGTCCAAAAAGCTAAAACAGGGCTATACTGAAAACAAACATGCACACACAGACATGTCCAAAAAGCTAAAACAGGGCTATACTGAAAACAAACATGCACACACAGACATGTCCAAAAAGCTAAAACAGGGCTATACTGAAAACAAACATGCACACGCAGATAGACAAACATGCACACGCAGGTAGGGCCGCAAAAAACAAACAGGGCTATACTGTAAACAAGCACACGCAGATAGGGCAAAAAAACAATCCACAAAACTAAACAAAAAACTTACTTGCAGCGATCCGCTGCAGAAAACATGCCAGCAAGCGGGGGGTGCGGCACCGCAGATCCGACCACCTGCGCTCTAATTGGCCTATATTATGGCGTGAGCCGAAGGAGCGCAGGTGGTGGCGAACCTCCGCATAGGCCGATCGCTTGGCCCGGTTGGTGATGGGGGGAGGCTGGCTGGTGATCCTCTGGTCCATGACCTCTGTGAGGACCAACAGCTCCCGTCTTGCGAATGCGGAGGCTCTCATGATGGCAATGATTTTTTTGGCAAAAAACAGTTTTAATAAAGGGCAGAGAAAACTTTTGATTGGCTAATGTACTTTGGAAATTAACAGGAACCATTGTATTGGTTCTTGTATGAGTCATGTGTCCTTCAGGCTCCAAAATCTAATGTGAATTATGATAGGCTTCATGCAGTGACATGCGTAAACTAATTTAAATAAAGAAATTTGGATCAGAAATTAGGAATATCCTAAACACACGAAAACAAAAGGATAATTGGTTACAACATGTTTTTATGAAAAAGAAAACCATTGGGGAAACGTACGTATTCTGCGGGTAAAATGACACACACGGACAATAAAGTTGATTGAAAAAAGAAAAAAAACGGATAGAAAACATGTGAAGAGCAATTAAGCTAATTAATATATTGATTGGCATGATATGATTAAAGTATGTATGCAGAATGAACGAGCAGGTAATCGAAATCTGACAGGCCCACTTCCGGTTTGTACTTGTGCGAGCGTTCCCTGCAACCAAATTTGGAGATGGACGGTCGCAATTTTGCTCGCTCGTTAGCTAGAGGAGGGGTTGGGAGACTTTGGGGCGGAAGAATAGCTACAAGCGAACTTTCGAGCAAGCGCTGGAATTTACATTTTCTCGCTCGTTTGGGGAACGAGCGTACTGCCGCTAACGAGCGGCTCTGAATCAGGCCCTTATTCAGCAAGTTCACCATTAAGATATGCCGAATCAAAATCTAGTTGGTATAATAGCAAGTCATATAGTGCAGACATAGGAATTAGTAAACGTAGCGTACTATACCTTGTGAAAGGAGAGAACACTTCACAATAGTCAATTCTGGTCCTTTGAGTAAATCCCTTTCCAATTAATCTGTCTGTATTTAGCTTTCTACAGAATACCCATTTGTTTTTAATTATTTTCTGGTGAGTCGGTCTGCTCACAAGAGTCCAAGTCCCATATTCATTTACAGATGCCATTTCTTTTTCTACAGCAGACTTCCATTCAGACCACTCATTACTCAATTTTGCTTCTTCTGCACCTTGTGCCTCTGAGAATGCAATAAGGGCAAATTCCTGATCATAACTCTTTGGGGGTTTCCCTTTGATATGTCTTGATTCACAGGTAGTTCAAGCATTACATATTGCTCAGGCACTTTCCAGTTTGACTCATGAAATATGACATCTCGGAATTTTAATAAGTGTTTTGTTAGGAATGTCCCATAGTCTATATCCCTTGCTCACGACAATATCCAAGGATATTCAGTCTTGTGATTTGTAGTCAACTTGTGTCTTCTTTCTTTTGGAGTATGTACATAGGCTTTGCAACCAAATGCTCTTAAGTGACTTACGTCAGGTTTTGTAACAGTCCACGCTTCAGTCTGTGTTTTCCCATTCACTGCAACAGCGGGTGCATTGTTCTTTAGATAAACCGCTGTTTGGACTGCCTCAAAATTTATTTTCAAGACCAGCATCATGCAGCAATACACGGGTTCTTTTGACTATAGTACAAATTGCACGGTCACTTACATCGCTTTGTTCTGGAATATATGACATTGTTAGCTGATTCTTGATACCATAATCTCTCATGAAGTCTGAAAAACGTTTCATTTGTAATTGTCCTACATTGTCGGATCCCAAAGTCTTTAGTTGTAAACCGTTTGAGTCGTCTAATAAATAATTGTAGTTCACAATTTTGTGTATCGTTTCTCTTTTTGCTCTTAGGAAGTACACATGGGTCATCCTTGTAAATCATCTATTAATGTCAAGAGATATCTGAATCCACTAAATGATACATGTTCTATAGGACCACATACATCTGTGTGCACCAATGATAGTGGTGCCTCAGCTCTAGATGCTGATTTCGGGCAGTTGCATTGGGTTTGCTTACCCTTGATGCCACTGTCACACTTCGGATGATCAGGATTGCCTATAGTGATTCCTGTCACCATTCCTTCTTGAAACTTTTGTACGTTCTCATACCCTAAATGTTTAAATTGTCTATGCCACAGTTCCATAGTTTGACTAGAGTCAGTAGCAGGCAGTCTCTAAGACAATGAGTTGCCGGCATTGGGAAGCAGTAACTATTATTGTCCCTTTTCTTATTGCGCACAGTACACGTGCCTTCTGCAAAGTTAGTTTTTATTCATAAGGATACTGATGGTGATTACATTAGTTCCAAGGTCTGGTACATATAAAAATTCTTCAATATCTGTGTCTAGTTTTTTCTTTGAATTTTAGGGTCACTGTAATTTTTCCAGAGTTTAGATGATGTGAAGACTTTGTCACCAATTCCTCTGATGGGTTCACATTTACTAAGTGAGTTTAACCATTTTTCATTGAAACTAAAATGTCTAGTGGCCCCCGAGTCCATATACCATCAGTCTCTCCTATTACTGTCCACTATGTTCAAAGCTGATTCACTTTTGTTATAACACTGTGCCTGCATACCACTTTGGTCTTTTAGTTTTCAATCTTAAGCCTTGTGCCCTACTTTGTGGCAAATAAAGCATTTTTACTTTGGTCTTTTAAACTTAGTGCCTTAGTATATAAGGTAGATGTTCCAGCAATATTAAACACAGGTATCTGCTCCATTGTAGCAGCTTTGCCCTTACAATATCAGTAGTTAATGCAGTGATATTTGACTCCAATGCCAAAAAAATGAATTATGTTGTCAGGTTCTTTAACAGCCATAGCAACCTCTTCATCATCTACCTTGACTCCAATATATGCCAATTACAGGGTTATTGATGTATTCATTCATGTGCTTACACTCACTTGGTATAGTGTGGCAGGGAGGCCACGGTGCCACAAGACAGAGGCAATACTCACCACTTGATTACCTGGTTATAAGCTGGTTCTCAGGTCCAGTTCAGGTTTTGCCGTGTGCTGGGATTCCCAACCAAGCAATCAGCACCTGTGAGCTGGGCTTAAGGCTTTGCTGGAAGCAAAGCAAAGTGCTCCTGATGCTGGCCAGGCGATAGGCCAGAGGTGGTGGTCAGCATTAGGGTGCCAGGACCTGGAAGGTCAACAGATATTTTGTATGATGCTTCATCTTGTGTATTGTTTGAGACCTGCAGTAATACCTGACTTGATGTTGGCTGTGAAGTGACTGCTAAGCTGCAGTGAATAAACGGTCCACTGTTTACTATACTACGGGATATGTGTCTTCCAGCCTTGTGTTAATAGTCTCATACAAAGTGCATCTGAGGTTTATTCTCCTCATAAGACCATAATCTTCATAAGATGTTTGCAGGGCTACCCCCATGTCCTTTGTGAACGTGTTCCCATTGATAATGGAATAAACATGCTGTTTGACAGCTAAGCCAATGGTTCCAATGGCTCTATCCATGTCTTCGGGAGAAGGGAAGTTCTCCAAGTCTTTCAATTTTATAAAGCTCATACTTGTGCTTGGAGAATACATTTTCACCTTCAATACAAAGTTGTAATCCTGTTGAACGTGCCCTTTACAGCCGCAGTGCTGGGCCCATAACCTATTGGCAGATCATTGGTAGGTGCATAGCGGATGTGAGCAAGGAGGTTAGTCCACACATTGATACCAAACTAGAGTACATTTTATTGAAGATAACAGGATACAGGTGATAGAAGATAAAAAGCAGTCAATATAATAAAGTATCAATCTCTCTCTTTGGCTAAGTACTGTACAGCTGTATAGCACAGTGACCCTCCAATAACACATTGATGGGCTTGGGCACATGCAGACCCTTTTATAGAGCCAAGTAAACAAGTACTGCACCTGCAGTCTAGCAGATTGACCTTTAAGTTTAGTGAATAACATTTACTCAGACATGTGATGTTTATTCAGACTGATGAGTCATGCACACAGTAAAGCGACAGATTGTAGCATTTAACCATTTAATGACATGTCAACACAGGAATGTGTATGATACAGAGTTTAGTGGAGTATACTGTACCTGTCTATGGGCAGAGCAACCAGGGAAGGAAACTGGGGTCCGTATCTTGGTAGATGGTATTATGTAAATATATGTATATAATCATAGAGAGTACACTGGGCCCTGTACAGGATGTTAAGTGAGTTGCACAGCAGAGGTGCTGGTGGAGGTAAGTCCACATGTGGTACAGCTTAACCAGGTTTCAGGTTTATTTAACCAGGTAGAACAACAAGGTGGCATAGAGACAGAGGGATGAACAAGTACAATAACAATGCTGGAGCATAAGGGTATTGCTGGGTGTTGTAGTGCACTGGGCGGCAGGATTGTGTTTATCCAGGTGGTTATTGGCACTATGCCCACTAGTAATAACACTCTGTAGGATGTATGTGGTTCTTATGGCTGGGTGTCTGAGGGCATGTCCAGTCTTCTGGAACGCTGAGAAGGAAAGACGCGCCAACAAGGCATGCATGTGCAATAGTGCATGTTGGAGGTCCAGCCTCCTGCTGAGCGGCACCAGGATCCACCAGCTCTGCTGATCTATTGATTTGAGGCAGTGCAGAGAGCTCCTCATTCAATCAACATCAACCTTTGCTGTTGGGTGGTTCATTAGCACAAGATGATGGCTCATCAGGATGTTGAGGTTCAAAAGTCTTCTCTAGTCTCAGGTATAGAACAATCAACCATATAATGATGTGACTGAGTTGACCTCAGGTATATAAGAGTTAGAAACAAGGGACCATAATGGTGCAGTGTGCTTAAAAAAAATACACTTTTATTAAGGAATGTAGATTTAAAATAAGTGCATAATACAAAATTGTACACAGCTTATATGTATAAAGTAGCAAGGCAATAAATGTCACCTGGTACTCCATCCTAGTTTGGATAGACCTTTGCCACTGAAGATTGAGGTGAAGAATTGCAGGAGAGAGGCAGAAATACCAATATCATATTTCTCATTATCTACGTATTTCATCATGTGCATTCGTCATGTGTTGCTATATAGTATATGCAAAGTGAAGCCTGTAACATTGCAATGTAATCTAATCTCTGCAATATTGATTAGGTTCTTTGTGCATGTTTTCATCCAGTTGTTACTGCCCGCCTACCGTGGCAAGGTGACCTCACTCAGCTGGGGACCTACAATCAAGGTCCTTTTCTGAAACAAGAAATTTCCGTCTTCCTGTAACATTTGCCAGCATACTGAAATAATAGTTGTAAGACCCTGTTGTAATAACAAACATCAGATATGGATAAATGAGCTGTGTCATTTTATATGGCCAATGACAGCAGTTTAGCAGTCTCCATATTTGATAAAATGACGTGTATGGACCAAATCTCACTCTTTCTTCTTTAAATAGTCATACGTACTACAAACAACTTACCAAGTTATAGTATTAAAATTTAAGCACTTTCATAGGTTCCTCAAGAAATGCTTTTGGGATAAAGCAACATTCAGTTATAGTGGGGCCATCGTTTAACTTGCCAAGACGAGCTATAAAAAAACAAAACATATAGTATATTGCCTTCAAAATGCATTCATTAGGTACATTGGAGCTGTAAAGGAAAATATGTTTATGATACATGAGTAAGGAGAAAATCCCACTCGGCCTCAGAAATGGTTAAATGCGTGAAATTGTTTTGCTGATGCCCGTGTGATTGATTAGTGTGAAATATTATCGAATGTCGTTATAACTACTCGATGTGAAATCAGTCATTTGGTTTTAGGAGGTGTAAGACGTTTTCCCAAAGACGCAGATTTTGTAGTCATTACCCTACAGTGGTTCTACGTCAAATAGCAATTACAGAGAGCTGTGTAATGGGACTTCAGCACTCGACAGTATGCAGAAATTACAGAGCCACAGCATCCGTTACCTCCAGGCAGTCATCTAAAGATCCACTAGTTTGTAACATGTGAAGGTGCTTTGTAAAAAATAGTCAAGCTATGAAGCGTCTTCACTCAGGCGTATGCAGAGAGTGCCTTATTGATAAAGAGTGCAAAAATAAAAATAAAGTAAGCTAAAAGGAATTGAAAACACAAACAGCCAGGAAATCCTAGCTACGGAGCAGAAAAAAGGAAGGCAGTTGTTTTATTCATGGCAGGCGATATTATAGACTGAGTGAAAATCACATTATCGTAATGGGAACGTTAGAGTTGCAAAGATGATGCCCTGAAGCCTGCACGCTGATTGGGGTGTGATTGCTATCTGTATTTATATGTAGAAAGCAAAGTTCATTGCTAGTTCAAGATGGTGGCTGTCTCAAGCTGCATCATGCTACATAATTCTTCAAAAAGGAAAAACAAGGAGACTAGAGATCGACCAAGGGGAGATTGCTTAAGTTTAAATTGGCAAATAGACAAGTTCTTCATGCAGTTCGTTCAGGGGAGCCAACTAGCGTTTCTTTGCAAAGGGTATAACAAATTAAGACTACCTCCTACAAAGGCTAAATTAACTAGATTGCTTTCAGCCGCCTGAGCCTTGCAGAACAACTATACAAATACACATTACACTATAGTCACACATTTATCTTACTGCAGACATCAGCTGGGGGAGGGCTCATTGTCGCTGTATCTGGCAACAAGGCTGCGCCTTAACCCTCTCATTGCCATTTCCAGATAGCCCAGTAGTTTATCATAATAAAATACCACTGCCCAGTTTGCAGTTAAAATATTCAGAGAAAAGTTCAGTGACTTTGGAAATAGTAAAACACAAGTAAAAAGTCATAAGATGTATTATCAATATCACACATAAAAATGGAGATGTAGACAGAGCTGTGGCTAGACATTTAAATATGCTCAAGCGCCACTTTCCCCCCCACACTCCCTCCTTGCTGGGAATATATAAATAGTATCATATACAGTCAGGTCCATAAATATTGGGACATTGACAGAATTTTCATATTTTGTCCTCTATTCACCACCACAATGGCTTTGAAATGAAACAAACAAGATGTGATTTAACCGCAGACTTTCAGATTTAATTTGAGGGTAATTACATCCAAATCAGGTGAACGGTGTAGGAATTACAACGGTTTCTATATGTGCCTCCCACTTTTTAAGGGACCAAAAGTAATGGGACAAACTAAACAATCCTAAATCTAACTTTCACTTTTTAATACTTTGTTGCAAATCCTTTGCAGGTAATTACAGCCTGAAGTCTGGAAAGCATAGACATCACCAGATGCTGGGTTTCATCCCTGGTGATGCTCTGCCAGGCCTCTACTGCAAATGTCTTCAGTTCCTGCTTGCTCTTGGGGCATTTTCCTTTCAGTTTTGTCTTCATCAAGTGAAATGCATGCTCAATCGGATTCAGGTCATGGGATTGACTTGGCCATTGCATAACATTCCACTTTTTAGCCTTAAAAAACTCTTTGGTTGCTTTTGCAGTATGCTTCGGGTCACTATCCATCTGCACTGTGAAGCACCGTCCAATGAGTTCTGAAGCATTTGACTGTATAATATTGCCTGAAACACTTCAGAATTCATTCTGCTGCTTTTGTCAGCAGTCACATCATCAATAAATACAAGGGAACCAGTTCTATTGGCAGCCATACATGCCCTCGCCATGACACTACAACCACCGTGCTTCACTGATGAGGTGGTATGTTTTGGATCATGAGCAGTTCCTTTCCTTCTCTTCTCTTTCCATCACTCTGGTACAAGTTGATCTTTGTCTCATCTGTCAATAGGATGTTGTTACAGAACTGTAATGGCTTTTTTAGATGTTGTTTGGCAAACTCTAATCTGGTCTTCCTGTTTTTGTGGCTCACCAATGGTTTGCCTCTTGTGGTGAACCCTCTATATTCACTCTTGTGAAGTCTTCTCTTGATTGTTGACTTTGACACATATACATCTACCTCCTGGAGAGTGTTCTTGATTTGGCCAACTGTTGTGAAGAGGTTTTTCTTCACCAGGGAAATAATTATTTTGTCATCTACCACAGTTGTTTTCCGTGGTCTTCCGGGTCTTTTGGTGTTGCTGAGCTCTCCGGTGCATTCTTTCTTTTTAAGAATGTTCCAAACACTTGATTTGGCCACACCTAATGTTTTTGCTATCTCTCTGATGGGTTTGTTTTGATTTTTCAGCCTAATGATGGCTTGCTTCACTGATAGTGACAGCTCTTTGGATCTCATATTGAGAGTTGACAGCAACTGATTCCAAATGCAAATGTCACACCTAGAATCAACTCCAGACCTTTTACCTGCTTAATTGATAATGAAATAACGAGGGAATAGCCCACACCTGTCCATGAAATAGCTTTTGAGTTGATAGTCCCATTACTTTTGGCCCCTTAAAAAGTGGGAGGCACATATTGAAACTGTTGTAATTCCTACACCGTTCACCCGATTTGGATGTGATTACCCTCAAATTAAATCTGAAAGTCTGCAGTTAAAGCACATCTTGTTTGTTTCATTTCAAAACCATTGTGGTGGTGAATAGAGGCCAAAATCTGAAAATTCTGTCAATGTCCCAATATTTATGGACCTGACTGTATATAACCAATATGTAAACATTATTTATAAAAGTATATAAGGGACATGTGGAAGGGTTTGAAGGCACATAAGGGGCATTTGAAGGGACTGTAGGGCATTACCGGGGTCTATTTACTAAGCAGTGTTAGGAGACAAAGTGAAAAGTGATAAGAAAGTTATAAGGTGCCAGCCAATCAGCTCCTAACTGTCATATCACAGGCTGTGTTTGAAAAATGACAGTTGGAAGCTGATTGGCTGGTACCTTATCACTTTTCACTCTGTCTCCTAACACTGCTTAGTGTAGAAAAAAAAAAAAATTCTAATTAATATAATTCATTAATAATATAATAATTTTACGGTAGATGTATCAAGCCTTGGATAAAGAGGAGAAGTTGCTCAAAGCAACCAATCAACTTCTATCTGTCATTTTAAATACTGTGCTAGATAAATGACAGCAGCGGATTGGTTGCTTAGAGTAACTTCTCCACTTTATTTCTCTCCAAGCCTTGGCACATCTCCCCTTTTGTCTCTTCCATCTTCCAACTACTTTTCACTCTCACGCCTTATATATTTAATGACCCCCCTCCTCCCCATACCTTTATATCATTACTCAGACTCTTTCTGTATGGATTCAGTGTATCAGCTCTGGCTGGGGTGGGCTGGGCCGGGTCCTCACATTCAATGATTTTATAGCTCTCGCCCTACGTCATCAGGCTCATCTTCTTGAGATGTCATGAAGTCTCATCTCCCAGTGTCACAAGCGCAGCGCCAATGTCACCCGAAGAGGGCAGCCAGCAGGTGCAGATGAGTGCCTCACCACTCAGATATCCATTGTGGTGGATGCCCAGCACCTGCAAGCAAAAGAGCATTCGGGCTGGGCGCACTGGGCGACGGCACCAGCCACACCTCCCTAAGTACCGCCCTGGAGACAGATATGTTTGAAACATATTCCAATTAAAGACTTTGCACAGTGTCTAAGTAATTACAACTTGCCATTTTGTCAACTAAATATTTAGTCCATGTTTATTCTCCCAGAATCCTTTGCAACTTACTTTAATTATTCTTAATTGTTCTTTCTTAAACTCACATGAGTTAAAGCTTTAAGACATTTATGCATTTGTTTACTTTAGGGACAATGTAAAGTTGAATTTAAATCCATCCAGGGCCGTCGAGAGCTCCAATGGGCCGGAGTACTAGGGGGGTGTGACCAAATCCTGGAGGTGTGACCCCCACTGAAATTTTTTTTTAAAGTTCTGTGCTCAGCACAGGGGCAGCTCCATGAGGGGGTGATTACTGCAATTTCCTCCTCCTGTAACCTGCCCGCTACCGCTGTATAGCAGTGCAGCCACCCGCAGTAGCATATCGGGCAGTGAAAGAGAGGAGAGCTTTCTCTCACTGTTCGAATTGCTGCTGCAGATATGCTGCTATACAGCGGCCAGCAGCAGCTGACCTGGGCCCCTACAATCGGCCCAGGTAACCAGTTCCTGCTACCCCTTATTTCAGCCCCCCTGAGTTCTTCTGCAGAGTGAACCTTGGGTATTCACTGAGTAAATGCTCCAGAACCAAGCATTATGCAACTACGGGAGATGCAGAGACATAAGCAGCTTAGTAATATCACCACTTGAAGGATGTAACTGGAGTGTAATGGGACATACTCACATAGGCAATGTTTACTGAGGATGTGTTGCCAGAATTGCCGGGAATTAGGCGTTCTACAGAAGTATTACTATGCCTGTTTTCAGATGCATTTTTTGCACCTAAGAATGATGAGTAACAATGTGTATGAAAAAGGGCCGGTTTTAGACTGAGTGGTGTCCAGGGAAAAAGTCCCTTTGCCCCAATTCTTAAAAAAAATGGGACAAATACCTGATACATTCTTTGTCTTCTATTCTTCTCTTCTGTCAGGTCCTGTTGGCTCCTCTCCTATGGCTGCATTTTGATATTATGATGGCTACGTGACAACATCATGAATGTGCCTAGAGCCAACACTGTTATTAAACCAAGCAGATGAATATGGGTGTTCTGGCCGCAGATGTCTTGACGACAACCCCTAGTCCTGGAGCTCAGTAGATATCTTGAAAGCCCTGGGTAGAGCATTCAGAACGGGACTAGCAAGACCAGAAGGAGGGTACCAGCCATAAACAGCTATAGAGGGTTAGTGGTTTTTAAAATGATTATTAATTGATTTATTTAATGTTCACATTTTTATAAGGTAACTACAAGTTTTCACACTACATTGTATACAGAATTTTTCAATGACAGTTTCCATAATCAAGCTGGACACACAGAGACATGGGTATATGTCCAATGTATCCAAGAATCAAAATGGATTTACACTAGGGTCTCCAGGAATCTTACAATCATTGTTATATGGTCGGCACCTTCAACCACTATTGTCTTCTAATAAAAAAAGAAAAAAATCCTCTCCACAACACAGAGAAGAAAGGTCGGATAATTAAATTTTAATCCCCAGCAATTTGCAGGTTATATTACATGAGCTATCTACAGTGAAAGTTAATAAAACCCTTTAGCCTGAGCTATATTACAGTAACAAAATATCTTCAATATTGGAGCTCCGAGGCATAGCCAGATCCTCATTAGTTAACCTAGGCTGCTGTCTAATGTGCAGTGAGTACTGAGGAGCCTAGATTACCCTAACCTGTTTTTATGGAGTTTTTTTGAAAGAAAATGGGGTGCCAAAACAAGTATGTTGACTAGCGCTCCATAGGGTCTTCATTTGGCTCTACATCGAGGAATAACATAACTACACTATGTTTTACAATATTCAACAATCCAATGGGATCTCGGGCTTAATTGAAGGAGGTGGAACCTGGCCAGGCCAATTGGACTGTTTCTTATGCCTCTTTAAATAGTAGCGTACTGACATAAAACTGCATCTTATCACAAAGGAGTGAAACTCTTCCAGTCATTAAGCAATAAATTGGTCTCCTTAATTTCCCTAATATAAGGGACATGTTTCAATTATCGCAAAAGAAAAGTGTTTTCGCGAAATGAAGCAGATAGGCCACTATAGCCATCACCATCTACTGATGACATTACCCAGCACAAGCTCTGGAAAGTTATGCTTTCCTGAGCATGATGCATGTGGCCCATCGCAGCTCCAAAGAAACCTATGGGGACTGCTGTGCCGCAGGACCACAACAGATATCTCCTATATCTTCTGCGGTCCCTATTCATACATATGGGGATCCATATGTGATGCGGTAAACCAAGGATTTGCTGCATTTTTCTCTTTGATACATCCCGCCTTGTATGTTTTTATAGTTTAATTCTTCAAACCAGTCTCTTGTTGTCTTTATCATATAGTCTGCAAAGTAGTTAAACTATTTTATGTAAATAGCTTTCAGTACGGTTTGCCGCTTATGGCATTGCTTTCTGTATTTACAAAAAAAAACACTTGCGTTGATGATCTGCCCAATAATTATCCTGTACTTATGTGGACTCAGATACGGTAAAGATGCTCTTGGTAAAGTTATTCAGACTTGCCGGGTGCAACTATAAAGTGAAAAGGGATATTCAGATAATCAACTAATTAAAAAAAATAGCTCACAAATGCAACATTTGCTCCTGCACATTGAATCGTATTAGCTTTGCAGTCATAAGCCGTTAGCATATAAAGTATCAGTGTTAACAGATGTACTTCTATTGCTGCATACAGCTTAAAACAAATTCATTTTGCCACCATTTTGGAACTGTAAAAAAAAGATATATATAAAATGCTAATGGCTGCAATGCAGTTACACTAATTGTGGATATTCGCCAGCAAGATGTTTAAAGAAAGTAAAGAGAAGGTCAAGCTATCTGCATCAGCATGTCTTAGATTAGAAGGTAAAATAGGCCACATTTGGTTGGAAACTGGACTGATAGCAAAACTTGGTCTTCAAGAGATATCTATAAATGTTGATTAACCCAATGTTTGCACTTTGTTTTCCTTGGAAAATGGTCAAATCGGATATAAATCGCACCTTCTAAAGAGGACAAGTGGAGAAGTTGTAGCCTCGTGTGATGTGCTTCTGTGCACATTTGCCAATATTATGGACCATACTACATTGCTTATTTGTGCTTGCACCTCATAATGGTGATGTTTGGTACCATTATGCAATGATCAAAAAAGGATCTTGTGCTTAATTGAAGGAGGTGGAACCCAGTCAGGCTAATTTAACGTCTTATAGAAATTAATAATAGCTCACTGCCATAAAAATGCTTATTTCTCTTCCTCTCCAAGGGCAATAGTGTACACTGCAGCACTAGTGCATCTCATCTATGCAGACAATTCTCTTAAACAGTTCAACATGCGTTGTTTCCACTCACCACCTTGGCAAGCATTCCACCATGCAGGTGCAGTGAGCGTCCATATTTCCATTTAGGTTGCCGTAGTCCATCTTTTCTGCGCAGATTGAACTGCCCGCATTCTCCACCATATTGTGATGACTTGGGGTAATTAGCTCGGTAGAGTGTCAGTGGTGCAGTGTTAGGTGCTTTAATCAGGGTCCACACATAATCAGGGTCCACACATAGCTTTTCAAGTTATAAATAAAAGAAAAGTGCTTTACTGTTAGCATATAAAGGAAAATAACAAATGCTTAGCCTCCATTCAGGGCACTGACTCATTTCTTCACCCCTGACTAACCTTGGGCAGCTAGTCTCCAAACAAAGTCCAAAGTCTCTCTCTGCTTCCTGCAGAGTAACACTGGCATAGTTAACCTGGCCTGGCTTGGCCTCTGGCATCTCAATTGTCAACTTGTCAACAGAAAATAAACACCTACACAATAGGTAGTGACTCGGCAAAAAAATAAATATATAAATATATATAAATATATATATATATATATATATATATATAAAGTCCTCCAGGGTGGCACTCCCATAAATAAAACAATACTGCAGCAGGTGCCCTCCAGAAAAGGTCAGCCAAAGATGACCTCTCATATACACGTCCACACAGGTGGCACTCTGTCCTCCAAAAATGACAATACAGGAGGTGTGATGTATATCACCGACGTTTCGGAGCCTTTAATACAGCCCCTTCATCAAGGTACCTTGATGAAGCGGGCTGTATTAAAGGCTCCGAAACGTCAGTGATATACATCACACCTCCTGTATTGTCATTTTTGGAGGACAGAGTGCCGCCTGTGTGGACGTGTATATAATATATATATATATATATATTTATATATATATATACAAAATACAAATATAATAATAACAAAATGTATATGTACATATATATATTATAATATATATATATATATACATATATAGGTCCAGTGTGACCTGGCACTTCCCTTGGTGTAGACAGGCTCCCAGTGCCTGACCACAAATTGTATACAATCACCGATAAACAGACGACACTCAGGGAGACTTTGGGGTCTATTTACTAAGCAGTGTTAGGAGAAGTGAAAAGTGAAGAGTGAAAAGTGATAAGGTGCCAGCCAATCAGCTCCCAACTGCCATCTCACAGGCTGTGTTTGAAAAATGACAGTTGGGAGCTGATTGGCTGGCACCTTATCAGTTTTCACTCTTCACTTTTCACTTCTCCTGACACTGCTTAGTAAATAGACCCCTTTGTATCGGTAAATAAAACCAGCAATACCATGCCTGCTTGTAGTCAACGTTTCACAGAACCACGTCCTTTATCAAGGCATCCAAAAAATGCATATGCAAAAATGTACCTTATATAATGATCACCCAGTGCTGGAAACCACGCCAGAGACCCATCGAAATCCGATTATGTCATCAAGAACGCGATTGCGCTGGTGGTACGGTATTCTCATGGGGGTGTGGCTATCAACAGTGAAAACCATCACCAAGGTTAACACATCAAATAAACACCAAGAACAGATATGCAAAACAGTTAAAAGATGAGCTAATAGACCAGATGCAGATCGTGATATCTAACATACCCAATAGGTGTAACGACAGGGATACATTATATCTGGCGAAGTCCCGATCTGCCACTTAAGGGTCGAACAGTAGCATAAAAGTAACCCCATACTATATATTGTAAGCAGGTGGACAATACACCCGCGCTGCAAAAAACATGACTCATAATTTACCACCAGTGGTGACCTAAATCTATACTAAATGCTACAGTACCTACTGTAAATGATGTAGAGTAAAACATGATACAATAAAGAAACAGTACCTAAGAAACCTGTAAGAAACAATGTGCAAATTATAGGAAACTGGAAAAGGATATTATTTCATTAAGGTCCAACAGGTGTACAGTTTTAAAAGTATGTATCCATTTGGTCTCTCTGAAGTAAGATACGTCTCCTGTCGCCTCTGCGGATACTGGGGGGGGGATCCAGACAATCATCTTACAGTGCTTTGTGGCTAGGCTATGTTTACAGTCACGGAAGTGTTTGGCCATTGGTTGGTCCACAGGTTTCCCTTCCAGTGCTGGTCTTATGCTGGATCTGTGTATGGATAAGCATTCCTTTAGTTGTCTTGTCTTTTTCCCAACATATAAAAGTCTGCAGGGGCATCTAATGATGTAAACAGTGTACCAACTGGTACATGTAAGAGGATATTTACTGATACATTTTTTGCCTGAGTGCGGATGTGCAAACGTATTACCAACCTCCAGATGAATACAGGTAATGCACCCAGTGCACTTGTAATTTCCAGGTTTCCTGGTAAGAAAGTGTGCTGGAGTCGGTGGTCAGTGCTGCGAAATGTCATCGTGCACTCCCAGATCTTTAACACTACGACCTTTTCTGTATGCTGGTCTGACGTTCATGTCACGAAGTGCAGTGAGAGAGAAATCAGTGGTCACAACCGGCCACAACTGTTTCGCTTTATTCTTCATGGCCTGGGAGGCATATGAGAAGTCTTGGACCCAAGTGATTTTATTCTGGTCTTGAGGCTTACTTTTCGATTTTAATGCATGTGATCTCTGGACTGCCAGGGCTTTATCTTTACATGTTTTCAACACTCTCGGGGTGATAGCCTCTAGCTATGAATTTAAGCATCATTTGGTCCATTTGAAAAATAGCATCATCACGGTTGCTGCAGATCCTAACGACGCGCAAGAATTGCGAGTATGGAAGACTCTTCTTGGTTGCAGGGGGGTGACAGCTCCTGGCTTGTAAGATAGTGTTTCTGTCAGTGTCTTTACTACTGATGTAGCAATTTTACATTGCTCATTGACCGTGACCAATACACCCAGAAAATGGACGGAACTGTAGCTGTGCTCATAGGTGAATTTGATCGCTGTATCTTCACTATTTATAGAAGACATCATGTTCTCGAACAGTTCTTCTGTGTCGAACAAGACCATAAAGATGTCATCAATATATCTATGGTATGCTGTAATACATCCTCAACATTTGGGTAGGGTGAAAAATAAGTCCTTCTCAACCTCACACTTGAATAGATTGGCGAAAGAGGGGGTCACACATGACCCCATGGCACATCCTGATTTTTTAATAAAAAACTTACTATCAAATAAAAAATAAATTCTGGATAAAGTTAACTCAAGAAGGGTGAGAAAAAATCAATATCCGGTCCTGTAGAATGGTATTGTTGATAAGAACTCTGCGAATCGCTAGTAGCTCCCTTTGATTGGGTATACTAGTATACAAACTAGAGAAAGGAGGGGGATTTAATCCCCTATTGTACCTCAGCACACTGAATAATACCTGCAACAATATATGAAGACTATATGGTCATAGAAATTCAGAGATATTAGTTGCATGCATTTGCAAATACATGGGAGGCTGCTGGGCCACGTCACGGCTTCTCTGCTACCAGCAGTCCCTAACACTAAGGGGTTCACGTCCGGGGCGCTGTGCACCCCAAAAAACATCCAGCCCAGGACCCCCCCAGGGCATCACACGAAAATGGAAAAAGAGTGACAGTGCAGTGTAAAGTATAGCTGTGTGTGAGTAATCATTAAGTGTGAAATGAGAGGTTAAAATATATGTGAAAAATACATGAATAATAAACAAACATAAAAGGTGATGTGAAAAGCAACTATGTGTATTAAGTGGTGATGCCCTGAGGAGGCCCAGCCAGACCAGTCCCGGGGGCCCTACGCCCAAACGCTTACCCCAAATGTAAAATATACCAATTATAAGGCCTCATGATAAAGGCACATACATAAATGCATCCAAATTGAGAGCCAGCTTACCTGGGAGTCACCCCTGGGAACTCCAACTAGCACTACTAGAACCAGCATGCCCTACTAATGCTGGCTCCTTCATGCAACTCATAACAAACAAACAAAAATGGCAGCTGCTCAATCAATCTAGCAGTACTAATCAGGTGCATGAAAGGGAGGGGTCATACTAAGTAGAGAAAGGAGGGGGATTTAATCCCCTATTGTACCTCAGCACACTGAATAATACCTGCAACAATATATGAAGACTATATGGTCATAGAAATTCAGAGATATTAGTTGCATGCATTTGCAAATACATGGGAGGCTGCTGGGCCACGTCACGGCTTCTCTGTTACCAGCAGTCCCTAACACTAAGGGGTTCACGTCCGGGGCGCAGTGCACCCCAAAAAACGTCCAGCCCAGGACCCCCCCAGGGCATCACACGAAAATGGAAAAAGAGTGACAGTGCAGTGTAAAGTATAGCTGTGTGTGAGTAATCATTAAGTGTGAAATGAGAGGTTAAAATATATGTGAAAAATACATGAATAATAAACAAACATAAAAGGTGATGTGAAAAGCAACTATGTGTATTAAGTGGTGATGCCCTGAGGAGGCCCAGCCAGACCAGTCCCGGGGGCCCTACGCCCAAACGCTTACCCCAAATGTAAAATGTACCAATTATAAGGCCTCATGATAAAGGCACATATATATTTTTGTCAAATGTAAGGCCTGTCACTCTTTTTCCATTTTCGTGTGATGCCCTGGGGGGGTCCTGGGCTGGACGTTTTTTGGGGTACACTGCGCCCCGGACGTGAACCCCTTAGTGTTAGGGACTGCGGGTAACAGAGAAGCCGTGACGTGGCCCAGCAGCCTCCCATGTATTTGCAAATGCATGCAACTAATATCTCTGAATTTCTATGACCATATAGTCTTCATATATTGTTGCAGGTATTATTCAGTGTGCTGAGGTACAATAGGGGATTAAATCCCCCTCCTTTCTCTACTTAGTATGACCCCTCCCTTTCATGCACCTGATTAGTACTGCTAGATTGATTGAGCAGCTGCCATTTTTGTTTGTTAGTATACAAACTAGCAACGTCGATGGTGCACATCAGCTGCTTGGACGGTAAAGGGGAAATTTGTTGTAGTACCAAAATAAAGGAAGTGGTGTCTTTCAAAATAGTTGGTTGAATCTGTACTACTGATTGCAGTAGATAATCTAGGAATTGGGAAACAACACAATATAAAGAGTCCCTGGCCACAATAATTGGTCTGCCTGGAGGATGAAGTGCATCTTTGTGCAATTTGGACATGGTATACATCACAGGGACTTTAGACCAATTGTGTGTTAAGGTGTCAAATTTTTTTTAAGTAATTATTTTGTCCTCCAATGCTCTGGTGAGGATGTCATCCAATTCCTTTTTAAAGGAAGATGTAGAGTCACACTGAAGTTGTTGGTATACTTGATGATCAGAAAGCTGATAGTACACCTCACATTTGTATGTCTCAATGTCCTGGATAACGACACCGCCCCCCTTATCTGCAAGGTGGATGGTAATGTCCTTATACTTGCTGAGGTTTTGCAAGGCTTTCATCTCCTTGCGTGACAGGTTGGATTAGCCCTGTGAAACATGCTGAGAAGTTTCAATGGATCTTTCAATATATTTATCCATGGAAGTGGTAAGAAATGTTCTGGCGCTATTACTGGATAAGCGTTCTAAGCCGGAGTTTTTAACAAAAGGTAAATGTGGTTCACTGGTTTGGCTGCTATCTCCAAAGTGCTCTTTAAGTTTTAATTTATGTGTAAACCTATATAGGTCTATTTTGTTATCGAAGATGTCTGGATATGGAACAAATGTTAAACCTTTGTTGAGTATAGAGGTTTAATCCTCTGTTAAAGTGCATGAGGAGAGATTGAAAACTATGTAGACCTTTTTTGAGCGTGCACGTCCACTGGCCGGCCCGGCGGGTTCTGGTTCATTTGGAGTGTCGGTTCTAAAGGGGGTCTCTGTGTAGACTTGGCTCTAGAACCACTAGCGCTCTCTTCTTCACTCGATGAAATTGCGCCACTTGATGTAACAGTTTCTAATGGAAACTTGAAATGGGGTTTATGTCTGGGTCTACTGTCAGCCCCATGTTCCTTTTGCTGATCCAGCTGGAGACTTTTAGTTCAGCATAGTCTCTGTTTACTGTATGTAATTTAGTCTTTTTGAAATGTATCAAATCTTTACGGTACTGTTCAATCTGTGTAGCTAGTTTACTTATATGATCATTGGCACTTTGGCAAACCCTGCTCGTAGTTTGGCTGATTTCAAACACCGAAATCTTTTCTTTAGCAATAGATAATTCTCTGGCCACTTCCTTGTCCACAAGTAGAATCAGGTCAAAGGAGCATTTGTTTAAAACTGCAGTCTACCATCTGCAGAACTCGGGATTCTAAAACTCCGGGGGATTTTTTTTCTCCTGATATTAATCGGAGAGAGTCACCCAGTGTACAAAGAAATCTACTTCACGCTCCTTTGACCTGATTCTCCAACAGGATAATGATCTTTGACCTGGACCTCCAGCAGGATAATGACCCAAACCACAGAACTAAAAGCACCCAATAATGGATAAGAACAAAACATTGGACTATTCTGAGCCCTGATCTGAACATGCAGTCTGGAGAAGGCACCCACCAAAACTGAGACAGCTGGAGCAGTTTGCTCAGCAACAGTGGCGTAACTTCATCCCAGGTGCCCGGAGTCAACATAAATGTTGGTGCTCCCCCCACCCCCAAATTTACCACCCCCCAGCACCTATGCTAGCCACAGCTGCTGCCGCCCCCCTATGCAGTTCCTTTTATGCAGTGCCCTCAGTAGAGGTCCCCTTATGCAGTGCCCGCCTATGTAGTGCCCCCCCCAGTAATGGTCCCCCTATGCAGTGCATCCAGTAGTGGTCCCCCTATGCAGTGCCTCCAGTAGTGGTCTCCCAGAAGTTACGCGACTGGAGGTGGAGCGCTGATCAGCAGCACTCCTTCTCCATGCAGCTCCTCCTCAGCAGTGCCCAGAACTGCCGGGTGACAATGGAGCCAGGTGCCCCATTCAGGGCTGGCGCCCGGCGGCAAATGACTCCATTGTCTCCGGGAGTTCCGCCACTGCTCAACAAGAGTGGGACAAACTTCCTATTGACAGGCGCATAAGTCTCATTAGAAGCTACAGAAATCTCTTGATTGTTGTAATGACCTCTAAAGGTTGTAAAACAAAATATTATGTTAAGTGGCCCATCATCTTTGTCCATGCCATATACATTTGTTGTATTATTTAAAATATTCTGTTGAATCAAAAATCAAATGCAAAGTCTGATTTCTATTAAATATGAAATAAACAATGATGGATACCAATTACTTTTGTCAGTTTTAGAGAAAAATATGGGTTCTTCTTTTTTTTTCGTGGAAGGGTACCAACAAATTTGTCCATGTCTGTAGACTTTGGTTGGGTGTGTATGAGACTTTTCCATTTTTATGGAGATATATGTTTAGCCAAACTGTCACAGGCCTCTGTTTTAAATTCAGCCTGCCCCATTCTTAATTTGGACCTACTGGTAATCCTTCAGTTTGTCCTGTATTATGTAAAGTCAGTAACAGCAACTAAGTATTTTCAATAATTTGACAAATTTGGCTGTGCAGCCCAAAATGCCCCGCATTTTTTGTTCACAACCAGTAATGTACTATATAAAGTAGATAACATTTTATGTTCTTATCGAAGATATTGAGCATAATCAGTTGAAATGACTTCATGCATGTCCAGTGTTACTCCTTCATTCCACCTACTATCAGCTCTGTGTTATCCCACTGATTGCCGGTAATATTCAAGATGACTATGAGACTTCATTCCTGACATGTTGCTATAGCATGTGACTGCTGCTGGTTACTGACTTTGGGGGAGATGTACTAAGCCTTTGGTGGTAATTTACCTCGGGCTAAATGATCGCTGGGGGCTATTCAATTAGCCCGACTTAACAGAGTCCCGATAAGGGGATAACAACCACTTAATGCCTGAATCCGTGAACTTTTCAACGCCCGATAACCTGAGTTAACGCACGTTAACCCATCATTTAATGGGGCAGATGTATGAAGCTCTGGAAAGTGATAAAGTGCAGAGTGATTAATGACCAACCAATCAGCTCACAACTGTCATGTTACAGGCTGTGTTTGAAAAATGACAGGTGGGAGTGGATTGGTTGGTCATTTATCACTCTGCACTTTCCACAGCTTCATACATCTGCCCCAATGGCCGTTAACACAGGTATTTAGAGATAAAGAAAGCCTAATTAAATAGACTTAGGTGAGGGTGACTTGTTTTCCCTCTATAATTTATTGGTGCTAATTTTCCACTTGATGGGAGAGAAAATGGAGAGAGATAAAGTGGAGAGAGATAAAGGACCAACCAATCAGCTTCTGTCACTTTACAGGCTGTTTGAGAAATGACAGCTAGGAGCTGATTGGTTGGTCCTTTATCTCTCGCCAAGACTTATTACATCTACCCCTTTGTAATGATACGTGAGGGCATGTACCTGACTGGGTGCGGCACTGATTATGGACTCCTTTTCCCCATATTTGTTTTGTTTTATGACAGTGACTAATTCTCCCCCTTTAGCAGTGTGATCACCTTTCTGAATATAAAAGCTTTCAGATTTATGTGGAAGCACCAGGGGTGCTGAGGGGTAGGTAGGTAAAAAGATCTGAGTCCTGGGCCTGCAAAAGAGGTGAATCTACAGTCACAGTATGTGACTGTGCCCCTTTCAGTAGTAACATATATGCTGGGGGCCCAATATTCCAAACAAGCCATGGCCATACCACCAACCTGGTTCTGGCTTTTTCCCCTTAATTGTGGTGGCCATACATTTCTAATGGGGCCATGTGGAATACTGTTATTTAGAGGTCACAGTGAGTTAGGGAGCATACATATTGGAGTAGACCTGATGATGCAATTAGCAGATAAATGGAAATAATTGGGGAGTCATGGAAATAAGGAGGCATACAAGAGACGTAAGGCCCATATGGATGGCATAAGCGGTACGATCCCCAATGACGGTAGTGGGCACCCAGCAAAGCTTTTCCGGCATCAGCATGTTTACAGATATACTGCTGACAGCGTTAAAATGCTTTAAAGCGCATTATACCATGGTTGACAATGTGATGCTGGGATTAGTGTGCTGATAAGAACACCGTAACATGTAACACTTATCCTCATATACCAAGTTTCTATTTCTCTATAGATTGTAAGCTCGACAGCAGGGCCCTCTTACTATTGCCATACTATTGCCATGCTAGGGAAGTGGGTGTGGGGGGGTCTGCCCCGGGTACCAGGGTCAAGGGGCAGAATGGGGACCACCACACAGGATCGGTCTGACCCTGTAATTTTCCAGAACAGGGATGGGGACTGTTGCAGCTCTGTGTTTTGCATGCACAATGCATACGGTACAGAGCAAAACAACTCATATGCCTGCTGAACACAGAGCCGGAAGGATTCAAGAGAAGCCAGCCACGAGAGGTGAGTACCCGGGGACACAGTTGAGTGTGTGTACTGTGTAGCATATACAGGGGGGGGGGGGCACTGTGGGGCATATTGAGGGAGGCACTGAGGCATACTGGGTGGAGTCCCAAATGAAGGACTTGCCCGAGGGCCAAATATATTAGGCACACTACTGCCTCTTACATCCGTCTGTTATTACTGTCATATTACTGAATATCCTGTTGCTATATAAAAAATAAGTAAATTCTATGATTTTTCCATATACCTTAAGGTATGAAGCAGCTGGCTACCTTACTTTAAATTTATGAGGCAATACATGTTTTTTAACTCTATAAATTTATTATTATTATAATTAACTTTATTTTTATAACGCTACAAGGATTCTGCAGCAACCTTACAAATGTGCAAAACCTGAAATCAGTGACTTACAGTACAAAACAATGGAGGACCAGGACATGGTTTATATACATTGATGCATCCGTAATCATAACACTCATATAAGCACTACAGCAGGACGGCAGCAACTGAGAGGTAGGTGCTATTGTAGGGAGTATAAGATAGTGTAAGTAAGGGAAAGGAGGGAAGAGGGTCCTGCACATGAGAGCATACAATCTAATGCTGGGTACACTACACACTAGACGATATGTCGTCCATCGTCCACATCGGGCAGTGTATACCTGCTATGTCGCTGATGATGCCCGCTCCCATGCGTTGTCAGCGGCATCGCCTGTTGGACCTGCATGCAGGTCCGAAGGGCAATATCATCAGCGGGGGCCATGCTGACGAATGCGACATGTCCCCCGCTATCGCGCCGTTGCTCCCGGCTTCGGCAAGTGTTTACGCACTTGCCAATGCCGGCACCCCCGCCGGGACCTGCCACACGACACATTGGCTGGGTACACATCATTAAGTTTGTACCCAGCATAAAGGGGAGGGGCAGACAGATAGGGGGGGATGCAGCCAGGAAGCAGACGGTCGAAATGCCGACCCCCGGCTTCCCGACTGTCTAATCCTGGCAAGGGGCTAATGACAGGCATCCAAATCCAGACGCCTGTCATTTTACCTACACCGGGAGCCCGACGCCTGGCATACCGATCAAAGGTAAGCCGGGTGGCGAGCATGGACAGCCGCGGGGGAGGGGAGGGTTAGGTTAGGGGCTCCCAGGGAGGACTTAGGGTTAGCCACCCCCCCCAGGGAGGGTTATGGTTAGCCTAGGGGAAGGGGGGGTTAGGGTTAGGCACCCCCGGGGGGAGACTAGTGTTAAGCACCCCAACGGGAGACTTAGGTTTAGGCTGCGGGAAAGAGGGGGTTAGAGTTAGGCACCTAGGCGGGGGGGTTAGGGTTAGGCACCCCTAAGGGAGAGTTATGGGAGGGGGTAAGGTTAGTGAATACTTAAAATACTTACCTGATGGGATCTTCACTGCCGGTCTTTCAGCGTTGGGATTTGAACCTGCGTCCGGCGGTATTTCATACAGATCCCGATAGGGGTGTCACGGAGGGGTAGAGACCGTGAGCAAGAAGCATTGATTTAGGGGTTAATTTATTAATGATCGCATTTGTAATGCGATCTGGTTGCGATATTAGCGCCCATAGTTGCATTGAAGGATGACCTCATACTTGGCGAATGTAACAAAAAGCACCCACATAGACAGTGGCTCCGAAAAGAAGTGACTGCGTCACTCCTGTGTTGGGACAACTGCGCATGTATGATCTACAGACCACACATGTGTATAGCGGGTATTGCTGGGGGAGGGCCAGGGTTCCTATGGAATCTGACAGCATCACATCCTTTATATATCTGCTGCTATCCCTCCATAATACATCTGGGGGATACTTAAATTTGCGGGTATCCCCCAAAACCGGATGTTTTCGGGGAATACGCCATAAATATTAATGATAAATGGGCCCTTAGAGATACGGTGCTAAAATGAATAAAAAAGGAATACGACAATACTCAGAAGGTCTATAATGAATGTGGATCTATTTGTGCAGAGTGAAGATGGGATGAGCCTCCCATGTGTTACATTTTAACTTTTTGTCAGTGTCAGAAAGATATTTGTGCAGAATATGCGATTCTTCTATTACCTTTTTGTATGACGTCTGCATGCCTAGGGCAAAGTTGTTTGCCTCCAAAGTGAAGATTTTTGTTTTACTCTGCAAGGCTTTGCCAGAAGGCTACATGTCTATGGGCCTGATTCAGCAAGGAAAGCACGCTAGCAGACGCACGCACCCGTCCGCTGCGAGAATATGCTAATCCATGCATACACACGGAGACCGCAGCACAAGATGCAGATGCCCAGCCCCATACTAAGCCGCCCATCTCCCTTTACTCAGCCCGATCAGCATGCATGTTATCGTAAATATCGGTAACATTGAGAACCATCGTACCCATACGCACAATAGTTGACCTGACCTGCCGCATTATTTTGGCCACTTCCTGCGTGCTTCGAGTCGCCTTACTGCGTATGCCACCGCACTGCTTTAGTTATGCATGCCCCTATAACGGCGTTATAACGCCTGCGTTTGCCTGACCACCCCCCGTCACCACCCACAAACTGTACTTCCTGTCAATCATTATCGGAAGGGTCTGCGTACACACAGCGTGTGGTCTGCGTACCTTAACCTGATCGCTCTGACTGGTTCATGCACACGCAGTGCGATGCATACACATGCGTAGTGCAAATACATCGGCCAAGTGCATGCGTTCTCTTCTTTGTGTCCCTTGCTGAGTCAGGGCCTATATGTATTGTATATTATATTGTTAGATTGTTCTGTGTAATTTCACCATCACAAATAAATTGTGTCAGACTTTGGAAGGGCATGGAATATTCCGCTAACTCTTGTGAAATCAGAAAATAATCTCCTCGACAAATGTTCTGTCTATGACTTGGCCAATACCATTTTATTACTACTACTGTACCTGCCCCGATTGATACAGAACTGAACGCAAGTTTGCACTATGCTTGCTCTGCAGCCAAGTGTACACAACTACGGCCGATGCACAGTCGTTATCAACCCAGTTGCATATCCACTTGCAGCTGAAGGGGTGTAACTATTTATTTATGGGGCATTTGCAAGTAGGCCAAGTTCGGTCCAGCTGCAGAGTGTGTACATGTGCCATAGTTGCCGACCTTTTGAAAGTCCTCCCAGCAGATGGGCTGTGACGTGGGCGGGGCCGGATGGGACCCGCCCTCATTTGCGGCAAATTGCCATGATTGGCCTAAATTTAAATAGGGGGCGGGGCTAAATGACGCGATTCACTGAGAATCGCATCATTAAGCCACACCACCTACACGGGGACCCGCAATCGCCGTGGAAATTCTTCCCATTCAGTCCACTTCACTAGGAAGTGGGCAGAATGCGGGAGAAATGCCTACCCTTCTGGGGGTGCGGGGGGTTACCCGAAAAATAGGGATCCGCCCGTGAAAACCGGGAGGGTAGGCATGTATGACATGTGTATGGGTAAATATTTGCATCTAGGGCCTGATTCAGACACGCTCGCAAGCGCATAGTGCCCACAAGCGGGTTGATGGTGGCCCAGTGCGCACGCGCATGCACAGGCCCCGTAGCGAGTGAGAACTTCTTTCACTCCGGTGTTGATCGACAGCTCGGCCCGTTTTGTAGGCGGGTAGGGAGGATGGCTGCACAAACAGAGGCGTTCCCGAAGGAATGCCTGCCGTTTGTGGGTGGTCCAACTGACATCATTCGTGATGTCAGTAGTGGACTTCCTGCTCTATTAGAACAGGAAGTCCACTCGGCATTGTGAGTGCTGAGACCCTACCACAGGGTTTCCTCGCAATGCCGATGGTTGCGATAATCGCGACCATCTCCAGCCTGCTCGCACAAGCTGTGGGTGGGCACCCACAGCTTAAGCAAGTGGGCAGGAAAAAACAACAACTCCGTCCTGATTCAGAGCGAGTGCTCGCAAACAGTGAGCAGCCCTGAATCAGGCCCCTAGTTCCACGCAATGGTGGAGCAATTACGGCGGACTTGTATTCAACTCTGTTTCACCCCCTGCATATCTAAGGGTCCCAGTACCGCGATCCACTACAAGCCCCCAAACCCTGTGCAAATTTCAGCAGCAAAAGAAATGTGTGTAACAAAGATTTATAATCAACACGTCTTCAATGCAAAATAAAACTTATTTACCATGTCATAAACTTCTAATCTAGGGCTCTTAATTGTTTACCTTTTGTACAAGCATTCAGTCTGGCATAAGCAGAACGTCTGAATCTCTCTGGAGTCACTTTTCCATGGTTTAACCAGAATCAGCAGCTTTTGTCACCTGCTGCTACCTGCTTTTAGTCTTGTTCACTAAATCTGTTTTAACCCACAGATGTGTGATTAAACAGGCAGAAGTTGAGCGGAGGATCTCTGCTTAGTGGTCTCCTTATGGCTGACGAGCAGCAAGTGCAGCTGGAGCAGAGCTCCCTCGGGTGTACTGCTGATGTACAAACACTTCTCTTTCTTTATCTCTCTCTCTCCTGTTCTTCAAGCTATGTCTACACTCTGCATAATCAGAGTTAAAAAATAGTTCAAACAGGATTTTCTAACAACTTTAAACAAGAATACTTCCTATAGACCCCTTTCCCCAGCTTCATCATGTGCTCAAATCACTTCTCCATCACACTGTCCCCACATTATCATTATTGCCACCCAACCTCCTTTTTGTCTTATGATCATTATAATCAGAATAATTTACCCCATCTACTCATCTTCATAACCCCCCATCCGCAGTCATCATAGCACCTCATTCCTTCATCATCATTAAGACTCCAACATTAACCCTCATCCTCCATCATAAAACCCTCCATCATTAACTCCTGTATCAGTTATCATTTATACCTCTTTTCCACCAAAAACCCAGGTCCGACCCGGGTTTTTGGACATGGTTCCAACCCTGGTCAGACCCAGGTCAGACCCATTTACACTGCAGCTTCGATCTGGGTTACTCCCAGGTCATCCCTGTTCACACTGAACTCAGGTCTGCCCTGCTAAACCTGTGAGGTCATAAAAAGTGGGAGGTGAATGCTCCACAACCACCAATCAGCTCATTTTAGGCATGACCCAGTTCAGATAACCCGGGTTGAACCGTTTACACTGCACCATTACCCAGGTCCATCCTGGGTCCAACCCTGGTAGCTACCTGGGTTGGATTGCTGGGTCACTTGACCCAGGTTATTTTTCAGGGACCCTTTTACACTGAGCTGCGACCCGGGTAGACTCAGCAAAAACCCAGATTTTTGCTCTGGTGTAAAAGGGGTATTACTCACTGCTGCCTGCCTCGGCTCCAATCCAGCAATTGCCTTCTGCACAGCTGCTTCTGTGGGTTTAAGTCCTGAAATCCGCACAGTGCAAAGGCTGGATGGCTAAGGCAAAGGTCTATTATCTGCTTGTGTCAAGACTTAAATATTAATGTGCAAATAAAATGTGGCACTGTCCCTTTAAGTACAGAAGGTGAGTGTGGGGACTCAAACAATAAGAAGTCTTGGGGATAACCAGATATCCGGAACCAAAGAGGTAGTCACATGTAATGTAGGTGTCATGTACCAGAGAGGTTATTTTCTTAGAGCCAGTGGCCAAGTGTCAGAGAGGTAGTTGTCTAAAAGCCATGGGCCAAAATCGGATCAGTTGATTGCATTCTGCTTTTTACTATATGTATTTTACTGTTGGTCAGAAACTGCAGCCACTTTATATTTAAAATGGCTGAATGGGGAGCTGCATATGCCCAGTAGTGAGGTCGGAGTGTGCTCACAATAAATCTGCTATGTAAATGTAACAGTAGGTGTTTGCCCACATAGACTTTTCCTACTGGAGAGCCTAGAGTCAGGCATTGGTTGTGAACCAGTGTGACTGCAACTATTGACAAGTCGATTAATGAAACCTTTATTGAACGTTATAATTACATTTAAGAACCATGCTGGAGAGAAGTAAGAAGATGTACAGTGCATTATTGTCACGACCAGGGTTTCTCGGCATAGGGGACGACGGGTATTATCTGTGAGGGCACTGTGGCATGGTCCTTCCGGTGGAGAGGCTGGTGTCTGGCGGCGGGCGTTGGTTCTGTGAAGTGTTCCGCGGGCACTGTGTCATTCTGCCCAAGGTAGGCCTGGTGGTGTTTCCATTCCGCTCAGGTATGGGCGCTGCCATCTTGCCTCTGGTCATGTGACTTAGCTGCTCCAGTCCTGGCATGTCTCTCTGACCTATCACGATTCTGCACTGGGTACTTAAGGGAGTTCAGAGCTTCCCATAGTTGCCAGTGCAACGTGTTTCACAGTGCATGCTGTGAGAGAGTTCCTGTGCTCCTGAAAACCTGTCTGTTTGAGTGGTCACCTGTGCTTTTGCTGAATCCCATCTTCCCAGCAGCCTACATCATCCTGCCTGCTCCCAGTCTCCTGCTGGAACCATCCTACACCTTCTATTTTCCCTTTACCTGCCAAAGGACCTGAGTGTGCAGTTAATCCTGTACCTACACTGCCTCCATTTACCTAGCTCTCTGGTTCTACACTGAGCCGTCTCACTACAACTGTCCATTCAATTCATCAGCTGCTGCTAATCCAATTACTCTATAACCTCTCTGGATTTCATCTCACCAGTATCAATCATTAACTGTTATCCTGTCTGCAGTCTTGCAGTGACCTTTTGCATTACAAAGACTTTTTTTAGTTCTGCCACTACCCGGACATTATTTATTCTTACTTCACTACAGTTTATAATCATCACCATGCTCTTCATATTCTGGACTTTATTTTATCCGTGTACATGTCTGCAAGTTCACCCATTAAAAAACCCACTTTTCAATTTAAATCTGTTCAGGTATCTGCTCCTATTACCACACCGGGTCCACAACAAACCCAGATCCTAACAATTATTACTTTAAATTAGGGATGTACAGGCTCGGATAGGTTCGAGTTTGCACGCCGAGTTCGGAATTTTCCCTCCAAAAAAACGGAACTCAGAAAGAGGCAAAACGTCATCTTGCATGGACAAACATCATCATTCTTGGACTTTGTCAGTTAGACCTGGCTTAACGCTGAGGATGTACAGCCCTCCGTGATGGTGCGCTCTATAAATCAGCCCTATGGAGGCAATAAAGAATGCATGCCTTAATGACGGATGCACCTGTACACTGGCACAGCATCAAGTTCAAAGTGCTGCTGACTTCAACCTGAGAGCGAGAGAGCAAGCTCATGTAGCATGAGGTGGAGGCAGAGTGTAACTCATCCAATGACAATGTTTCACATTCTCTTTGGATGATGAAGTCGAAGCCGCTCATTCTCTCTGTAATGCATCAATGCTATGTAAGGTAGCATGGAGCGTGGTCTCCCTGTAACTTTAACTAAGATCTGTGCTGGAGTGAGAGGGGCAGGTGGTCAGTCATTTGACAGCTGTGATTGTATGTGATACCTCTTTTACACTAAATTCCCGGTTCTGACCTGGTATTTGGAACAAGGTTCCAAAGTAGGTCAAACTCTGGACAGACCCCCTTCAGACCGTGGATGCAGTGGAACTGGACTGCCGGTGTTTGGAGATTACATCATCTTCAAGCGCTGGAAAATCTGGAACTCTCCATCCTGTAAGCAGGATCCGGGGAGGATGACTCAGGTTACCCGTTTACACCGCAGGGTTACACGGGTCATTCCCATGTTAAAACCTACAAGCTAACTGGGTTAGATTGCCGGGTCACTCGACCCGGGAATCCAACCGTGGCCCCTTTTACACCTAGAAGCAACCCTGGTCAACCCGACAATAACTCGGAATTTAGCTGTGGTGCAAAAGGGGTATAACTGGGTGGCAAATAAGGGAATCTCTAGAGAGCAGTCCCATAGAGTATGCACCTACACAGGGCCGGATTAAGATTTGTGGGGGCCCAGGGCAACTAATTTGTGGGGGCCCCTATCATAAAATTATATTATGCCACACAGTGTCCCCATTATGCACATTATGCCACAGTGCCTAGTATAAACATTATACCAAACACTGTGTCACACAGGCCATACATTATGCCACACAATGTATTGATATTATGCCACACACTGCCCATAGTATGTCACACAATGCCCCCAGTATTAATATTATACCCCACAGTGCCACCACTATGCCACACAATGCCCCCAGTATTAATATTATACCCCACAGTGCCTCCACTATGCCACACAATGCTCCCAGTATTAATATTGTGTGAAACCGTTCCCGCCACTATGTCCCAAGTATTATTATGCCCCACAGTGCCCCTCCAGAATAAATACTGACTCCCAGTATTAAATATTAGGCCTCACAATGTCCCCAGTATTAATATTATGCCCCACACTGCCTTTTCTAGTATTAATATTATGCCCAATATTAAATATGATGCCCCACAGTGGCCCCTCCAGAATTATTATTATGCTCTGCAGTGCCCCAATATTAAATGTTATGCCTGACAGTGCACCCTTCAGAATATTATTCCCAGCAATATTATGCCCCACAATACCCCCAGTATTAATATTATGTATCACAGTGCCCTTTCCAGAAATAATTTCATGCTCCCCAGTAATAAATATTATGCCCCATCCAGAATTAATATTATGCCCCCCAGTAATAAATACACACAATGCCTCCACTATGTCACATAATACCCCTAGTATTACCCCCCAAGTACCCCCAGTATTAATATTATGCCCCACAGTGCTTTCTGTAATATTAATATTATGCCCCCAGTATTAAAAATCATGCCTCATAGTACCATCTCCAGAATTAATAATATGCCTCCCAGTATATGCCCCACAGTGGCCCCTGCTGTATTACTATTATGCCCTCAGTACACCGCACCGCCAGAGCCCCTTACTTACCTTTTGTTGGTGGGCTCTTCTGATGATAGCCGGGCGTCCAGGATGGGCTGCCGCTGCTTATGCATGCACATTGCAAACATAGCAGCATCCGAGTACCTTAAGCATTGCGGACGTGATGTCAAGCTTAAGGGACTCGGGAGCTGCTCGGTATGCATTTGCCTTCATCAGCAGCTGCAAAATCACAGCGCCAGTCTTGTGAGTGACCGTCTATGACCGGCAGCTGCTCTCAACCATCAGTGGCTCAGACCAATCCCGTGTGGGGCCCCCTTGTGTGTGGGGGCCCCCAGACGACCGCCCCTGTCGACCTTCCGTTAATCCAGCCCTGCACCTACATTTCTCCACAAATGAACAGGGGCTGCACTACTAATCCGATTAATATAAACTTTTTGTTTTTACTTATCTTTTTGCTCCATCAATCTATTCAGCACAGAGAATTCTGATGACTATGTATTGTTAAATCTAAGATTGTATAATTAACACAAAAAGTCTGTTAATCCAGCTGTGAAACTGAACATTCCAAAGGGAACTTCATACTGGATATAAAATGCTGAGCACGCAAGGGATTTCTTAATGTTCTGTACTTTTATAAAGTTAGTATCTGGCCTGTGCAGCTTGCTGATGGTCAATCACATTTGTATGCTGAAAGGATCCAGGATACATAGAATAAATAACATGGGGTAATGAGGAAATTAGCGTTGTCTAGGCAATTCCCCCCCCCCCCCCCCAAAAAAAATCCATCAGATTCTTTACACCTAAATAAATAAATACACCTTGATTTTTCCATCTTACAAAATGAATAAAAAATCCATTTGAATATTGATTCACTGCTAATTAATGCCGTTACATCTGTTATGGTGTTGTGCTGTGCTGTGGATAATACAGTCATTTTCTTTGCCTAGATATTATTTTGGAGATGACATATTTTGTTCTAAGCCAGCATTTTATTTGCTGATTTATCTTTAGCCGCATTACTCAGTGATTTAATACCATGACTGCACACCTTATTTGACGTACCCTAGAAAGAGAATTGGAGTATCATAAAAAGATGGTCTTATTTCTTATACCCCTTTCAGACATAAAACCCCGGCTCGGATCGGGACACTGAGCACAGGTTGAAGCTGGGGTTTTTCTGTACTTACCCCTTTCACACATTCCGAGTCATCACCATTCACACAGGACCAGTGACTTGGGTCTTCCGGGTTTCAGTGTGTGCTTGGAGATTATGGGCCTGATTCAGACCCGATCGTGAACGCATAGCGCTCGCAAGCAGGTCGATGGTGGCCCAGTGCGCACGCACAGTGCGCGCCACGCACGTGCGCAAGCCCCGTAGCGAGTGAGAACTTCACTCGCTCTGGGGCTTGCAACAAAACGGGGCGGCTGTCGTCGTTGATCGACAGCTTGCCCCGTTTTGTAGGCTAGTAGGGGGTGGTGGCTGCACAAACGGAGGCATTCCCGAAGAAACGCCTGCCGTTTGTGGGCGACCCTACTGACATCACTCGTGATGTCAGTAGTGGACTTCCAGCTCTATTAGAGCAGGAAGTCCACTCGACATTGTGAGTGCTGAGACCCTACCTTAGGGTCTCCTCGCAATGCCGATGGTCGCGATAATCGCGACCAACTCCAGGCCGCTCGCACAAGCTGTAGGTGGTCACCCACCGCTATGCGAGTGGACTGGAGGCGGAAATTAAAAAAAAAAAACCTGCCCTGATTCAGAGCGAGCGCTTGCAAACAGCGAGCGCCTCTGGATCAGTCCCTATGTACACAGGGAATGGGTATGATATACCGCCGGCCGCCTGCTGCACCATCTGCATCCTGGTCTCCCCGGCTAACGTACACAACCTATTGAGCAGTGCACTGCTTCATCCATTTGATAGCTGTGGGTGCTCCGGAGGTACTTAAAATGGTGAGTTACAACCACTAGATACCAACACTTGCATCTATTTGGATCTAATATTCTGTCGACGGCTAAGATAATTTGCATATTACACAGGCTGTACATCACAACTGCTGCACAAGTTATAAGCGAAATACCACATCTACCAAGA
This sequence comes from Taudactylus pleione, assembly GCA_031769625.1. Classification (NCBI taxonomy): domain Eukaryota; kingdom Metazoa; phylum Chordata; class Amphibia; order Anura; family Myobatrachidae; genus Taudactylus; species Taudactylus pleione. Next base: position 429,642 of record JAUIMM010000164.1, read on the forward strand.
AACATTAAAATACTGTGGACATCCTATATATTTGATGTGCATTCCTAGTGGTTATTATTACTAAGTTATGAGTATCTAACGACTAGCGATTCAGTTATTTTGATATACAACGTATCAAGTCTTGTATGTTTTTAAATATTGTATGTCATGTCAGTGGGTTATGTGTATCACATTGTGTTGTAATGAATTTGTTTATTTTAAGAGAAACCTTGTTTTGTTGTGAATATTCAGACAAGTGCTACCGAGGTAAAATATTTATACATGAAAGTTAATTTCAGACATTAACCACAAAAGCGCAGTCCAATTAATGTTCAATCAGTATTATATGTAAGCAGTGGTCCAGTTGGTAGTGATAGACGGACTATCTGCATTTAAGGTGAATTTTTTAAACCATTTTGAAATTTATTATTTATTATTTTTTATTAGCGAAGCGCAAGGATATTGGATACTAAGCAATTAGTTTCCAATAAATATTAATTTTTCTGTCATTGAGTATGTAGTAAGAAGTAAAGTAACTTCATTTGACCCTTGCCTTGGCTACTGTGCATGTATGGCTTTCCAATTACACATGTGCAACATTATGCCAACGCGATGCACTACAGGATCAGCTGCAGCCCAACAGAGTACAATCTCCAGCAGAGCTGCCCCATTGAGGGTAACAGGATAATGCCATCTGCTTAGCTGATCTTGTTAAAAACTGTACCCATAGAAATCTATAGGGATGGCTGCTGGTGGCGGGAATGCAGGAGGATGGTGTATTGCTATTGCGCTTACCAGTTCTGTCAGCACTGGCATCACTGGCAATCAAAGTTTTGGTTCAACAGAAGCCTAGTATGGGCAATACTGTTGCAGTGAACAATGTGGCTGGTGGCAGCACACAGCTACACTAATAGTGATGCTGGATATGGCCAGTAACGTATAATAGCTCTCCAGCCTCCCAGGCCAGCCCGCCTCTGAGTATGTCCTTCAGAAGTAATGTCACTGGTAATTCTTGCCTTAATCCTGACTGAGAGCAAGTTTTAAATATTACTTCTTTCCAAGTCCACCACAGCTTCCTACTTTACCTCATTTTAGCATTACTGGTATACAATACGAGGCTCATTGCATCGACTACTACGCAATACAGCAATTACATACACAGTACATAATATTATACAGTGCCTATTAATATGTGCAGCAGCAGTCATAAGCAGCGAAATATGTATAATAGTAGCATTTATCTGGACATTGTAATACCTGTAATGCCCCTTTCAGAGAGAGCATGAAGCTATGCAGCCTGGTGACACAGGCAGACCAGAATGGTTATGGTTAGGGGTGTGTGGCCAAGTGGTGACAGTTAGGGCCAGTAAGGACAGTTGTCATCTCAGTGTTGGAGAGCTGGGAGGAAGCTCCTGTGCTCACCTAGCGTGGGGGAAGGGTAGGGCCCTGGTGGACACCACAATGCATATCCAATGCCTAGTAAAGGGAAAGAGCCATGACAGACTGCTCATAGGGAGAGAGAAAGAGAGGTAAGAGCTAATTATTGAAGGACCTTGAGGTAGATAGAGGAGGTATGTACCCAGGGCCGGATTAAGCCTTTGGGGGGCCCGGGGCACTTAAGACAGGGGGCCCTCCCCCTCTTGTCAGCACCGGTCCCTGGTTGTGCCCATTGTGTGTGTGGGTCCACACCGCACACCCTACACCCATATTATATTAAACTTACCTCTCTGGAGTCCTGCGTCGGCCTGCCCTGAAGACAGAAATCACCAGGAAAATGCGCTGCAGCCATTTTCCTGGAGATTTGCGCATGAGCAATAGAGAAGTCTCCAGGAACATAGTGGGTACGCCATGTTCCTAGAGACCTGAGCATGCACAGTACACTCTCGCACATAGCAGGGGTTACTGTGCTGTTGGAGAAGGGGGGGAGGGGGCCCGCACAGAAGCTGCACACTGTTCACTACTCTCTTAAACTGCCCATGGGTGTAAATACTTTTGTAAGGCCCATAGTTATGTTTTCAAGGGGTTCCCTTTCAAGGTGCACACACTTTCCCTTTAGCCAGTATAGAATAAAGGAAGCAGCAATTCCCTGTACCTACATCCACTTATTATCACTGCTTCCATGTGACAAGATGCCTTAAAGTGTTATGGGGCATAAACATTAGTACAAAAAAAGAAATACATTTTGTACACAGGGATATGAGATTTTACATTTCATGGCAGTGTGTAAGGGACATGGGCCCCCCTGCCACAGTGAGCTCTGCGTCAGCCTGCGCTGCTGCAGACTGTAACATTCACTACTGTGTGGGGTGGGTGCTCACCTCTCCATAGTCCAGACTCCAGACTAGTTTGCTTTACATTCTTTTCAGCAGAGTGCAGCTGCTTTCAGATGTGTGTGTTCCCTCACTGTTCATGTTCAGTCTCCAGTCCGCCTGGTCCGTCTCTCTACAGTGACGCTTGTAGGAGGCGTGGTCCCTGCAAGCCCTTCAGCTGCTACTGTAGCTGTGACTGTGTAACTCTTTGTGCAGCATGGCTGTGTGCAGGGAGCAGGGGAACTTTATGAAAGCCTGCACACCCTCTGCATCTACGATATCCGGCCAGGCAGTAAGCAGAGAATGTTGTCTGGACGCTCTAGTGCCAGAGCTGGGTCAGAGAAGCTCTGGCTGGGGGGCCCCCTGAGAGAGGGGGGCCCGGGGGTACTCGCCCCCTGTGCCCCCCCCTTAATCCGGCTCTGTATGTACCCATATCTAATGAGCCCCCAGCAGCCATTAAATTGGGGTCACTGTATTTACAAGCAGATTGGCTAAAGTGAGAGGCAGTGTGGAGCCTCATGAAGAGAGGGGCCCTGTGCAGCAGAGAGTTGGCTAAGCAGCAGCGGTGCCCCGTAGTGAAGTGTGAACTGTGAAGGCTGATTGTGTGTAGAGTCATCCCCGCAGAGGTGGGGTGATTATGTATAGAGTCATCCCCGCAGAGGTGGGGTGATTGTGTGTAGAGTCATCCCCCCAGAGGTGGGGTGATTATGTATAGAGTCATCCCCGCAGAGGTGGGGTGATTGTGTGTAGAGTCATCCCCGCAGAGGTGGGGTGATTGTGTGTAGAGTCATCCCCCAAGAGGTGGGGTGATTATGTATAGAGTCATCCCCGCAGAGGTGGGGTGATTGTGTGTAGAGTCATCCCCGCAGAGGTGGGGTGATTGTGTGTAGAGTCTTCCCCGCAGAGGTGGGGTGATTGTGTGTAGAGTCATCCCCGCAGAGGTGGGGTGATTGTGTATAGAGTCATCCCCGCAGAGGTGGGGTGATTGTGTGTAGAGTCTTCCCCACAGAGGTAGGGTGATTGTGTGTAGAGTCATCCCCGCAGAGGTGGGGTGATTGTGTGTAGAGTCTTCCCCGCAGAGGTGGGGTGATTGTGTGTAGAGTCATCCCCGCAGAGGTGGGGTGATTGTGTGTAGAGTCTTCCCTGCAGAGGTGGGGTGATTGTGTGTAGAGTCATCCCCGCAGAGGTGGGGTGATTGTGTACAGAGTCATCACCGCAGAGGTGGAGTGATTGTGTGTAGAGTCTTCCCCGCAGAGGTAGGGTGAGTGTGTGGGGCTGCAGCCCCTCCAGTAAAATCCTCCACTGTTCAGTGAGCCAGTGCAGTCCGCGCAGTCATCCTTACGGAGGTAGGGTGATTGTGTGTGGAGTCATCCCCGCAGAGTTGGGGTGAGTAGCAGATGAGAGTGACTCTAAGGGGTATATTTACTAAAGTGTGGGTTTTTAGAAGTGGAGATGTTGCCCATAGCAACCAATCAGATTCTACTTATCATTTCACTAGCACCTTCTAGAAGATAATAGCTAGAATCTGGTTGCTATGGCAACAACTCCACTTCTAAAAACCACACTTTAGTAAATATAGCCCTAAGCAGGGGTTAAAGTGGGCCAGTATGTGGCGGAACTGCATTCTGTCACTTTTATTTGGAGACGGAACCAGTTCCGCCTCCTCCGGCCCACCTCAGCCCCGGCGCCGCAGGGAGGCTCCATTTGCCGAGTACCCGCTGAGATTTTGTTACCAGTAGGTGCCTGGCTGCTTCCCCACAGTGCCAGCCGGAGATGTCTCTCCCATAGTTCCGTGGAGCAACCTGCTGGACGGCCGCGGACGCCGGAGCGGGGCTTAAGGTAAGTATTGTGTTTTTTTTGTGAGTAAGCGGCACTACTATTGGGCGCATTACTACTGGGAGCATTACCATTGGGGGCACTACTACAGGGGGCATTACTACTGGGGGGCATTACTATTGGGGGCACTACTACAGGGAGCATTATTATTGGGTGCACTAATATTGGGGGCATTACTACAGGGGCACTACTACTGGGGGCATTGCATAGCGGCGCATAAAGGGCACCACTCCTGGGGGCACTGCATAAGGGGCAGTACTACTGGGGGCACTACTACTGTGGGCTCTGTAGAAGAGGCATTACCACTGTGGGCACTGCATAAGGGGCACTACTGTTGTGAGCATTGTATAAGGGGCGCTACTAGTGTTGGCATTGTGTATAAGGGGCCCTACTGTGGGCATTGTGTAAAAGGGGCACTTCTGTGTCATAAAATGAATAAGGGACACTACTATATTATATAGGTTGGCTCATTAGAAGCTCTGTTGTCACTAATCACATGATCTCAAGGATAATGGAAGGATCAAGATTGCAATATAATATACAGTTATATAGTTCAACTATATATATATATATATATATTAGGGGTGTGCACCGGCCACTTTTCGTGTTTTGTGTTTTGGTTTTGGATCTGGATCTTTCTTCGTGTTTTGGATCTGGATTGGTTTTGCCAAAACCACCCTTCCGTGTTTTGGGTTCTGGGTTTTGTGTTTTGGATCTGTATTTTTTTGAAAAAAAGCATAAAAACAGCTAAAATCACAGAATTTGTAGGTTTTTCTGCTCCTATGCTATTATTAACCTCAATAACCTTAATTTCCACTCATTTCCAGTCTATTCTGAATACCTCACACCTCACAATAGTGTTTTTATGTCCAAAAGGTTGCACCGAGGTAGCTGGATGACTATGCTAAGCGACACGAGTGGGCGGCACAAACACGTGACCCATCTAGGCGTGAAACTGCAGTGGCAGACAGGATGGCATTGGAAAACTAGGCCCCAAACTGTACATAATGCAAAGAAAAAAAAGAGGTGCAAGATGGAATTGTCCTTGGGCCCTCCCACCCACCCTTATGTTGTATAAACAGGACATGCACACTTTAACAAACCAATCATTTCAGCGCCAGGGTCTGCCACACAACTGTGGCTGAAATGATTGGTTCGTTTGGGCCCCCACAAAACAAGCTGGCAATTTATCTGTCCCTGCACAAACTGGCTCTACGGAGGCAAGATGTCATCCTCACCCTCCTCATCCACCGATTCCTCACCCTCTTCAGTGTGTACATCCTCATCCTCACAGAGTATTAATTCGTCCCTGCTGGAACCACATGTCCCTCTGTACGTTCTGGAGGCTGGTCTCCCTGGAAGAGTTGATAATTCATTTTATGAACATCATCTTCTCCACATTTTGTGGAAGCAACCTCCTACGCCTTTCGCTGACAAGGTTCCCGGCTGCACTAAACACTCTTTCGGAGTACACACTGGAGGGGGGGCAACTCAGGTAAAATAGAGCCAGTTTGTACAGGGACCTCCAAATTGCTTCTTTTTCCTGCCAGTACAGGTACGGACTGTCTGACATGCCTACTTGGATGCTGTCATGATGTAATCCTTTAACAGACAGACGCACGCTTGTCGCTGCTGCTTTGAGGATTCAAGTGCGGCTACAGCCCACACAATTCACAAAGACAGAAAAAAAAAAGAATATTTTTATTGTTTGTGGAGCACACTTTGAGGGTTACACCACCCTTTGACAGACAGACGCACGCTTGTCGCTGCTGCTTTGAGGATGCAAGTGCGGCTACATCGCACACAAGTCACAAACACATTAAAAAAATAGTTTTTTATTTTTTGGAGCACTTTGAGAGTTACACCACCCTTTAACAGACAGACGCACGCTTGTCGCTGCTGCTTTAAGGATGCAGGTGCGGCTACAGCCCACACATTTCACAAAGACAGAAAAAAGAAGAAGAATATTTTTATTGTTTGTGTAGCACACTTTGAGGGTGTCACCACCCTTTAACAGACAGACGCACGCTTGTCGCTGCTGCTTTAAGGATGCAGGTGCGGCTACAGCCCACACAATTCACATAGACAGAAAAAAGAAGAAGAATATTTTTATAGTTTGTGTAGCACACTTTGAGGGTGTCACCACCCTTTAACAGACAGACGCACGCTTGTCGCTGCTGCTTTAAGGATGCAGGTGCGGCTACAGCCCACACATTTCACAAAGACCAAAAAAAAAAGAACAATATTTTAATTGTTTGTGTAGCACACTTTGAGGGTGTCACCACCCTTTAACAGACAGACGCACGCTTGTCGCTGCTGCTTTAAGGATGCAGGTGTGGCTACAGCCCACACAATTCACAAAGACAGAAAAAAGAACAATATTTTAATTGTTTGTGTAGCACACTTTGAGGGTGTCACCACCCTTTAACAGACAGACGCACGCTTGTCGCTGCTGATTTAAGGATGCAGGTGCGGCTACAGCCCACACAATTCACAAAGACAGATAAAAGAAGAAGAATATTTTTATTGTTTGTGTAGCACACTTTGAGGGTGTCACCACCCTTTAACAGACAGACGCACGCTTGTCGCTGCTGCTTTAAGGATGCAGGTGCGGCTACAGCCCACACATTTCACAAAGACCGAAAAAAAAGAACAATATTTTAATTGTTTGTGTAGCACACTTTGAGGGTGTCACCACCCTTTAACAGACAGACGCACGCTTGTCGCTGCTGCTTTAAGGATGCAGGTGCGGCTACAGCCCACACATTTCACAAAGACCGAAAAAAAAAGAACAATATTTTAATTGTTTGTGTAGCCCACTTTGAGGGTGTCACCACCCTTTAACAGACGGACGCACGCTTGTCGCTGCTGCTTTAAGGATGCAGGTGCGGCTACAGCCCACACAATTCACAAAGACAGAAAAAAGAACAATATTTTAATTGTTTGTGTAGCACACTTTGAGGGTGTCACCACCCTTTAACAGACAGACGCACGCTTGTCGCTGCTGATTTAAGGATGCAGGTGCGGCTACAGCCCACACAATTCACAAAGACAGATAAAAGAAGAAGAATATTTTTATTGTTTGTGTAGCACACTTTGAGGGTGTCACCACCCTTTAACAGACAGACGCACGCTTGTCGCTGCTGCTTTAAGGATGCAGGTGCGGCTACAGCCCACACATTTCACAAAGACCGAAAAAAAAGAACAATATTTTAATTGTTTGTGTAGCACACTTTGAGGGTGTCACCACCCTTTAACAGACAGACGCACGCTTGTCGCTGCTGCTTTAAGGATGCAGGTGCGGCTACAGCCCACACATTTCACAAAGACCGAAAAAAAAAGAACAATATTTTAATTGTTTGTGTAGCCCACTTTGAGGGTGTCACCACCCTTTAACAGACGGACGCACGCTTGTCGCTGCTGCTTTAAGGATGCAGGTGCGGCTACAGCCCACACAATTCACAAAGACAGAAAAAAGAACAATATTTTAATTGTTTGTGTAGCACACTTTGAGGGTGTCACCACCCTTTAACAGACAGACGCACGCTTGTCGCTGCTGCTTTAAGGATGCAGGTGCGGCTACAGCCCACACAATTCACAAAGACAGAAAAAAGAAGAAGAATATTTTTATTGTTTGTGTAGCACACTTTGAGGGTGTCACCACCCTTTAACAGACAGACGCACGCTTGTCGCTGCTGCTTTGAGGATGCAAGTGCGGCTACATCGCACACAAGTCACAAACACATTAAAAGAATAGTTTTTTATTTTTTGGAGCACTTTGAGAGTTACACCACCCTTTAACAGACAGACGCACGCTTGTCGCTGCTGCTTTAAGGATGCAGGTGCGGCTACAGCCCACACATTTCACAAAGACCGAAAAAAAAAGAACAATATTTTAATTGTTTGTGTAGCACACTGTGAGGGTGTCACCACCCTTTAACAGACAGACGCACGCTTGTCGCTGCTGCTTTAAGAATGCAGGTGGAATCTAGACGGGATTTGGAACCGAGGACACACTACCTCCATCAATTGTCTAAATCCCACTGCACTAATGTCGGATACCGGACGCACGTCTAACACCAACATAGCAGTCAAGGCCTCAGTTATACGTTTTGCTTCAGGATGACTGCTGTCGTACTTCATCCTCATCGCTAGGGACTGTTGGAGGGTCAATTGTTTAGTAAAAGTAGTGATGTTCCTACTTCCTCTCTGGGATGATGAACAACTCCCAGCAGCAGCAACAGCACTAGGAGGAAGTGGTTCTTGATCTTCCCCTATTTTATTTTTATCGGAGAAAGTTTGGTCCTCCATTTATGTTATATTGATATATATACGTGCGGCTAAAGTGCACACAAACACAGAAAATATTTTTTTATTTTTGCTGGAGAGTAGTGCACTTTGTGGGTTACACCACCCTTTAAGAAATGAGCCAGCCGGCTCTTTACTTATGGGACACAGGCGCACGCTTGGCGCTGCTCCTTTGTTGATGCACGTGCAGCCACAGTGCACACAAGTCACAAACACAGAAAATATATATTTTTTTGGTTTGGAGTGTACTTTGGGGGTTACAGAACCCTTTAACGGTCAAGCCAGCCGGCCCTTTACTTATGACACAGGCGCACGCTTGGCACTACTTTGTTGATGCACGTGCGGCTACTGCGCACACAATTCACAAACACAGAAAATATTTTTTTTTTTGGTTTGGACTGGAGTGTACTTTGGGGGTTACAGCACCCTTTAACGGTCAAGCCAGCCGGCCCTTTACTTATGACACAGGCGCACGCTTGGCACTACTTTGTTGATGCACGTGCGGCTACTGCGCACACAATTCACAAACACAGAAAATAATTTTTTTTTTGGTTTGGACTGGAGTGTACTTTGGGGGTTACAGCACCCTTTAACGGTCAAGCCAGCTGGCCCTTTACTTATGACACAGGCGCACGCTTGGCACTACTTTGTTGATGCACGTGCAGCTACTGCGCACACAATTCACAAACACAGAAAATAATTTTTTTTTGGTTTGGACTGGAGTGTACTTTGGGGGTTACAGCACCCTTTAACGGTCAAGCCAGCCGGCCCTTTACTTATGACACAGGCGCACGCTTGGCACTACTTTGTTGATGCACATGCGGCTACTGCGCACATAATTCACAAACACAGAAAATAATTTTTTTTTTGGTTTGGACTGGAGTGTACTTTCGGGGGTTACAGCACCCTTAACGGTCAAGCCAGCCGGCCCTTTACTTATGACACAGGCGCACGCTTGGCACTACTTTGTTGATGCACGTGCGGCTACTGCGCACACCATTCACAAACACAGAAAATAATTATTTTTTTTGGTTTGGACTGGAGTGTACTTTCGGGGGTTACAGCACCCTTAACGGTCAAGCCAGCCGGCCCTTTACTTATGACACAGGCGCACGCTTGGCACTACTTTGTTGATGCACGTGCGGCTACTGCGCACACAATTCACAAACACAGAAAATAATTTTTTTTGGGGTTTGGACTGGAGTGTACTTTCGGGGGTTACAGCACCCTTAACGGTCAAGCCAGCCGGCCCTTTACTTATGACACAGGCGCACGCTTGGCACTACTTTGTTGATGCACGTGCGGCTACTGTGCACACAATTCACAAACACAGAAAATAATTTTTTTTTTGGTTTGGACTGGAGTGTACTTTCGGGGGTTACAGCACCCTTAACGGTCAAGCCAGCCGGCCCTTTACTTATGACACAGGCGCACGCTTGGCACTACTTTGTTGATGCACGTGCGGCTACTGTGCACACAATTCACAAACACAGAAAATATATTATTTTTTTAGCACTTGGGGGGAGCACCCCTGATGGACAGAGCACCCCCTGGACAACACTACAGCACCCCTTTAGGACTGGGACACTGCACAGGACTTTGGAGTGGACACAGCCCCTATGGAGAACTGACTGCACAACACAGTCCAGCCAGCCCCTATGGACTTTGAAGTAGTGGACACAGCCCCTATTAACAACAGCAGCACAGCACAACACAGCCAGCCCCTATGGACTTTGAAGTAGTGGACAACAGCAGCACTACACTACACTACACTACACAGCCCTAACTCCCACCCTCCCTCTTCACTGTCCACAGCCGAGTGAGAAAATGGCGCCGACGCGGGTACCTTATATAGGATCCAAAACCCGCGAGACTCGGAAGGCGGGATGATGACGTTTTGCCTCGATTTCAGAATCCGAGTCAGGCGGGAAAAGTCGAGCCTGACTCGGATCGGACTCGGATCGGGGGGGCTCGGGGGGGTTCGGATTTCAGAAATCCGAACCCACTCACCCCTAATATATATATATATATATATACACACACACATATATATATATATATATATCTATCCACCAGGTACTCAGCACTCCCAGATGCTGTATTAATTCCAAAATAACCGACATCTGTGGCGGCACTCACGGTCAAATAACAGATGGGCAACGAGACCTAAAGTATTCTGTTCAGAATATATATTTATTTATATTAAAAAATGTTATGGTCCCATAGGAATTATCATTAATGCGACAATAAGGAATTATTCTCCTGTAGCTAACCCTTCACTGCAATTTCTGACAGTTTGTCTGCGTGGCCATTAGGTCACAAATGCACAGCATCATTTTGGGTAAATGGCCATGTCAGTGTACAGAGACTGCCAGAGAGGTATCGCAATAAGTTGCAAAAACGCTAGGTGAATGATGACATATCTGTATGAAAAGGGCTCCTGCTATAACATACCCTTAAGGACATATTTGTCATTAAAACCACGATCCTGATAGTAAGCAGGATTTTTATTTCATTGCCACTTATCAAGATGATAAAAAATCAATAATCACTGCAATAATTTCACAAATGAAAAAAAATCTTTCTTTGGCTGCTAAGTGATACTCAGCTGCCGTGGCTACTTTGGCCCAGGGTTTTAAAGGTTAACTTATTCCCAGGGCCAGTCTATGCAGATATGCACATGTGTGAGAGACAGTAGCGATGTATAACTGAAAGTCCAGATTTCTACTTGTAAAAAAACTAGATAAAATAAAAATATGTTTCACAAATGAATAATTCAAAATATCTGTTAATATAAATGCATTAAAACATATGCTCTCTTTGGCATCTCATGTCCACAGTGCGGAGATCTCTGCTGAAGAACTCCAGACTATTAAATCCCTAAAATACAACCCTGCTCCAGGCTCTGATGGTTCATGGCCTCCTATTATAAAAAGCTAGCCCCAACACTTCCCCCTTGTTACTGAATCTCTTTAATTCCATCCCCCAGGGCAAAAAGTTTGACAGTGCCACCACATCAAACATAGTGATCATCACAAAAGAAAGCAAAGATCCCAACCAATGCGCTAGTTGCAGGTCAATTCCTTAATGTGGATCTTAAGCTGTTTGATAAGCAATTAGACAACCATTTGGCCATTGTACTAACTAGGGATGTGCAGGCTCGGAAAAAAGTCCATGGAAGATGATGTTTGTTCCTGAAAGATGACATTTTGCCTCTTTCTGAGACACGATTTTTGAAGGGAAAAATCCGAATTCGGCATGCAAATTCGAACCTATCCGAGCCTGCACATCCCTAGTAATAACCTAAATGTTTCATCTGTACCAAGTATGCTTCATCCACAGTCACAAAGCTATGGATAATACCAGGAAAGCCATAAATAATATATGTCGCAAATATTATGTCCACACACACTCTGAGAGTATTACTTAATGTGCAAAAGGCTTTTGACCTCATTGCTGTTCACCTGGTATCAAAGGCCATTTTTACTTAAGGGCATTGCAGCATTATATCTTGATTTGACTGCAACTTTATTGACCATTGGGTGTTCCTTCTCCCTTTTCCCTATTAAGAATAGCACTCTGCAGAGATGCTTCTAGCTTTAAACATCTCCCACATAGACCAATAACGTTTGATAGATAACTTAAAATTTAAATCGCAACTCTTGAAAATTTAATATTTTGGGATCCAGCTGACAAGCATTCTGACTACTTATATTTAGCTAACTTCCCTACACTAACTGACTCTTGGGGACCTCTCTATATTCCATGGTTGAATAGAGTTGCAGCAATAAAGATGAAGTTATTGCCCAGATTTTTTTTATTTATTTCAAACTTTCCCAGTGAGGGATTACTCCTATGACCTCAAAAACTTACAGGCATGAATGTTCCACTTTATTTAGCTTGGTAGATGAGCCAGGACTTGGCAGAAGATATTATATAAACATTTCAGATAGGATGGACTGGGACTGCCTTGCCTACAAAAGTACAAACCTAGCTGTTCACATAACACAAGCCATTTTGGCACGTCAATCTTCATGCTAGAATGTGGGTCGAATGCCTCCCTCTCCAGAATCATCTTATCCGAATCCTTATTCTGGATTGACCTTCAAGCATAAACCAGTCCTCCTCCAGCATGAACCCCAAAGATCTCTAGTTCAGTGTTTCTCAACTCTAGCCCTCCAGTAGACCCAAAAGGCCATGTTTTGTGGATTTCTTTAATCATGCACAGGTGAGTTATTCTATTTAATGGGTCATTAATTATATCTCACCTGCTTCCACAGACAGAAATCCACAAAATTTGAACTGCTGGGGGCACTCCAAAGACTTACGTAGCTGGACATACTCTCATATTAAGTTCCTTCCTGATATTATGCCCAGAGGCTCATTCTCTGATTGCTATGTACTACTTGAATGTTTTTATTGACTGCCTGTTGCAAATTTGTCATCTTAACAACAGTAAAATTAAACCACAGTTGCCATGCAGTGCCACCCAAATTGAGGCATTCTGCGTTCATAGATTGTCCTTCCAGGGGTCTCATATCTACTCTATAGTCCTTACATACCACCAATTGATCAAATCTCCTCACAGAGTTAAATGGGAGTAAGACATTGGGGAAATCCTGGATGAAGAGCAATGGCACCTTATTCGAGAGAAGGTTGCCAGACCTTTGACCTGTATATGTCCTAAAGAACTCTTGTATATGTTGCTATTTTGTTGGTGTATCCTCTCCCCTCTTATCACCTCCTCCTGTGGCCTAGCTCTGATACCCTTAATTGCACTTGGAAGCTTATTAACATTATTCTTACTGCCACCCAGTTTTTGATGGCATCTCAATGGAAAATTCCTGAACCACCCATGCTCACTGCCTTTATTAAGAAAGTATGGTATGGTATACAAACTGGAATATAGGGCCTGATTCAGACCCGCTTGCGAGCGCATTGCGCTCACAAGTGGGTCGATGGTGGGCCAATGCGCACGCGCGGCTCGCAACAAAACAGGGCGGCTGTCGATGTTGATCGACAGCTCGCCCCATTTTGTAGACGGGGAGAGGGGGTGGCTGTACAAACGAAGGCGTTCCTGAAGAAACGCCTGCCATTTGTGGGCGGTTCTACTGACATCATGATGTCAGTAGTGACTTCCTGCTCTATTAGATCAGGAAGTCCACTTGGCATTGCATGTGCTGAGACCCTACCACAAGGGTCTCCTCGCAAGGCCGATGGTCGCGATAATCGCGACCTTCACCAGGCCGCTTACACAAGCTGTGGGTGGTCACCCACAGCTGTGCGAGCGGCCTGGAGGCCGGAATTTAAAAAAAAAAGGGACGCCCTGATTCAGAGCAAGCGCACACAAATAGTGTGCGCCCCTGAATCAGGCCCTCTATTACCAGGCCCTATAGGGGGGTTAGGTTTAGGCACCCCTGGGGGGAGGTTAGGGTTAGGCACTGGGGGGGAGGTTAGGGTTAGGCACCCCTAAGGGAGGGTTAGGGTTAGAACTTACCTCATTTGGGATTTTCAGCTTTGTGCCTTCCGGCATTGTATTACATTCCCTGGGCTTATGTCCGGCGGTATGTCATACCGATTCCCTGCATTTGGTAGCATGGCCCCCATTGATTATATCGCCTGTTGGACCTGCATGACCTGCACTGCCCGATGTTGACAATATATCGTCCGATCCGCCGGTTCGGTCAACATACCGACTAGTGTGTACTCGGCTTAAAAGTCTGAATAAAGTCTTATTGCTCACCTGTATTAGCATGTCATGGAGATTGCCACTTGATGTCAGCCAGTCCTTATTTCGGTAAATGGGGGGACAATCAATAATAGACAATGAGCAGCAAAGTGTAGTCAAGTTGCAGATCCAAAAGTCCTATACACAGAGAAGGCAATGAGAAGGGGTTAATGTACACTCAAAGTCCAGTAAATGGATACAGGCTGTTACAGGGGATCCATAGTAATAATAAAGTAGGCATAAAAAAATAATAAAAATAGCAAGCTGGAAGTTAGTAACCAGGTTATCCTTCAAGAAACGTGTGGTTCTATTAGTGACAGTAAGCGGTGGGCTCAGGTGCAAAAAAAATGCTTTACTCCCTCCACCCCAAGGTCATAAAATGCTACATGGTAATGCCAACAGTTCCATAAATGCTCCACAGTATTCAGAGACCTCTCCCAGTGTCTCTCCAAATCTGCACATTGTACATTTTCACTTACCTGAAAATGACCACCTGCATGTATGTGAGGTAATCATTCAACTACAGTAACAGGCCACATTGAGGTTGGAAGTGATCTAACTGCTCATCTAAAAGAAAACACTAATTTCTCATTCTCCTTTTATAATACTAGCTGTTGTCCACGGCTTTGCCCACGATGAAATTGCTCCTGCCAACATATTTGATATTTGAGGTGCTCTAGTTGTATTGTTTTGCTTAGGGTGACCGTCATGGGAGTGGCCCACGTGACCAACAGCGCAATACAGACTGGTGGCAGCAGCACCTTCACCCACCACTGACACCAATGTCACTATGTGCCCTGAGCACAGACTGCTATATCACCTATCATGTTCAAGTGAACGCAGGCCCAAAGCACCTCTCCCCCCTCCCCAAGATGAAACAAAGTGCAGGTTATTTCTAGGGGTATATTTACTAAAGTGCGGTTTTTAGAACTGAAGAAGTTACCAATAGCAACCAATCAGATTCTACTTAACATTTATATAGCACCTTCTAGTAGATAATAGCTAGAATCTGATTTTTTTCTATGGGCAACATATCAACTTTTAAAAACCTGCACTTTAGTATATATACTTCCTAGGAGTTTCCACTACAAAATGATGCAGTTTTCAAAAAAAATGGGTTAAGTAGATTTTGTGCCAACTTGGTACAAACAGACATAAACAACTTTCTTATAATATTAGTAATTGTATAGATAAATTATATATTCTACACAAAGAGATTTCTAATAACTGAATGTCTGCTAAACAATCTTAAAGCTACAATGTAAGTAAGTAAAGTAATGAACAGAGTAAAGGAAATAGCCTTGAGATGTCATTTCACAGACTATTACATTTACCCCTAAATATTCCTTCACAATGAGATATGCACATCCTAAACAATAACACTATCCAAATGTGTTTTATATAAGTGCCAAAACATTATCTATAGTTTAATAGCCTTATTAGCAATGTCGCTTTGACACATTCGGACATTCCTCTCTGTTCTGTCTGGCATTGCCCGGACATGCCCCTCTGATTTGCGCCACTCCACAGCTCCACAGCCCGTGATGCCTCATAGAGGATGTAGTCCACAGCGCATCTCTCACTAATAGGGCATGGGCGTAACTACCACACGTGCAAAGAGTGCAGCTGCTAAGGGGCCCAGAGCTGAGGGGGCCCATCTTCCTTGGCTAAGTTACATGTGTTATATACATTATTCCTCATTGTGTGCTACATAGGAACCCTTATAAATTTTTGCTATGGGGCCTTGAAATACCTAGTTACAACTCTGGACCCCGGGATGGTTGCCAGGTCCGCCATTAAATAATACCTTGGTTCTGATCTGTGCCACTGTTGGCCTGTTGGTCCCCAAGGGCCCCAAATTGGTGTATCTACTGCAGAACCATTAGTTGTACACTTAATGTACACACAGTATAATTCCAGAGTTATCACCTAGCAGTGATTGTTAGACAAAATCACATTTTATTACACTAGTGGGCAGAGACCCAAGATTAGAGTGGCTGCTGGCTGGCTGCGCAAGCGCAATTGGAATCAACTGGTTTCAAGAACTGAACCTCATCCCTAAACATCGGGAAATGGCTCTGAATGCCCGAGACTCATACATAGTAGCCAGCTGATCACAGTAAGTGGCGCGGGTCTTAAATGAGTGCTTGGACATTGCTGCAGCATGAGGTTTGTCTTTACTGTCTCTTACTCTTTTCCCTTTTATTCCCTCAACCCTCTATCCCAGGATAACCTACCTAGGTTGCCCTCCCCTCACGCCCCCCCCCCCCATCCTTTGAGTTGTACACAAGCATTTTGTGCTCTGATTAATGCTATTCTAAATATCTGTCTAAATGTTTTCAAATCTCAGCTTAACCAGTTACAATGGCTACTTTTAGAGATCTGTATTATTGTATACCTGAAAATGACCCCCACCCTATAAACCCATCTTCTTTCTGTTCTCCTTCTACCCCCCTCTATTATATATAAACTTCCACAAAATTGTTATTTAAAAAAAAAAATCTATATTATGTAGATAGACAGATAGATATGATAGATAGGTAGATAGATAGATAGATAGATAGATAGATAGATAGATATGATATAGATAGATAGATAGGTAGATATGGATAGATATGAGATAGGTAGATATGATATAGATAGATAGATAGATATGATATAGATAAATAGATAGATAGATAGATATGAGATAGATAGATATGATATAGATAGATAGATAGATAGATAGATAGATAGATATGAGATAGATAGATAGATAGATAGATATGAGATAGATAGATAGATATGAGATAGATAGATATGAGATAGATAGATAGATAGATAGATAGATAGATATGAGATAGATAGATAGATAGATCGATCGCCACATCTATCTATGTGATAACAAGCCCTACCACCAGCAAAAACAATCTTTATCGTGGGCAATAGCACATTCGGTTACTGATTAATAGTAAATCTTAGGCCACAGAACATTTTTGGTGAACTAGTTACACAACGCTGAACCACACAAGATTTGTGTCGGATTTGGTGTTGTGAACCAGGCGATAACTTGGTGGATTACTCCCTGTACAGAAAAAAAAAAAAAAGAACTTAAAAAAAAACCTATCAACATCCCTCTACTTCTCCTTAATGTTCCCTCTCCTGTTTGTGGCTACTATTGAAATAAATGACAGCTCTTGTATGCCTGCAGCCTGGCAGGGAGCTCGGTGTTGTAAATCACGTCTATGAATTTTCAGATGGCTTCTGTGTTCAACATATGATCTTGAGCACTGCAAAGCATTCTCTTCCGCCAGCTCAGACGCAGTTGGCAGCGGTTTCTTGTTTATACCTTTTAGCACGAAGAAGCATTAAGTCTTAATCCAGCCCCCTTTTTTCTCTCCCTCTGATTCTTTCTCACCCTCTTGTGCACATAAATCTTAATTGCGCCCTTGATTTTACAATGTTAATTCATCATATTTACTTCCAAACCCAGCTGTTGCCATGAAAAAAAAAACTAGAAAAATAACACGTACATTATTTTGGGTAAATCTGATAAATTCATTATTCCTTTGATTTAGTGGGTTTGGAATTTGAGATCGCGAGAGGAACTGCCATTATTCCTTGGCTATATACTGATCAGATCGTGTCCTGCCTGTCTGGGATTATTGTCTGCTCTATTTTACGACAGATGCCTTGGCCAACAGAGTCATCATAACGACAGGACAGAAGATCTTTTGCCTAGACTAACCTCATACGTACTTGCCAATGAAAAACTTTTTTTTTCCTCTTAATTTAACCTTTATATTTCAATAATCTCTACATTTTGATGAAGTTTTATTATTTAACAGATACATGCTGAAGCAGTTTTTTTGTACCAGGGGCCCATTTGTGCACTTTTTGGAATATACATGTTTAATTTATATGTAAAAACAAGAATGAACTGTGCAATAATTGGTTTATGTGTTGCAGACGCAGTACGGTTTGGTCTTGTCCTGTAGTGAAACTCTTATGCTCACGTCCGCCATTGCATGCCCTCCCTTAATGTCCCTGGTGCCCTCTGTGACCCAGCCAATCCACTGTCATTTGCTATCACTTCTCTTGGCACGGAGAGTACAGGGCGAGAATTTTGCATCTGACACAGGCTGAAATATGTAAGTACCATGTGATATGGAGACATGTGAGGCAACCTTACCATCCAAGATATGAAAGAGCTTTGGAGCTGCTGATTGCAATGTACCCTTTACAAACTGGTTTTAATCTATCTGCTGTCAGGGTGACTTGCTGCGTGCTGCATGGAGGCCCCTGTAGAATCAGAAAGGTTAACGGAAGGGACACACCTGTTTGGGAGGCTTGTAAAACTTGCTCCCACTGGTATTTTATTTGCAATGTGTACGACTTAGACAGAATTTTCAAGTGGTGAAATTGAAACAACTTGAGTAGAGGTAAATGTGTGAAATCTAAAACTGTTTTAGAAGGTGAGTAACTTGGTGAGTTCTTATCTTAGTCATGGACATATTGCCTTAGTCATGGACATATTGCCAGATGTGGCATAGCCTATTTTTCAGGTGTTTCAGTGACCAGTGGCGTAAGCTCATCCCAGACACCCGGAAGAAAGTTATAATTTGATGCCCCCCGTCACAGCCGCTGACACTGTAATGTAGCAATTCTCATGCAGACAGGCTATAGATAGACGAAGGCAGCAGCTAATGGTCTGACATGGAGCTCTCCACTAGTGTATGGTGGCTTCTCAGGTGCCGGGAAGGGGTGCCATGTATTGGGCGGCTGTGACGGTACATTCTGGGTATATAATTACAGCCCTAAGTGGTGTGAATATGTTGTGGACAAGTGAAGGAGGTGCCCCTTCAGTGCTGTAGCCCGGTGACAGGCGCCTCCATTGTCTTCCATAGTTCTGCTCCTGTCAGTGACATCTGTCAAATATAAATAATGGGATATGCATCCCCTACCATAAATTATGATGATGTTAGAAGTCACAAAGAGTTCTGGACAGGACATAGGTGAACAGAGGTGTAGCTAGGTGCCATGGTGCTTGGAGTAAGGGCTTGTTTCAGCGCCTCCCCCCCTCCCCTGTTCTGAATTGGGGGCGTGGCCAACATGTGTGGGCATGTTACATTTAAAACAAAAAAAAAATATTTAAAAATGATTGATAGTGGCAGTGCCCCCCCCACTGATTGTAGTAGGTCCCCATCCCTTATATTTATTTATTATTACACCCATCAGTGACCACCCCTATAAATTCTAAAACCTCTATATACAAAGTGCACAACAGTTCAGCCAGGACGCACTTTTCTTTTTTTTTTTTCTGGGTCAGTGCGTCCCAGGTGAGTCCTCTCTCCAGTCTCCTCTGCAGTCTCCACCCGTATGGCGTCACACGCACGACTCGGGTCAGGAGCACAGAGGAAGGAAGCTTACGTGGCTCAGGCTGTCACTGATTAGATGGTTGCTGCTATTTCCAAGTTGGAGAAAGGACCTCTATGATGTATCCACCACGTGACCGCTGCAGGAGGCTGGACAGCTCCTGCGTTACCATCCACTAGGGCATAGAGGGGGAATAAATAATTATGGCGAGCACAGCGAGCCACCGTGCCCGAAGCGTGGCCCTGTTACCTTCCCCGCCCCTCCCCCTTTCAGTCCGGGTCACGTGGGTGTGACGTCACAGGTCCATCTGTGCTGTATAGTCTAGTCCTAACCCTAATTAGACAGCTGCGAGCTGTGGGCGGCCAGATGGTAGGCGCCAGAGTCGGGCTGCGGAGCGACCTATAACCTTTACGGTGCCTGGAGCTTGCGCCCCACTATGCCCCTGTAGGTGGGTACTTTTATATAGGACACGGAAATCTTCTGTACCATCTAATATCCATTCAGTATAATACATCATGTCTAATAACGATCAGGATGTTGTCCCGATTTGTCCCGATTTGCGATGTACTAATATAGCCTAATTTTGCATTAGTAATGATATTCTAGCTACCCGAAGTTGTACTCTGCATTAAAAGCAGAGAATGTTAGATCCACATTTTGCAATACATATTAGGCTGACCAACTCACACCAAAGTCTTCCCTTCTGTTTAGTCCTGTGCTAAATGTAAACATTAATTCAATGTGAGTTTTAATTGATTAAGGGGTCTATTTACTAAGCAGTGTTAGGAGACAGAGTGAAAAGTGATAAGAAAGTGATTAGGTGCCAGCCAATCAGCTCCCAACTGTCATCTCACAGGCTGTGTTTGAAAAATGATAGTTGGGAGCTGATTGGCTGGCACCTTATCACTTTCTTATCACTTTTCACTCTGTCTCCTAACACTGCTTAGTAAATAGACCCCTAACTGTGGATTTTAACATCTGTGTGATCATAAGTATAGATCTTCGTACAAGGGGTTGCCACCTGCAAGAGATTTACTATATCTATGAACAGGCCTACCTCTAACTGCATAACTCCCAACACTCCTGATGTTCTGAATAGGACCTAGACGTGTGGCCGGGAAAAGAGTGCGTGGCCTTGTGGCAAGGGGTGGGATGTAAATGCTGTACCCTGGAGCCATGACCTCCGTTTTCATCATGTTAGGGGCATACCCAGTGCTCTGGGAACTGCTAGGCATACACCCAGTCCCTCTCTCCAATCAATAGAGGCTGCACTGCTGCGCACAGCATCTATTCTAGAGATAAGCGGTTCGGTTTTGACTCATTTCTTTTCACCAACTTAGCGCAAGTTCGACTCTGAAGACGTCAGCTTATTGGATATCTGAAACACGTGACAGCCGGATAGCCAATAAGATCATGTTTTCAGATCCCAACTTAACCGAGTCAAAATTGACTGCTCATCTCTTGGGTGGGACAGTTGGACAGTGCCTGTTAAGCAAGACTGTCCCGTCAAAATCTGAATGGTTGGGAGCGAGGTATGTAATTGTGATGCGGTTACGTGAACACACCATTACTGTACTTGGACTACTCTTGCCCATTATCCAAGTATAAGGAGTTGTAAGTACATGATATGGCTGAATCTGTACATGGACGTATCCATACATGTTTGGTGCTCACGTGCAGTACAGAAATACAGAGTTACTTCTAACTCAACATGAGCGCCTGTAATTATAAACTTATATTTCATGGAATGAATACATTTAGGCATGGCTGAATACATTGCTGTGTGACTGGATCATACAGCCCACCAAGAACCTCTGCAATCTGGCTGGGCCAATATGCGATAGGTATCACCTATCCGATTGCCTACTGTTGTAAGCATGCAGGCAGGGCCCTCCTACCTTTGTGTCTTTCTGTTAAACCCAGTCTTGTTTTATTACCGTTTGTTCCCAATTGTAAAGCGCAACAGAATATGCTGGTGCTATGTAAGTAACTGATAATAAATAAATTAATAAATAAGGGGTGGATTTAGTGGTCAGGCCACCCGTAAGCACAATATTATTATTTACCCAGCTTCCCCCCTCCCTCTGCCCCCTCTAGCTTCCTATTTTATTTTTTTATTTACGGGCTAAAAAAACCCTCTTCCGGGCTCCTAGACTGCACATGTGCCCTATCCTAAAGCTTCCCCTGATGCATCATAGGGATGTAGTCTTTGTTTTGTGCCCAAATAACAGAGGCTGGATTGGGGCACTGATAAGCTCAGGTGCAGGTGCAGAGGCAAATGCAGGAGGGTTTCCGTCTGCTTGGAAACCCCCCTCTCCAGCCCACACCATTACCACAATAGAAATAGTAATATAATAGAATTTTACTAGTGCTGCATGTTCTTGGAATGGCGCCCACATCTAAAATAAAAACATTCAGCTCAGGCAGGATGGACCTACTGCCATACCTAATGGCTTACTGTGATCTATGGTCCCATATCTGCTGGAATTATGACACACAATACACTTTGTATAATGCATATTAAAGTGCTAATTATGCCCTCTTCATCGACTGGCCACACTCACTCTAAAATCAAGCATTTGGAAACCCCCCTGTAGAAATCCTGTGTTTGCCACTGAGGTGGACTGTTGCGTTACCCCCAACTAGTGGCGCCCCTAGACACGTGCCTAGTGGGAAATCCATTTAGGACAACGATGAAAAATTAATTCTGGAGTAGTTGTGATAGGACTAGGAACACTTAGGGACTGTGAAACAAATGTAGTTTTGAAACATTTGCTCTTCTCCACTTTAGTGTCACAAACATTCAGATCAAAGTGTTCATTATAGAGCGCAGTACAGAAAGTGCATGAAAACACAAATTAACCATGCCCCCTTAGCTGTGCAAATACTTAGGGCTAGAACAACATCTGGAATGTGGGTTTTGTAGACATTTTTTTTTTTGCACCTACTCAAAGTCACTCTTGCCGCGCATGTACTTGAGGCACATTTAAGCATAATGCACCTCTAAATGCAGGCGAACTTCTGTCCATGCATATTTGATCTGACGTGTGTCTGCAAACTTATGTGCAACTCAGAACCCAAAAGCACAAAGGGGTTTATTTACTAAGCAGTGATAAGAAACAGAGTGAAAAGTGATAAGAAAGTGATAAGGTGCCAGCCAATCAGCTCCCCACTGCCATCTCATAGGCTGTGTTTGAAAATTGACAGTTGGGAGCTGATTGGCTGGCACCTTATCACTTTCCACTCTGTCTCCTAACACTGCTTAGTAAATAGACCCCTGAGGCAGAGTTGGGCATATGTCAACATCCATTGTGCAACTTACGCTTCTGATTGCATCTTATGCTTGTTCTTCTGACTGAAGAGGCAGGACAAAGGAAGGGTGTGTAAACGCAGGATGAGTATAGTTACAGCATAATTGTGGAAGTGTGAACTGAGGTGGACATGCCAAGAGATACTTATATGCCATATATAGCCAAAATATTTGCCGCTGCCTGAGAGCTAGGGCCAACATGTTGCTGATGGCTGTCGCCAGCTTTGCCTTGTCTCTTCTCATTGGCTGATGGCGGATTCACCTCTGCTGCTGAAACAATGTTTTTCATTGCTTGTTCATATGATACATGATTTTGGGGGTGTATTCTAGCTATACAATTTGTTTCCCCTTTTTATTCCTAGACAAAAAAATAGGAACATTTTAACTACCGTATTGTAGAGGTTTTAATTTATAAATCAAACCTATGTTAAATTATTTTTCCCTTGCACTTATGACCTGGTGGATCATATCTGATGTATGCCTGGAATAAACCTGGTGCACATACAGAGCCAGGCGCATCTCATGAGTCATCTAACTTATATGCACATTTTTTTAATTGATGCATTTTAAGTTCATGCGCTGTTGGGTTTAAGCTCAGCATCAATGTTTTTATATTTATGTGATTTTTTTGCATTTTTTAATTACTTTGTTAATGCATTTTTTGTAAACCTTTTTTATACTTTTCTTTTTGGAGGGGGGGGATATAGCATGCACCTTCTAGCTCACTGAGGGTTCTGTTCATTATTGAGGGCCAATTGATCCCCAACAATTAAGAACCAAATGCGACACAAGTTGCGGTGGTGCATATTAAAAGGCCAGAGCATTGTATCCCTCTTCGCAACCCTGACCTCCTTCCCATACAAAAGTGCCAGTCTCGGAGAACCAACACCACCTGAAGATGGTGTAGACTCCCACAGTCAAACTAAAAAAACTTTCATTTTTCAGAGTTTGATGAATCAAAGTCTCCATACCAGTGTATGGGGACTGCGGGTAGCATCAGGACTACAAGGTAACCAGGAGATATCAGTGATATATTCTGCATTGCCTATGTAATAAATAGCCACAATACTTGAAATTTACAAATGTAAGTGGAAATTAAAATTTGCAATTACATTAAGTGATGATGAATGGGTTGCCCAAAGAGCTTAACTGATGGAGCGGATTTTAGTCTGGGACAGTCGTGACTGAAACTACTACAGTGGCGGCACCCAAAGGGTTGAACAAATGTTTCTGTGTATACCAGTATTAAAAATATCTATACATTTATATACTGAAAATAGGGCTCCTGGCCCCATATGACATACAGTATAGTTCTGTGACTGGTACTTTGGAAGAGGCTCTTACTTCCAACTCTTGAAGATTTATAAAAAAAAAAAATTATATAAAAAATCTACTTGATATGATATATGTGCAGAATGGTATTTTTTTATTTTTTAATAAGAACAGACTTGAGACTTCTATGTTATTTGGAGCTAAGACACTGCCAAGGTACATTTATAGGCACTGTAACTTAAATCATCAAGTCTCAGTGCTGCAAAATGTCTATGTTACATCTCTCCAGAGGGAGCCAGGGAGCAGTTTAAACACAGACAAGCAGTACTCTGGTATTGTCAACAACTCCATACAGACAATAAGTCATCATAACAAGATTTAAATGTTATTATGAAGAAA
Organism: Taudactylus pleione; assembly: GCA_031769625.1. Classification (NCBI taxonomy): domain Eukaryota; kingdom Metazoa; phylum Chordata; class Amphibia; order Anura; family Myobatrachidae; genus Taudactylus; species Taudactylus pleione. The sequence continues at coordinate 454,138 of JAUIMM010000164.1, forward strand.
ATTTACAGGGAGAGAGATTGACAACCAATGATTTTTTTAAATGACAACCTGTCATCTATGTCTGTACCTTATTTCCCTGTTGAAAAAAAAATTCAATATTGACTGCAATCCACAGCGGGGAGAGTAAGGAGGAGGGTTATAGATTCTCTCCCAAAATAACTGCTGCAAATATGAACCTGTGACAATATCAGACCAATCTCTTATAGAGTTTTACAACTGAAAAAGGATGTTTTACACATTTGTATGCAGAATCATTGTGTTTTGAATTGATACCAGAGTCACTGGAAAATATTATTTTCAACTGTTGAAAAGATTATAAAACAGACTTATTGTCTGAATTATTCAGCAGTTTGTTGAATGGGTACAAAAATTAGAAAATTTGCTGCCAATTTCTAAAAATTTAGATTATTATTATATTTTAAAATTGTAGATGTTAGACCATAGGTTAGCCTGTTTGATCATGTTCATGGCCAGTTTGCTCATGACCAGCCCAAATCAAACATGTGAACCAGCACGGATTTCTTCAAGTTTAATAGAATTTATTTTAACCATTTTAAATGACGAACTATTAAACTCATCAGAGGACAAAATTGTAAAAAAAAAAAATGTGTGCTTCCAACACAGCAGTGTTCGAATAAAAAAAATATTTACATTTTTTTATTACTTAAAAATATTATTCAAATAGTATTTCAAAATAAAAATATTTAAAAATTCTAATTTTAACTCAAAATGCTGACCTCAAATGCTAACAGAAGCCTCAAATTTTGACCCAGAAAATGTCTATTGAAGTTTGTACCAAAAAGCTGTTTGTGGCCATTGAATTAGTGAAATTTGACTGAATTTCAAGGCGGTTGCAAATTTTTGAAAATCTTAGATAACTTTGGACCAATATCCTATTGAAGACTCAGTCTAGTTTTGTGACAATTTGTGGAGATCAGTATAACTATATGTAGGTGTTTTATTGAGTTATAGTTTAAACACTCAGGGGCTCATACGTAATAAGTACTACAACAGTTGTCAGAACACAAATTGCGCAAATTCATTCTGCATATGCTCAGAACGGTGTGCAAATGTATTTGCTCCTGTGCAGATTAACAACTTCATAGGCAATGTACAGTAAGTGTTCAACACAAATGCAGAGATGGAAATTGACTGAGATATGTCTGGAAAAGAGAGATCATTTGTGGGTGGTCAGTTGCTCATTGAAATACTGGATGATAATGGTGAGAGTGATCGGATCTAGTGAATCGCTTGTGATTTCCTGCTTGTTACCTCCTCACTGACATTCATTGCTGCTCCCTCCATTTCATAGGCACAGAATACATAAGTGTGTTTTAGAAATTGTATTTTTTTTCCCTTACATTTTTCTTGAGTACACAAGATAGGGGTATTTCTGCTATATTAGCATTTAAATCAATGCCAAAGTGGAAATGTGTTTGTTACATGTAAGAAAAGTGGTCTGCAATAAGGGAACATTTCAGTCGTAAAGGTATGTGACATTAAGAGGGCACATATACAGCATTTGCCGAGAGGGTTGTGCCTTGGTCACATCTGGAATTCGGCATATGGGTAAGAATACGACAACTTTGTTGTGTGCTTTTCCTTCTTTTTAGGTGTAACTTCTTCCCCTCTTGCAGCTTACTCTGGAGCAGCCTGTAAGTATCTCCTATAAGTAAGTAAGCACAGAGAACAGCTCACAGTACCTGTACAAAATGGTTTGAGCCTTGTGTGACAAAGTGTTTGTACTAATGAGGGGAGACAGTTGGGGGTTTATATATAGCACCTCACAGAATGTGACTAGCCATGGTATCTGTGTTGGTGCCAAATAAGAGATCTTCTGTGTTATGTGATACCCTGTTCTGAATTGTGAAGTTACAAAGAGATATTTTCTAAAGTACTTTGACAGGACCATGGCCATGATAATGACCAAACTATAATACTTATTACTTTAGTTATATTTCCTTGGTAAACCGCCCTTGTGTAAGTCATCAGGTGTTTCAGTTATATAGGTACCAACCCATCCATCTTGCTGTGGCTAGGTGTTTCTCAATTCATTAGCTAAATGGCATCTTATAGAAATTCTCCATTGGAGAACGTAGGACACCCCTTTGTCTAAATATCCTAGCAAGATACCCAGGGCCAAATATAAATCATGGTATATTATTATGGATACACAAGCCCTGACTCATCCACCAGGCATTCCTTCCATACACAATATACTGCATCTTCTTCATACCTTTCACATAGCGGACTATCAGCTCAACCTAAGATAAACTTACATAAATTTGGATGAGCCCAGCTTTATTGTTATTTTACATGTGCTTATTAATAACAAAGTTATCATTTGTCGTAATGTGCTCAGTGCTAGATTTACATCACTACATGAACATCAAACCGTTATTGCAGTAGTGCAACACTAGGGGCACTGAGCCACTCTTGCCCACTAGCCACACTTTTTACAAAGAACATTTCTTAGCTGGTGCTGTCATAGAGCACATTATTGCATTTACACATCTGATAAACTCTGAATGTTTTTTTCTTCTCATTTCTCACTTCATTTTCCTTTATCACATCATGTACAGGGACAGCCATCTCTAGGCACAGGCATATTGTGACCAGTGCTAACTGCTGCCCTGACACAAAGCATGACATAATATATAATGCCACAAACACCACAAAACAAATAGGATCTTAATAATATAAAGTACAGGTGAAATGATAGGGTTAGGTGCCAGGCAGATACTGATATGAGCCTGTGATGGAGGTTACAATGTGTTTTCTATAAATTATTTTGAAAACGGTACACAGTTAAGAAAGTTAAACAAAGACAGTTGATTAGATGTAATTTATTGAAAGATCTGTGTCTTCTTGTTAATTATAACCTTATTAAAGGTTTCTAACACATCACTATGCCTCCCAACACTGCAGAGTTTGAAATCGGGATGTTGTGCGAGACTTATGCATTCCCGCTTAATAGCAGGTGCGACATGCATGACGAGCATGGACACCCTCCGGTAATCATTTTTAGCAAACAAAATGCCATTCTCAGAGTAATATCTCCCTACCCAACAACCCCCAAAAAGGGGAAGCTCCTGATCGTGGGACACTACCACAAAATTGCACTGATATGCAGTATTTAATATCTGCTATGAATACGATTGAGATTTCATATCACTTAATAATTTTGTGATAAGGGATAGATAGACCTTATTGTCCAACACCATTAATTGCTTTATACTTTAAAGTATAAAAGTAGGTTTTCCATGTCCTTGAGTGCAGGAAATAATTAAGTAATAAGATAAAGGATTCATAATATAGAATACATATAGTAAACAGTTTAAGACTCAAATAACAATATTAATAATATAATAATAATAATTATTATTATTATAATGACAATAATAATAATAATAATAATAATAATAATAATAGTATTAACAACAGATGTTTGCAGATTATTACTTTTTTTTCTACTTTGTTATTTTTCCATTAGAACTTTGCAACATTGTGCATTTTATAGCGGTACAAGGAAAGTCTGGTAAAATAAAAATGTATACCCCTCTGACATAGGGAATTAACAATTAGATCAGCGTACAATTCCTCTAGGCATCAAATGACATCTGTCATTTTATTATTTCCCCCCCTCCAGTATGGAATAAAAACAGAACAAATGACAACCCAATGGAACCGTCTGTATGTTTGACTGCAGTTAGGTGTCATTTGTCAGATTGAAATTTTTAAGACATTCACAAGGACTAAGCATTTCCCTCAATAAACAGTGACATTCTGTTTGGTTACATGATACAGATTTACGTCTGTTAAATAAGATGCAAGTAAAGCGGGATATTTGTTACCACTGCATTTTAATAATGACTTAGAAGCTACAATCAGTTGTAGGCGATGAATTTTTTTTGCAACGTCAAACAAATCCAGGCAAACGACTGACACTTCCAACATATTCCCCCAGCCCGCTGGAGGTCATTTTATGGCGCTGGTTGCATATCCGTCTGCTGATGAGTTACAAGAATTTGATAAATTACAGAAAGATGAGGCTCTCAAGCTGGTGCGTTGACAGCGCCAGTCTTTTACACAAGTTGTAAGACACCTTATTAATTTAACTCATTCCTACCTTCCATATGTCAAGAGTTTTGTCCGTTAGATCTAAAGGAAAACTCTTACATTAGGATATCCTCATTTGTGATGATATGCTTCTTTCTAATATATTGCTTAAAAAAATCCAAAAGTGGTAATTAGCTATTAATTTGTTCACTAAATGACAACTACAGTATCATAGGGCCATATTTCCTTACATAAAATTGTAAATGGCTGTTACAGAAGAGGCAGCCATTTTGTGGGGTCATTCAATAAATATGAGCGTGCAGCCAATTATCTATCTCCCAATCAGTGACACCATTAACGCACTTTATAGACAAATATACAAAAGTCACTGGATACCAAAGAAAGAACTGAAAGTTTGTGTATATATACTTCAGCCTCACAAAATGGCTGCCTCCATTATATATAGTGGGCAGGTCTATTTTCAATAAAAGGCATAGATGGGCTTAGTTTCCTGTTGTTCTCACTTTGTTTAGTTTTGCAAATAAGTTCTAATATTATATATATATATATATATATATCGTCCAAATGCTCGGCACTCTAAATAAATAATGTGCAACTTTGCCTGCTGCCTTCCTGGAGGGAAAGTATAGATCCAAAGACGTGTGGATGGCACTCACGGCTTGCAGTAGAATAAAGGGGACACTTAGTCCAATTTATTTGTCAACGTCTCAGAGAACAAACTCTTTTATCAAGACTTGATAAAAGAGTTTGTTCTCTGAAACATTGAATCTATATATATATATATATATATATATATATATATACAAAAATGTGTGGATGGCACTCACGGCTTACAGCAGAATACAGGGGACACTTTGTCCAATGTTTTTGTCAACGTTTCAGAGATCAAACTCTTTTATCAAGACTTGATAAGAAAAGCTTGTTCTCTTGTTCTCTGAAACGTTGACAAAAAAATTGGACTATAATTGTCCCCTTTATTCTGCTGTAAGCCGTGAGTGCCATCCACACGTTTTTGTATATATATATATATATATATATATATATATATGCACAAACATACGGTATATCTATATATATCTATATATCTATATATATATATATATACTGGATATATATATATATATATATATATATATATGTGGTCGCGTACAAAAAAATTTCATGGCGAAATGAAAACACTTATGGGGAAATGTGTCAAACCTTCAAACAATAAGCTTCCAGCTAGCAGTTATTAATATTAACTACATTCTATAAAGCTGATTGGTTGCTATAGGCAACTTCTCCACTCTTAAGAAGGCTTAATACATGTCCCCTTAAAACCTAAAGGGATCACCTAAATCATCCAAAAACAACCATGGCTCCAGCTTTTCGGATATGCATGGACCTCCAGCTCAGATCTGCTTTGCAGGAAATCTTCTCCATTCTAAGGGCTTGTTCCACAGATTCTCTGAAAGGTCCAAGCACACATATTTTAGTTGGTGTTATATAACTGACAAATAAACTTACTTATAGTTCACACATAAAAAAAACCAATTGGTATTGTTCTACATTCTAGATAATGATGACGATGATGCATAGTATAATGTCCTATGTTGGGTAAACTAATTCCTCATCAGGCTTTATTGGCCACATACAGGACTGTTGTTTGACTTTAACCATATGTCACATTTAATGTTTCATTTACCAGAATTGTATACAATTTACATATACTCCTATATTTGTCCAGTTCACTGTCGTACAATACGCTTTATTATAGATGCCACCATCTTTATCTAATCATAGCTGCAATATAGAAGATATAAACTTGTCATTGGCGTGAATGTTATGAATTGTCAACTTAGCAGTTAGTCTAAATCAGCTGAACTTCTGGTTAAATATTTATCCTCAATAGAACACTGAAATGAGTTAGGATATGTACCTATGCTGATTAATTACATTTATCCTCCTTTCTTTTATTGATGGATGAAATAAGACAGAAGCTCTCCTGCAGCACACTAGTCTCTATGTAACCGCGCCAATAGAGAAGAACTGATCCATTTGCCCATACTGTAGTTGAACATCGTACACATTTTTCAGACACACTGGAACAATTGGTACATAACATTAAGACGCAATCCTGTGAATAAGAAATACCCCCTGAAGAGTCTGTCCACTCACTCTACCGGCTTCTATAAGGTAAGCAACATCTGCTGTGTATGAACATGGAATCCTGACCATCCTACACACCTCTGCAATGTTAATACTTTTACAAGAACACCAAGCATGGACATTTTAGCCCACTATTCTTTATCTAACACATGCCATAAATGGTAGAAGAGGAGTTATGGTAATGTAATATATGTAATATGCTGCACAGTACTTGTGACAGATAACTGCATGCAGTGGGGGCTCCAGAGGTGGGGCTGCAGCCCCACCCCTGGAGCCGCCACTGATTGCATGTCCTGTAAAGTTGTTACTGGAATTGTGTAAGTGTAAAACTAGTATTATAATTTAGATTTTCCCTTGCTCTTCATCAAAGTGTGTTATTCAAGAGAGTGTAAAATATTATACTGTACTGAATGACATGATAGGAGAGTTGCAAATTATTGATAAATGATACATCATCAGGTCATTGCAGGTTTGACACCTAAGCCACCATTTAAGAATTTCCCTGCCTAGAAAGATGATTTGTTATCCCGCAATTCATATCCACAAACCATGCACATGATAAATATCATTGATGGCAATACGACGGTCAGGCACAATTTAGAAGGAGCAACCCATAGAACACCAAACAAATGTAAAAGGATTGTGTCAGATCCAATGACTAAAAATGTATTAAGTATGATATGTGAATATGACAATGGCAAAATTAAAAAGATGAAAATGGCAATAAGTATTAAAAAAAAGCTTTAAATACATGTATGTAATGTAAATCTGGTGTCATCCAAGAGGACAGCTCCCATGACAATGACAATTTGCTTTAAACTGATGCAACAGCCCTGCTCATTTATACCTCTTTTCCACCAAAAACCCAGGTCCGACCTGGGTTTTTGGACATGGTTCCAACCCTGGTCAGACCCAGGTCAGACCCATTTACACTGCACCTTTGATCTGGGTTACTCCCAGGTCAGCCCTGTTCACATTGAACTCAGGTCTTCCCTGCTAAACCTGTGAGGTCATTAAAAGTGGGAGGTGAATGCTCCACAACCACCAATCCGCTCATTTTAGGCATGATCCAGGTCAGATAACCTGGGTTGCACCGTTTACACTGCACCATTACCTGGGTCCATCCTGGGTCCAACCCTGGTAGCTACCTGGGTTGGATTGCAGGGTCACTTGACCCAGGTTACTTTTCAGGGACCCTTTTACACTGAGCTGCGACCCGGGTAGACCCAGCAAAAACCCAGGTTTTTGCTCTGGTGCAAAAGGGGTATTACTAACATTGTATTTTGGTGCAACATTCAGCTGAATTACAGCCAGCAATCAAAAACTAGCTGTCTGCTGCAAGTTAAACAATGAATGAAAGTGTCTGATTGGTTGATATGGGTTAGTGCACCTAAATGTAATGTTATGAAAAGATCCCCAATATGGCAATTACCAGGTGCATCGAATGTGACCAAATGGTCAATCAAGGTCGTCTGGGAACAAGCTTATAAATGTCCGTCCTGTGCTGCTTGCATAATTATATCTCAGAATACAAGCAGGTTATGTAACAATGTGATTCAATATTCTTCAATAAGAATTAACAAATGGTTTATTATCAGAATGAAAAGTTCAAGGATGCACAAATTAATTAAGAATGAGTTAGTAAACAGTGCTTTTTCATTTTTACTTCAAAATGTACATACCATATCACTTTGCTTCTGATCCCAGGTAAGACCCTGTCCAGCGTGCAAGGCTGAGACCTGACGATGGCTGTGCAGAGATAGTCCCGGTCCAGAAATCCAAACTTCTCAAGATAAGATCTAACTGACTTTGGCCCTCATTCAGACCCGGACGCAAGTGGCCATTCGCACGTTCGGCGTACGTGCCGAAAAATGTAAATTCAAGTGCTCGCTCGTAATTTCGTACGCAGCTAATCTTCCGCCCCATAGTCTCCCAAACCCCTCCTCTAGCTAACGAGCGAGCCAAATTGCGACCGTACATCTCCAATTTTGCTTGCAGGGAACGCTCGCACAAGTACAAACCGGAAGTGGGCCTGTCAGATTTCGATTACCTGCTCGTTCATTCTGCATACCTACTTCAATCGTAGCATGCCAATCAATATATCAATTAGCTTAATTGCTCTTCACATGTTTGCCAATCGTTTTTTTTTCATTTTCAATAAACTTTACTCTTGCCCGTGTTTTTTTTTTCACGCAGAATACGTACGGTTTAAACAATGGTTTACTTTATCCAAAATACATGTTTTATCCAATTATCCTATTGTTTTCCGTGTTTTGTCTTACGCATATTTTACTTGTTTCATTTCTTTATTTAAATTAGCTAACGCATGTCACTGCATTAAGCCTATCATAACTCACATTAGATTTTTTAGCCTGTAGAACACATGACTCCTACACTAACCAATAGAATTGTTCCTGTTAATTTTCCAACTACATTAGCCAATCAAAATTATTATCTGGTCTTTATTAAAACCGATTTTTAAAAATTACACCATTGCCATCATGAGAGCCTCTGCGTTCACCAGGCGTGAGCTTCTTGTACTTACGGAGGTTATGGACCGGCGGATAACCAGCCAGCCTCCCCCCATCAGCAATAGAGAGAAGCGTTCCGTCTATGCGGAGTTCGCCGCCGCCTGCGCTCCTTCGGCTCACGCCGACAGATCGGCCAGCACGAGCGCAGGTGGTCCGATCTGCAACGCCGCACGCCACGCTTGCTGGCATGTTTTAGACAGCGTATAACTGAAAGTAAGTCTTTTTTTGTTGGATTTCATGTTTTTTTTTGGTCCATCTGCGTGTGCCTGTTTTCATTCTTGCCCTGTTTCTTTATTTAGTACATATCTGCGTGTGCCTGTTTTCATTCTTGCCCTGTTTCTTTATTTAGTACATATCTGCGTGTGCCTGTTTTCATTCTTGCACTGTTTCTTTATTTAGTACAAATCTGCGTGTGCATGTTTTCCGGTTTGCGTTTTTTTTTTTGGATTTTTTAAAGGAAAAAAATTAAACAAAACTTAAATTGTTATCCATCATTTAGGGGCAGAGCGCAGACTACGCCATCATCGCCAGCGACGACGTCGGCCTCGTCCCCTATCCCCAACTCCCAGCCAATCCTCCTCTCCCCAACCTACCCCTAATTCACCCTCCAACCCAGCCTGGGCAGACCCGGACGCCCCTCCCTCTAGGATATTTCCCATCCCTCAAAATTCCCCCTCCCCTCAACCCCCCTCTCTCTTTTCATCACCCTCCCCTCCAACCACCCCTCTCTTTTACACCCCCTCACCACCTTCAGAAATAACCCCTCCCACATCAGATCTGCATTGGCCTACCTCCGAGGAGGACGATGGTGGGGCTACAGGTCCAGGCGTCATTGTGAATGGTATGTTTCCCTTTTAAACTTTTTTTTTTTTTTTGGTTTTTGGTGGATGTTATCCTTTGCCTGTGCATTTTTAAATTTTTAGTTATTTCTAATGTTTGTTATATATATCATTGTTTAAAAATGTCTATGATGTTTTCCCCTTACACATATCACACATGTCCAAACACTCATACTTGTATCTCTTGTTTACGGTACCAACAAATGTAGTTTTTGGGCGTACTTCTCCATTTTTTTAATTTTTATTTTTTTGAGTAATTTTTTTAAATTTTCTTTGGCAAAGAATTTTGGTTTTGAAGTTGTTTGTAAACCAAAATTAAGGTTTAATTTTATTAAGCACCTCAATTTTTTAACCCACAGAGGACCAGAGGTGGCTGACCGAGGTAGCATCTTGTGTGCAGAGGCTGAGGGGCCATGTTATAGGCCTGCTGGTGGTCCTCGATCAGATGGGATCCTGCGCCACTAATTTTTTTCTTTGCCCAAAAATTTTACATGTTTTCAAAAATAAAAAAAACAATTTTGGTTTAAAGTCTCATTCCTTCTCTGTAAATATTAGATTGTTTAACCTTACATAAGTCGACTATTGCAGCAAGTTTTTTAAAGTAATGTAACTTAGATTGTAGAAAGCTGAATTATGTAAACTGGCACATTAAACACCTAACAATACCAATAGGTTTGTAGAATTACCAGCATTTGTTGTTTACATTTTTTTGGGGGTAAGGTAAATATTAAATGTAACCTGCTTAGGCCGAGATTAGAAAACATACTGATTCACCATAATACCTTTTGGTGTTTGTTTTTAGCCCCAAAGCATGGTAAAATACTGATCATTTTTATTCATTACAGGATTAGCCATTAAGCAAGTGTTCCTTTTTTGAACCAGGTTACACTAGCATGTAATTTAGAAATGAAATGTTTGTTTAAACGTAACAAAAAATATTTAATCACAAATAAGAAACACAAAGTGATTTTTCACAATCAATGCACACAGTGAAAACACTCTCAAAAATACAGCCTACACCCAAAAAAAAACCAAAAACAATCAAGAACTGTTTTACGAAGTAGCATGCCAACATGATTCCACAAATGAGGCTACGACAAATTTGTTCCAGAAGTTATATCCAATGTGTCCACATGAAGTCAATTTTTAGGATCAGGTAGTAGTCATCGTTTTTCCGAAAAATATTATGGAATAAAACACAAAAAGATAAAAAAAAATGTTAAAAATATGTCTACATTGTGTCATATAATTTAATTTGGGACAATAATTACCTAAAAAATCTGGCCACCACATCATCGCGTATGGCCCCCCCACATACTGACCTCCAACCAACCTCGGGGGGGCCATCCTCAGGCAAGGCATCCTCTGGCTGGATTGGGACACCACTCCTTAAGGCGATGTTGTTAAATATCCCACACAGGACCACAATTTTCGAAACCATATCCGGCAAATACATGAGCTCACCACCAGAGCGGTGGAGGCATCTGAATCGGCCTTTTAAAAGGCCGATACAGCGCTCCAGCATTTGCCTGGTGGCTGTAAGTGCGGAATTATACTCACTTTGTGGGCCTGGTGTGGGAGCCAAATAAGGAGTGAGCAGCCAGGGCGTGCAAGGGTAGCCACTGTCTCCTGTGAAAAAGAAGTTACAAAATCAGGATCACTGTGTATCAAGCTTTGCATTGGTATCTAATAAAGGTCTCCACTTACCCAGAAGCCACGCATCACCAGCTTGTAGGTTGTTTAATTTATGCCAAATCCCTGATTGCCGGATGACGAATGAGTCATGTGCACTCCCGGGTAATTTTGCATTCAGGGACAGGATCTGGAGGGAGGCATCACATACCACAATTACATTCAGTGAGTGATAGTGTTTTCGGGTTCCTAAAAATGGCCTCCAGCCGTGCTGTAGGCTGAAGTGGTATGTGAGTACCATCCACAACCCCTATGATGTGTGGGAAGCCAGCTATTTGGTAAAAATTGGCCTTCGCCACACTAAGGGAACCCATATCCAAAGGCATTTTAATAAAATGATGGAGGTGCTTGAAAAGGGCCTCCATCACTGCCCTCAGGATCCTTGAAAAGGAGGATTGGGAGATTCCCACAACTATTCCCACCGTGGTTTGAAAGGATCCTGAGGCACAGAAATGTAACACCGACATTAATTGCGTAAGTGGTGGTATTGCTGTAGGACTGTCAATTTGCAGCTCAAGATCACTCTCTATTAATGAGAGCGTGTCTATGATGATTTGTGGCGGAAGACGGTAGCGCCTTAACACCTCGTCATCTGGCATTCCAAAAAGGGTGACACGTGTTCTATATATCTGGGGCCTTGCACGCCTACGATGCCAACGCCTGGGACGAGATTGAGGTTGGTCGGCTTCCGGCAGCATGGCCAAAATAATATGACCAACATCAACCTGAAATGGTAAGTAATGTAGTTAATGTATGTTGAAAATAAAATTTTAAAAAAAATACTTATCTTTCCGTTAAAATCCAAAGATGCTTACATGCCGGGGTATTGTCATGATTGCAACAACCTACATTTCAACAGAAAAAAATTAGTTAAGAATTTTGGGTGGTCATTTTGTAATCTTAATAATTTTGAAAATGGGCAAAAATATAGGGGGGGAGCACACATTTCGAAAAATTGAAAACCTACATTGAGAGGACTTTCAAAATTTGCTAAAAAAACCCCCCAAAAAATTTGAACGCTAAATTGCATTTTTACAAGGGGGAAGAAGCAAACAAAAGTGCGCTAAATAGTAAGCATTTTTACAAGGGGGAAGAAGCAAACAAAAGTGCGCTAAATAGTTCGCATTTTTACAAGGGGGAAGAAGCAAACAAAAGTGCGCTAAATAGTTCGCATTTTTACAAGGGGGAAGAAGCAAACAAAAGTGCGCTAAATAGTTCGCATTCTTACAAGGGGGAAGAAGCAAACAAAAGTGCGCTAAATAGTTTGCATTTTTAACATCCCAAAAACCCCCCCAAAAAACCTTACTGAGTCCAAAATATGCGAAGAACAATACATGAACATTTTAAAATCCAGTTATAATCAAAACTTACCAATACACGATAAATAAGTCACAGTCCAAAAACGTCGTTGGGGCACAGCCAAAAAAAAACTACAAAAAAACATACATAATATTTTAAGAAAATAAAAAACTATTTTGTAGATCCATAATTTAAACAAGGATGACTGGAAAAAACTTACTCCAAAAATAAACAACCAATAAAATAACCACACAAAAAAATGCGAACGGAAAATGTAAAAAAATAAACGCCTCGAACCAACTCCAAAAATCCGCCTCCAAACACTACTCCCTCCAACAATACACTCCGAACCACGCAACCTCCAACAAACAACACCCGCCACCTCGACTCGAGTCGCCAAAAGCCATAAATAGTGTTTAGTTTCCCGCTCAAATTAAGGACGGATCATAGGAACGCACAATCAATGATGCGGTCGAATAATAAGGACGCATGTATAAATACGTCATGGAAAAACACAAACGGTCTGGTGTAGTTCAAGTTTTAACAAGCAAAATGGCTACAGACCAGCCAAACAATGGCCAAGAGGCGGCCGGTAAGTATTTCTCTCATTTCTATTCAAGGATTATTTAGAACCAGAATATAGTGAAAGATTGACATCTAAATTTAAATTAATTTAATGTAAATAGGTGTTGAGGATGACATGGAAGAGGCTGCTGGGCCCAGTATTCCGGCCAAAGCTGGCAAAAAGAAAAGGCAGCCACAATTCACAAGAAAGGAGATGGAGGTTTTGATTCAGAAGTGTGTGGACATCCTGCCACAGGCAGACAGGAATATGGGTGTAAGCCAGAAGTGGAGAATGTGGGAGGAGATAGCCAGTGCTGTCAATAGGGTGGGTGATTTTGTCCGTCTAGCCCGGGATGTCAAACGCAGGTAAGTAAAAAAAAAAAAAAAAAAAAAAGGGGATAGAGGGCCAAATAATGCAGGAATAATGCCAACTTTTTCACCCACAGATGGCAAGACTTCAAATATCGGCTTAAGCAAAAACTGACTTACAGGGCTAGGCATGCAAGGGGGACAGGTGGGGATCCCACCCCTGTGTCATTGGAGCTGACTGATTTGGAAGAGCTGGCACAGGGGTGTGTGCAGGCTGTGGAGGTGTTTGGCGTGTCCAACATGGATACGGACATGCCAGACTTTGCGGCTCCTCATGTTGTCCCAGGTAAATGTTGTGATGTAAACAACTCTCAAATGTTTTTGAGACAATATGTAGATTCTAATGTGACTCTTTTCTCTTTTTTCTCACAGAGACACAGGCGGATGAGTCTGCTCCAGAGGGGAGCCTTGGCCGCAGAATTTCTGCTGGCTCTGCAGGGGAGGAACCAGTACATCCGGCTGAGGACCCTGCAGAAGCCAGTCCAGGGCAATCCCCCTCGCAGGCAGTGGCACTCCTCACAGAACTCAATTTTAAATCGGATTACCATAAGGAGATTCTGCAGAGGATGGACGTCAGTCTGCTACGGGTGGCTGAGGCCCTGGAGCAAAATGCTGTGGCCAACGTGACCATTGGTCAGGCCCTGGCTGAAAATACCAAGGCCAACATCAGAATAGCCAATGCCCTGGAGCAGCTCGTTCGCCAGCACATGGTGGAGCCGACCTCCCTTCCTGCCGGAACATCAGGATCCTCCACCTCTGGCCCAACAACAGCCATTCCTCCAAATGTGCCTAGCCCTGTGCCTAGTCCAGAGGCCACAACATCTGCCTCTGGACAGGCCAGCCAGAGGACATCCCGGACCCGGTCTGGCGCCCACCCTACCCCAGCCAAACGGGGAAAAAAACGATGACAGCACTAGCTACTTTTCCTTCTGTGCTTGCCACATATTCCTTTAGGGCCAAAACTTCCCTCTCCTTTCTTTTGAATTGTTTTTAATGTGTTTTTTTAAGTTTGCCAAAACTGGCAATATTTTCTGCATAATTCTTTCCGTTATTATTGGCTAACAATGACCAAAAACTTTAATTTCCAAATGCACATGAAATCTTTAAAAATGTATTGATGAAATAAAATTTTTTACAAATGTTCTCCATTGTATTGTGACATTATTTGAAAAATGGTTTAGAGTTAATCCTGGCCCACAAGCCAAAAACGAAAACAAAAACAAACAAACAAAGGGTTAAAAAAAAAGGATTCTTTAAGGAACACTTTGAAATTAAAAAAAGGATGCAAATTCTCCGGGCCAAAGCAAAATGGTAAAATACACACAAACATGATGACATTATTGTTACAATATCACAAAACCAAAAAAAAATTGTAAAGAACATTCCTAAAAATGTACGCTAATTGATTGTGTAATCCTGAAATTAGCAGCTGAGATTTTCACCTGCGTACGGTTTTGTGCTAACCCAAAAAACTCTTTTCAAAACACATTACAAGCTGGTTTTCAATTCAAAGTTGATTGTTTTTCTGACAAGCCGTGATAAATCGATGAAACATCGAGAAGGCCCGGACCGGAGGACAAGCCCATCGACATTGTGGTCGAGTAATCCACACCCCAAGCTGTGCGAGCAGTTTGAACGGAAAGAGGATCAGCCAGTGACGTATGACTTGGTACGAACACATTTGACGTTCGCATGAGCTAATTTATGTACGCCCCAAAAACGCCTCGCCATGCCTGCGTTTTCCCATCTCCACCCCCGTCAACGCCCAAAAACGGACTGTTCTGTCAATCACATTTCACTTCCTGTTCGCAATTTGACGAACGAGACAAAAAAAGCTCGCAATCTGCCGTACGCACATGCGCAGTGTTACACCGGCGCATGCGCGGTTTCACAACATCGGAACGCAACAAGCGTACTGATGCTAACGAACGGCTCTGAATGAGGGCCTTTGTTCAATATATATTTTTTATTTATTTCCCCTCCATGCATTTAGCAATCATTTACATGTAGTCAGTAAATGCATGATGGGGATAAGAGTTATATATTCTATTGATAACGGTGCATGAATATAACTTTATTGTATTGCGTAAATATTAACACTATATTATATGCAGTTTTATCAGTGGTGTGCCTATTTGGTGATGAATACTCTGCACCAATCAGACTGCAGGTTGCTGTTACATGGCCTGAGCAGTGTGGTTAGAGAGAGAAATGAAAATCGGAGGGGGGAACTATTAGTGGTAATTTGATTATAATTTCTCCCATCGATCTGATGCCTGCTTCTTTACACCTATAGAGATTAGAAAGGGGGACTTTGCTAACCCCCACCCTCCTTCCTCTAAAAGAAAAGATAGGCTTTGCAAATGTTGAACATTTCATGTTAGGTGTTACAGTTTGTTTAAGGTTTTTTTTTGTTCACTCAAATACTGTAAATATAGCAATTGGTGTGGTTCAAATGTATACCACTTGCATCTGAAAATGGCCTGTGTTAAAAATGACATGTCCATTCCCATAAATACTTCACATGGTACTGCACAGCACTCAATCCATTATTAGCTGCTCAATACAGTTCCATTATATTATACACTTGTTTACACTGCTCTATTGCTGTTAGGAAAATAAGGGTGAATTATAGAGAGCTGACTTATAATAACATAGGTCAGTGGTTCTCAAACTTGGTCCTCGGGATCCCACACAGGTAACGTTTTACAGGTCTCCTGGCAGGTGCACAGGTGTAGTCATCACTCACTGACACATTTTAAAAGATCCACAGGTGGAGCTAATTATTTCACTTGTTATTCTGTGAGGAGACCTGGAAAACATGCTTGGGGTCGTGAGGACCGAGTTTGAGAACCTGTGACATAGGTACCCGAAGCATATATATGGTAAATTTGGGGAGGGCATGCTGATCAGTGGTGCCCTGTCCTCTTGTGACACTTGGGGCCAAATGTAATAGGTAGTCAGTTTTAGTAACAGTACAAACTCGCACTTCTCAGTTTGTACTGAAACTCGCAAATTCAATAGCCTGTGAACTTTTCAGCTCGATGCTACTGCATTTGCGGGTGCAGACGAGTTTAGGACTATGTAAACTGACACCTTTTAATGCGAGTAGCATTAAAAGGTGCGAGTTTTAGAGAAGCCATCACAGATCAGTGAGATCCGTGATGGCTTCTGTGTGTGTTAAAAAAACCAAAACGTGCACCCCCTCTCCTGGTTCTAAAAATACAGGGGCCAAAATGCATAGGGGGCCCCTGTATATTAAGAACCAGCACAGGGCTTTGTTGAGCTGGTCCTGGTTCTGGAAAATCAGGGGACAAAACGAGAAGGGGTCCCCTGAAAATTCCAGAACCAGCACTGAACTCTTTCTAGCAGGGGGATAATGCCACAGCCAGGTTTTCCCGGCCAAAGGTCGGGGAAACCCAGGCCGGGGATCCCTGGGGAGTTGGGTACCCCCCCAATAAAGGAGTACCCCTCTCCAGGGCACCCCATGCCTAGACTGATAGCCCGGGGCTATCCCCGGCACCATAGGGCGGTGGGTGCCGGGTTGATAGTGTAAAGTGTAAAATTTAATTTTCCATATTGTCTTTATTTGTAGAACCACAAGTACCAGCAAGCCTCCCCTGCATGCTGGTATTTGGAGAATACGGGCCCGCTGGCACTTGTAGTTCCACAACTAAAGAAGTACGTAAATAAACAAACTGACACCGTGAAAGTATAATTTTAATAAAACATACATGCACACTCACACTCACACATATACACCTAGTATCCGAAGTAATCCATAGGGGTGTACCTGAAAAAAAAATCCATACTCACCTCTCCTATGCGTCGATCACGTCCTGTTCTGCAAGTAGGCAATCCAGGGGTTAAAATAAAAAAACGCAAAAAAAACGAACCATACGGACCGAGCAAAGGTATGTGTGTACACATACCTTTGCTCCGTGTAAATGACCGGGGCACATGTGTGCCCCGTCAGTGAAGGGGCCGCCAGCCAATCAGGGAGCATCTCCGTCGGAGCAGCTCCCTGATTAGCTGAATGCGGCCAGCCTGTGTGTCCCATAGACGTCTATGGTGAGAAATCCCCATAGACGTCTATTGTGGGAACCGCTACATCGTAGCCGCAAGATTAATTGATGTTAATCTTGTGGTTACATCAATGATACAATGTCGCGACATTGTATCATTGATGTAACCACAAGACAGAGTTCGGTGCTGGTTCCGCTAGACAGAGTTCGGTGCTGGTTCTGGAATTTTCAGGGGACCCCTACTCGTTTTGTCCCCTGATTTTCCAGAACCAGGACCAGCTCAACAAAGCCCTGTGCTGGTTCTTAATATACAGGGGCCCCCTACGCATTTTGGCCCCTGTATTTTTAGAACCAGAACAGGCTTTATAAAGGGGCTGGTTATGCTTTTGGGGAGGGGGTGCACGTAATTTTTTTTATTTAAAAACATTTAACATAAGTACACACAGAAACATGTACATATCTCATGGATATGTGCATGTTTCTGTGTTAATCTGACCTGCTCAGGATGTACTCGCTAGCCTGAAGCAGGTCTATTATTTGGGGACTTTTGGTAATCTTTTTTTTGCGAGTCTGAAACAGACACTCTATTGCATTGGGCGAGTTGATTGGTTTCAATGTGAAAACATCTGGATGCGATTTTGAGAATGGAGAGTTTTAGTAACTCTGAAAAATGCGAGTTTTAGTGAACAGACACCCTATTACATTGGAGAGTTGTGAAAAATTGCGAGTTTAGCACCAAACTCGCAATTTACCAAAACAGACTACCTATTACATTTGGCCCTTGGTGTGTGTAGGGGCTACCAGGGTTTGCAGCACACCGGCAAAAATTGGTGTGTGGCCTCATGGGTAAGGGGGCATGGCCTCGCGGGTAGGGCCATGGCCTCGTGGCCTGAACCCCCATTTTAGTCACTCAGGGGTCCGGGAGATGCGGACTGCTCCAGATGACCAGTCTGTTTGCAGTGCCGGCTCCCTCACTGTGTCAGGAGCCGAGTGCTGCACATAAAATGCTATACTGCAGCACCCGGCTTCTATCACTGAGGAGGAGTCGGCACTTTGGTGTCACCCCTCGGCAGGTGACACCCGGGTGCGGCCCGCACCCCCTTGTGACGCCACTAATGCTTATTTAGAAAGGTTTCTAAAAGGGGGCAACCCCTTCATATTTATTTAATTCTTTATGTAAATATTGTTTTCTCTACGGGATGCAGTATGGATACCGGCCGGCGTGATATCCTGCCCGCGGATATCCCAACACTGGCAGCCCGACAGGGGACTAAGGATAGGCGTCGAAATCCTGACGCTTATCATTAGCCCCACTACAAAATACCGACACCCGGAATACTGAACGAAGGTAATCCAGGTGTCTTAGCTTCCAGCCGCATGGGGAGGGGAGGGGGTGGTTAGGTTTAGGGACCCCCAGGAGGACTTAGGGTTATGCACCTCCCCGGGAGGGTTAGGGTAGGGAAAGGGGGGGGGTTAGGCACCACTAGGGGTGGGGGGGGGAGTTAGGGTCAGGCACCCCCCTCGGGAGGGTTAGGGTAGGGAAAGTGGGGGTTAGGCACCACTTTTAGGCACCCCCCCAGGAGGGTTAGGTTTAGAGTGCGGGCAGGGGGGGTTAGGTTTAGGCACAAATAGGGGGGAGGTTAGGGTTAGGCACTAGGGGGGAGATTAGGGTTAGGCACCACTAAGGGAGGGTTAGGGGGGGGGGAGAGGGGAGGGCTAGGTTACTTACCAGCCCCAGTCGGGAATTGGGTCCATCGGGGTTCTGCTGTCGGTATATGATCCAGCGGCTGTTCAGCCGCCGGCATTAAATGCCAATTCCTATTTCTACTGTATGTTCAGTTGTAAATGTCTTCATAAAGTCCAGTAAATGAATATTATTATATATATGATATTCGTATGTTTGAACATTGCACTGGCAGAAGCATGCTCACTGGGTTCCTGATAGAGATGAGCGAGTCCGGTTCTTAGAGAACCGGACCCACCCGAACTTCCAGATCCGAGGCGAGAACCGAGCTAGGCTTGGGTTTTCCCGCGTGACTCTGATTTGAAAACGAAGCAAAACGTCATCCTCCCGCTGACGGATTCTCGCGGGTTTTGGATTCTATAAAAGTCTCGGTGATCGGTGCCATTTTCACTCCAGGTGTGGATGGTGAACTGAACAGACGTGTTGCTGTCATTGTCTGTAACAGTGTGTTGTCCAACTTGTCCTGTCTGGGTCTGGGGCTGAAGGCTGCTGCTGTGTTTTCCATAAAGGTGCTGGGGCTGCAGTATATAAAGGGG
The DNA here is from genome assembly GCA_031769625.1 of Taudactylus pleione. Lineage (NCBI taxonomy): Eukaryota > Metazoa > Chordata > Amphibia > Anura > Myobatrachidae > Taudactylus > Taudactylus pleione. Next base: position 473,965 of record JAUIMM010000164.1, read on the forward strand.
GGCTTCAGTGGGTGCTGCAGTCACTTGTCCTCTCAATCCAGAGGCTTCTGCTCTGTTATTAATTATACATAAGGGCTGCTGCTGTTGTCCTGTCCATAAAGGGTCTAGGGCTGCAGTCTATAAAGGGGTGCTGTGTTGTCCAGGGTTGTTTGCTCGGTCAATCAGGGGTGCTCTTCCCCAGTGTAAAAAACTTAGCTGCGCTATTATTGTTTGGTGACACTACCGGCCAGACCACAGTTTATTGTCCACGTATTTGTGACTCTACACTACAGGTGGTCTGTCTGCACTTGTGGTCCATAAAGAAGGGGTGCTGTCTGTGTTGTTCATCAAGGGGCTGCTGCCTCATTCAGGGGTGCTCTTCCCCAGTGTAAAAAAAAATATTGTTTAGTGACACTGTCATTCAGACCGCAGTGCAAGTTTGTTGATATGGAGGACATTCAAATGAGAGGAGAGCAGGAACCACATACCAGTTTTGCAGCTGTTGCCAGCAGCCATGATGACGATGCAAGACCGTTGTCATGTCTGAGACTGGAATGTGGGACGTGGTGGGCCTAATTTGTGGGAGGAAGTGGATGGGAGGGGCCTGGATATATGTTCTTCTCATCCACAGGTCTTGAGTATTGGCAAGACCTGGGCAAAGGTGCGGAATCTAACCCACGGGATGGTGTTCGCCAGTGACCCCTCCAAGCGGGATTTGGGCTTTGCTGCACCCCGAGAGCAGGTCGCGGTCCTTTGGCCAGGTACCCAAGCCCCATGGGAATAGAGACACAACACCCGTGGCCCAAGAGGATATGCCCGGGTAGGCACTAACGCTGACCTACAGTGCGGTGTATTAACCCCCTGACACGTAGATCACTAGCAAGGAAGATATTCAAGTAGAGATGGACTCACGGTTACACGAGGGATCACCAGAGACAAAAGGCACACAGGTAGAGATGATATACACTGCTGCACGGACATTCACCAGAGACGGGAGGCACACAGGTAGAGATGGTATACACTGCTGCACGGATATTCATCAGAGATGGGAGGCACACAGGTAGAGATGGTATACACTGCGACACGGATATACACAGGTAGAGATGGTATACACTGCTGCACGGATATTCACCAGAGATGGGAGGCACACAGGTAGAGATGGGATACACTGCTGCACGGATATTCACCAGAGACGGGAGGCACACAGGTAGAGATGGTATACACTGCTGCACGGATATTCACCAGAGACGGGAGGCACACAGGTAAGGATGGTATACACTGCTGCTGTAACGATGGATAGGAACCTGGACCGGGAACTCAACTATAGCACACTAGGAGACAACTGTTGTTCAGACAACTTCCTGTAACCAGTGGGGCAGTTATATATCCAGGGGAACCCTTTGATAGACGCACAGCGTCAGCTGATCACTCACCTATCCTGGGATGGAGATACTGTCACATGGGCCGACTGTCATGGCGGCGCCCATGTCCGGAGTTGCGATGCCAGACACCAATCCACCCGGAAGCCACTGCATGCGGGGAGAATGCTCAGCTTCTCCCCTGCCGCTGCGCCAGCTGCCCGACCGGGATGTCAGGGGAAGCCGGCGGGATGGAAGGTGAGAGCCAATTCCCGGCTGAGCCCTGACAGTCGTCAACGTCTTCTACAAATGCAGATGGCCAAGGGCTTAAGTCAAAGTCATACAAGCAATGTTTTACAGTGTTAAAGAAAAAAAACTAAAAGCGAAGTTAGCTGCAGAGAAACAGCTACAAGAAGTGGCAAGGAAAGGATAAGGCCTTGGCCTTTATTTATGACTGGTGGTTCTGCATCTTATGATGATGTAAGCCCTTCTCTCTGTACAAGTGTCAAAAAAAATTAAAAGTGCTAAGGCACATGAACCAACTGTGATCTCAGAAAAGTCACAGATCCCCGAGGAGAGTCCAAGTGTGTCAACGGTTGCCATGTGTGAGCCTGACCTTTCTAATACTGTACTTGAAGAGAATCCTCATTCCACCATTTGTGTTCCCTCTGCAAATGTGAGGATGAGGAGCACAAGTCAACATGCTGACTTAGAAATCGAGGATGCTTCTGTGGAATTGCACCAGGAGGATGAGGAAGATATTTCTGTAGTTGGCGCTAACAAGGATTATGAGGATGTTGATGATGATGAGGATGTTGATGATGATGAGGATGTTGATGCTGAGGATGTTGTTTGTGTAAATCAGGCAACAGTTGTTGCCCATGGTAGAAAAAAGGCAAAGCCCACTGCTGTCATTACGGGGCAAAAGACAAAAAATCCATTTCTCATGTGTGGAATTATTTCCACCCAAATCCAGGCAACAGTTGTCAAGCCATCTATAACCTTTTTCAAGCAAGAGTGAGTAGAAGTAAGAACCTTAACCATCTAGGAACCTGCTCCCTGTTACGTCACTTGCAGCGCATTCATCACATTCAAAAGTGTTTTTCAAATTCAGAAACTTTGGCTAAAACTGTAACAATCAGTCCAGCGTCACCTAGCTGCTCCCTTCTCTCTGTTAGCCTGCAATCTCCACCACCAACACCTGCATTATCAACATCTTTAATCATGATCGAAAGTAGTCTATCTGCATCCAATTTTATAAGCATGACTGACTCCTCTCCTATCCGTGATTTCTCAGAAGGATCCTTGAGTGCTATGCCTGTTGCTGCTCATGCAGCTGCTGCTGGGGGTGGATCTTCATCACAGAAAGGGACCAAGAAGACTACTACTAGTAGTAATTTAAAAAAAAACAATTGACTATTAAACAATCCTTTGATAGAGGAAGTAGGTATAACAGTTGCACAGCAGATCACTGATGCCATGACGGCTGTGCTAGGATGATAGTATGGAGGAAGTGCAAAAGGAGGATGAGGGGAAAATTTGTGTCCTATCTGATGCTAATGAGGATGTTGATGATGAGGATGTTGTTTGTGTAAATCAGCCATCAGTGGCAGCAGTTCTTGCTCGTGATAAAAAGGAAGCTAGGAAAGCCACGTCTTGGGTGTGGAATTATTTTAATCTAAATTCTGACAACAGTTCTGAATTTAAAAGGAGGGGCTGGGCTGCACATCCTAATATTAAATATGATAATAGGTGCTACCATGCTGAGACCTGTAGTTCTACAGCAGAAAAGAAAGGGGGGAGGAGCAGGTGCACACTATAAGCACACAGGGCTCTATTTATTTATTCATTCACATAGGGAATGCAGATTGTAGTGTGATATTACTGACAGAGGGCCTGATTCAGAGCCGGACGCTATTTGCGCTCGCTCGTTCAGAAAAAGGGGCCGGATATTTAAATAGAGCGCTCGCTCTTTGCGGTCTGTTGATGCCTCTATGTCTGAACGAGCGAACGAAACATGCGCTCGCTATTTTTTAAACGCCCCCTGGCCGCTCACATCCTACGTCATCTCCGCTATTTATTAGATTAATCGAGTACATCGAAAGGCGTCTGAACTGCTCGCAGTGCTTGTGGTAGCATTTTCCTACCGCAATCATGCGAGCAGTTCAGGTTAAAAGACAACCAAGTGACGTGGTCGATGACGCTGCTTTGTTAATTATGCACACCCTTAAAACGCCCGTTTTGACCATTTGGCACGCCTGCGTTCGGATCTCCACCCCCCGTTTTCAAGCACTTTCCCCTGTTACCACCCACAAACGCCTCATTCTGTCACTCAAATTAGCAGGCATTCGCTATTTTGCGAGCACACAATTTCCGACCGCAATGACTGGTTCGCGCATGTGTATTGCAACCCATATGCATGCGCAGTTGTGCGAACATCGCTCGGAGCGAACGAACGGCCGCTTACGAGCGGCTCTGAATCAGGCCCAGAATTTGCATTGCGAATTCAGCCAATATCGCAGGGACTTACTAAAAATCCATAGCAGGAACAGAGCTTGTGATAAAGCTCTGTCCCTGCGAATCCCCTACGCACACTTATCACGGGATTTTTGCAAAAAATACCATGACAAGTGCCCGCGCATGCGCTGACCTGCCGTTGCTAAGCCCCGCCCCTCACCACTAAGCCCCACCAGCCGCGATTGCGGGTGTGTGGTGCGGGGCCCCCCTGCCCCGCACACACTGCACCCATTATAAATACTCCACTGGGGGAGGAGCAGGTGCACACTATAAGCACTAAGAATTCTAGTGAACAAAAAGTCTATAATAAACTAATTAATTTATCTAGGACTTACCTTTCATAGGGCCCATTAGATGTGTGTACTGCAATGCAAGTTGTGAAGGCATCTGTTCCATTTGTAAAGCCAAAGTTAGCAGAGGAAGGGACGTTAACCATTTAAGCACCTCTTTTACGTCATTTGCAGCGTGTTCATGCGATTTGTTTAACAAAATTAGCATTATTTGTAAATTAATAACAATCAGTCCAGTATCAGCTACCAGCAGTTTGGACCAGCACATGCAATCTCCACCACCAACACCCTCATCATCAACCTCCTCCCTAATAATTTAAGGTAGTCCTTCCAAAATATTGTTTTGTGGGGGCCCAAACAAGCCAAGGCACGAAAGTGTCAGTCCGAGTTGCTAAAGTGCTTGGTTTAGTAAACTGTGCATGTCCTTTTTAATATCCCACATAAGAGTATGTGGGAGGGACCAAGGACAATTCCATCTTGCTCCTCTTTTCTTTACATTTTGCACAATTTGGGACATTGCTGATTGACATTATTATAGTTTATTAAACTGCCATCCTGTCTGCCACTGCTGTGTGGCAATGTTTCATAGATGCCCTATATTTTTTAACCTGCCGTGCGTTTGTGCCGCTGCTCTATTGCTTACTTTAGCCAGCCAGCTCGCTGCAGCATTTGGCCTATATTGATGAAAAATAGTGAAATCAATATTGTGAGCTGTGAGGTGGTTAAAAATGCCTGGAAATGCCTGAAAATTATTGTTATTAAGGCTAATAATACTGTAGGAACAAAAACATGCCCAAATTATGTGGTTTTAGTGGTTTATATAATTTTTTGGAAAAACATACAGATCCAAAACCAAAACACGCAAGGGTGGTTTTGTAATACCAAATCCAGATCCAAAACCTTGAAGGAGATACAGATCCAAAACAAAAACACAGGGGTCGGTGCACATCCCTAATTCCTGAGAAATGTTTTGTTATACCATGAAATTGGGATCACATCAGGATTAGGTCAGGTTATAGTTATAACAATGGGCCATATTCAATTAGGGGGAAAAGTTTTCTTTAGAAAATTTATCCTAAAAAAATATCGCCAAATTCAATTCCAGGCCAATTTCGCCTAAGCGGAAACTCGATGCATTGAATTCTCCAAAAAAGATTCTCCAATCAATAGCAGGTGAAAAGAAGTGCAAAATCTTTATTTTGGGGTGCAAACATGGGGAAACGACTCAGAACCCTTGGGACAGCCCCCCAAAAGACAAATCTGCAAATAAAAACCCAAAACCTAAGAACACCCCAAAAAAGACATGTCATTTTTGGGGAAAAAATTTAAAAAGTGACGGGACAAGCATAAAATCTAGCGAAATAGGTTTCTTGGGGGCTGCAAGAATGGGTCAGGTGTTTTTGGGATTGCATGTGCAAGCAGCAGGTGGATTTTTCAAGTTTTTTTTAAAGTTCACTTTAGAAACATAAAAATATGCTAGCACCCATTTTCAAGTACCCCAAATATGACTGGACTACTTATTTTAACCAAAGAATACTGCTTTATGCTATTCTTCACCACTTTTACAAAGACTCTAATAGAAAGCAATTTATACAACTTAAGTACGCAAAATAGTTTTATTAGGGCTATTAGTACAGATCTATATTGATTTCCTATGTTAGTGCATCTTTTTCTGGGGTACAGACTGATTTCCCCAATTCTTTCTGTACTTTTCGCCTCTTCAGCAATCGCCTAATTCCGTTTTCGCCTGTTTTACAATTCAATTAGGCGAAAAGCGGGGACGTGCATGGAATTATTTAGAGTCTGAAACCTGAGAATGAGGCAAAAAGTCGGACAGGCGAAAATCCGACTTTTCGTATCTAACTGAATACCCTTCAATATCTCCTAATTCATATAAGATTATATCAACCCACAGGATAATCCTCATCCATCAACCACTAATTGTCATTGTTCCTAAAAAACAACCTGCTTTTATAGCTAACGGTCTTCAAAAGTGTTTACATATATAATATATATATATATATATGTATAAATATATATATGTATAAATATATATATATAATATATATATATATATATGTATAAATATATATATATATATATATCAAATATATATACAGAGGGGCGCTAGTAATGGTTTACAGTCTTTTAATAATAAATAATCTCAGTCTATTCCTTTTATAGTTCAAAATATATTAGTAAGAGAAGATGCGGTGATATCCCAAGGATCTTGTTATCTTCTCTGAGATTGTATGATCCACGCTGTAGCCTTTCACTTGACCGGGATTTTCCCACGTGGGTAACTTTTTAACTAAAAATAAACCCTCGCACCAAGGGAAAACACCCAAAAATAATAAATCAACAGTTCATATGCAAGATATTAAAATGAGAATAAAGCACAGCATTTGTTTCCCCACCTTCTTTAATTCACAATTGTGGGGACCCAAAAATGAGCGTGCTCAAACTGTACCCGACGCATAACGCCCCAACTAGGGCTTCTTCAGGGGTAGTTTTTAACACATAGGATTAATGCCTCACCAGGCCAATGGATGGGGATTTTCTGGAATCCAAACCTCAAATATCTATATAATGCAGGTTTTTACCAAGACGATATACTTATTTCTGATAGTATATCTATAGAACCATATATACCAAATAGGCACCTGGACCTGTAAGTTCAGTCCTGATAGCAATAATGAGCACATCATATATACTATATATATAGTATAATCCACAGTCAAAAGAGGCGGCACTCAGAGACTTTGGAATATGGTGAAAAAAAACCCTGTCCGGGGTAACTTTAATGTGACATACAGGTCAACGTTTTTACAACAACGTCACTCTCTTGACACTCTCCGACTGGCCGTAGCTCCCCACCATTAATTATTACCGGTGTAGAGAATGTTATATATTTTGTTTTTAAAATGACCCCTAATGCTGCAGACAGTGAGTGGGACTCGGCCATCTGCAGATTTATTTTATGTACAGTAATTCAATATCACCTGTAGAGAAGGGGTTAAATAAAATATATATAAAAAATACAGTCTCGGGCAGTGGTTCCCAAACTTTTTTGAATCACGGCACCCTAGAGTATCAGCATTGTTTTCATGGCACCCCTAGTTTAAGTTTGTTATTGAGTGATTCAGAATTTTTTTTTAGTAAAGTAGTAAAGTGAAGTCAATTGTGCTGACCTGTCATCCTTAGGTTCAGTTATGGTGTGGAGGACAGGTTTGCGCTTCTGTTTGTCCATATATTTACATAAAATTGACCTTTAATTTAATTTGGTGCTGGACCACCAACCTGAGGCACCCCTGTAAGTGTCCCGAGGCACCCCAGGGAGCCACGCCGCACAGGGGTAATTTTACTAAGTGACAGTTTTTAGAAGTGAGTTTTAGAAGAGATGTTGCCCATAGCAACCAATCAGATCCTACTTAACATTTAACTAGCACCTTCTGGAAGATAATAGCTTGAGGGGGTCTATTTACTAAGCAGTGTTAGGAGGCAGAGTGAAAAGTGATAAGGTGCCAGCCAATAAGCTCCCAACTATCATTTTTCAAACACAGCCTGTGAGATGACAATTGGGAGCTGATTGGCTGGCACCTTATCACTTTTCACTCTGTCTCCTAACACTGCTTAGTAATAGACCCCTTAATCTAATTGGTTGCTATGGGCAATATCTCTTCTAAAACTCACTTCTAAAAACTCTAACTTTAGTAAATTTACCCCTAGCTGTAGTGTTCCACTTTGATGTAGTTTTACAGCTCCACCATATATGTCATATAAATTCTATATCATTTTGGTGCTATTAGGTTAGTATTATATTCTGAGAAATAGTTAATAGTTAATATTTGCATAATTAACTTATAGAATATATAGAAATTGTACATTTCACAATCCTAATATTGCATTTCAGACTCTGTGTATTAAGTTATATTTAGCAGATCATTCATTTAGTATGAAAGCAATTACTAGGGCGCTAGCAGATGCGATCATTAATGGAAGCTATCGTACAGTAAGTGTCATGCTAATTTCTTCCCACTACACATAAATCTGCATCAAGTTTGATCACTTGTCTACTTGTGAAAGGACAGGAATCTTTGGGAGTTAAAGATGACAACAAGACTTGGGCATCTTAGGCTGTATAATCTTTGCTGGACTTGCTGTAGTACGAGCTGGATATATGCCACATAGAGATTCTTGATGAGCTGGCCCCGTTTAAAGTCTGGAGCACTCAAGGGTTTAACAGTCAATTAAAACATAATCCACGATAACATGATGATGCTCTTTTATTTTTATTTATTTTCTGCATGGTGTCCTAATGAACCTGGCATTCATTCAGCTACTGTTTCATGTTGGATCTCTTCTAAGGCAACAGAATTCAGTGAACAATTACTCTAATTATAGCGATACACTTATCAAAACACTGTATAAATATATTACATGTACTTTGGCAAATGGTACCTTCAATTATAATGTTATGAAGTATATAAAAAATAGTATATTTTTACTAAATATGTAAATGGTAAAATGAAGAGCATCATTCCCAGATCCCTGCACCACTTCATCTCTAGGGGGGAAGCACTTAAATTACAGAGGGGGCACCTCAGAGAAGGCCAGACCTTGCCTCTGGTCATCGGTGGTGAAGTTCCTCGACTGGAAGAAGCCAGTGCTGTATTAAGACTATGGAGGACCTGGGACGCTAAAAACAGGGAAGCCCCCATATAATATTAAATTAAGGGCTTTTAAAGTAGGTGGCAGATATTAAAGAGGCAATAAGACAAATTACATTATAAACTGAATTTTTATTTAACATGTACACAAATAAAATAATGCAAAAATAGCTGTTTATGTTTATGATCTTATATATGCAAATATACAACATGGCCCAAATAGTGGGGACACCCTCTTCTAAAAGACATCCTCTACTTTCGGGAACCATTTTATTGGTATCTATTAATGGGGTGGGAGCTGCTATAGAGTTGACTGGCCAGGCCTGGCGACCGGGGGGGACAAAGGGGACAACCATGGCCCCAAGGATCAGAGAACAGAAAAAATGGGACAGCTTCACCTATTAAATCTTTTTAAACAGCTCCTGTGCAGTTACAGTAGCCGTCCAGGAAAGCCCCGCCCACTGACACTTCCCCACCTTCCCAAGTCAAACACCGGGTTACACTGTGACAAGCAGGGGCCGGTACTTCTCCTCCTTGGCCCGCATTCCCCTGCACTCAGCTCCAGCAACTTGCTTCCTTCCTGTTCCTCTCCTCTCCCATGGACTTCCTCACCTGTTGTTCAACTTCCCTCTCATGGCACCACCGATCCCTCCCTTACCCCCCCCGTGACAGATTAAGGTCTGCATGGGCCTGGTGCTGAAATTTATGAAGGGCCTATTGTGTGCCACAGGGGTGTGACTAGCAATGTGGGAGGTGTGACCAGTGCTGTACTTCAATCTAGCACACCTCTTCGTATACTGTATTTGTCCCTGACCCCACACACATTTTGGTAGGTCGATAGTTACCTATAGTTGTGGGGCACATATCGCACCGCCTTTCTGCCTGTACAGTAAGTCACTACCTCACTCACCACCCACCGAAATACCTTTTGCCCATTAAACAATGCTGTTTACAAAACCTCATAAGTACTAGTACAGCCAGATACCATCTATCAAACACTGAAATACCCCTCAATTGCCGACCCCACACAACAGCCAGTACCACTCCCTGATCCACTGAAAAACCTATTTCACCATCACTCCCTGACCCCATATTTCAGCCTCTGTATTTCTTCTCACTGCCACACTCTGATCCAATAAATGACACACACATACCTCTCACTCACATCATGCCCTGCCCACATAATGGACACAGTGATACCTCTTACTCGTTGTCATATCTTGACTTTGTCTATATGTCTGCCCCTCTTTGTCTATAGGTTATGTATTATTATTATCCTTTATTTATATGGCACCACAATTGTTCCGCAGCGCCTTACATAGTACATAAACAAATAATTTGACAAGCGACTTACAGTACAAAACAATATAGGACAAGGACATGGATAATATACATTGCTACATTAGTGACCATAACACCTAGATATGCAACTGAGCATAAGCAACCAAGTGTTAGGTGCCCTGGTGGGGGGTAAGAAGTAGATGAAAGTAAAGTAGGAGGAAGCACAAGAGGGGAGAGGGCCCTGCTCGTAAGAGCTTACATTCTGAAGAATGTATTGTTCTCAGCCCCCATACCTGTATGCACCAATCTTGTCCCATTCCGTGTATACAGTATGTTCCATATTATACTACCCCTGTATATTCTGCACTGTACTATTCCCTCTCTCATCTGTATGTCAATTACTGCGCTCTTCCTCCTTCTCCTACATTTACATTATTTTGCTCCCTCTCTTCATCTGTGTCCATTACAGTGTTCTCTCCCCCCCTCCTCCTCATCTGTGTACATTATAGAGTTCTCATCCTCCCTTCTCCTCAACTGTCCGTTATGCTCATCCTCCCCTCCTCCTGCTCTGTGTAGATTACTCTATCCACCCACACCCCCTCCTCTATGTCCATTACTCTGTCCTCCCCTCCTCCTGCTCTGTGTCCATTACTCTGTCCACCCACACCCCCTCCTCCGTATCCATTACTCTGTCCTCCCTTCCTCCTGCTCCGTGTCCATTACTCTGTCCACCCACACCCTCTCCTCTGTGTCCATTACTCTGTCTTCCCCTTCTCCTGCTCTGTGTCCATTACTCTGTCCACTCACACCCCCTCCTCCGTGTCCATTACTCTGTCCCTCTCCTCCTCCGTGTCCATTAATCTCTTCCCCTCCTCCTCCATGTCCATTACTGTGTCCTCCCTCCTCCTCCGTGTCCGTTACTCTGTCTCACTCCTGCTCTGTGTCTATTACTCTGTCCACCCAGCCCCCTCCGTGTCCATGACTTAGTCCCCCCTTCTCCTCTTTATCCATTACTCTGCCCCCCTCCTCCTCCTTATCTGTGTCCATTACTCTGTCATCCCCTCCTCTGTATCTATTACTCTGTCCTCCCCTTCTCCTGTGTCTATTACTCTGTCCTCCATCCTCCTCATCTGTGTCCATTACTCTGTTCTTCCCTCCTCCTTCTCTGTGTCCATTACTCAGTCCCCCTCCTCCTTCCCTGTGCCCATTACTCTGTCCCCTCTCCTTCTTATCTGTGTCCATTACTCTGTCCCACTCCTCCTTTTCTGTGTTCATTACTCTGTCCCCCTACCCCTCCTCTGTGTCCATTACTGTGTCCCCATCCTCCTTCCCTGTGTCCATTACTCTGTCCCCCTACCTCTCCTCTGTGTCCATTACTCTGTCCCCTAACTCTTCTGTGTCCATTACTCTGTCCTCCTCCTCCATGTCCATTACACTATCTCCCCTCATCCTCTTCCTCTGTTGTCCATTACTCCCTTCACCCAGCCCCTCCTCCTCCTCATCTGTGTCCAATACTCTCTCCCCACCCCCTCCTCTTCATCTGTGTCCTCTCGTATGTTTTGCTCTCTCCACCCCAAGTTCACTTACCTGCTTCTCTTCTGTCTTCCGCCGTCAGTTGCTGCCGGCAGTACAGCCACAAGGCTCTGATAGCCAGGAGTATCCAAGGGTGCATTCTCAGTCAAAAACAGTGTCAATGGCAGGCCTCACGTAGGGCCATGCACCCGGCAGCATAAGTGTGACGTCAGCAGATGCAGAGAAGCTAAGGCACGCTACGCAGCACAGGGAAAGCCTTCCACTGCGTCGCCCTTTGGATTCTTTTTATGTTGGCCCGGGACTTGGGGGAGAGAAGTTGGTTGTCCTGTGTCGGTGGGGGGCTTAGCTGTAGGTGATGGGAGGAGGGGTTTGAGTGGGCAGGGCCTGAGTTGGACGGCTGCTGGTGGTGCCGGGATTTTTTTTTCATGTCTCCAGTGGATCTTCCTTGTACTGTGGACCTATTTTCATTGGGGGTCTGGAGCTGAAGCTCCACCCACCCCATTGTTAATCCGGCCCTGCTCTCCACACATACACACTCCTCCTTAGTGGTTTAGCTGAAAAGTGTAGGGACAAAGCCAAGCGTCATGACTGTCCACAGCCTTAGCATAAAGGTAAGTGACTAAAGGCCTGATTTATCAATGAGTTTTATTACTCACAATTAGGGTGAGCGGGATCGGATTTCTGAAATCCGAACCCCCCCGATCTCCCCCGATCCGAGGCCGATCCGAGTCAGGCTCGACTTTTCCCGCCTGACTCGGATCTGAAATCGAGGCAAAATGTCATCATCCCGCGTTCCGGGTCTCGCGGGTTTTGGATCCTATATAAGGTACCCGCGTCGGCGCCATTTTCTCACTCGGCTGTGGACAGTGAAGAGGGAGGGTGGGAGTTAGGGCTGGCTGGGCTCTGTAGTGTAGTGTAGTGCAGTGTAGTGTTGTGCTGTGCTGTGCTGCGCTATGCTGCTGTTGTCCATAGGGGCTGTGTCCACTCCTCCAAAGTCCATAGGGGCTGGCTGGACTGTGTTGTGCAGTCAGTTGTCCATAGGGGCTGTGTCCACTCCAAAGTCCTGTGCAGTGTCCCAGTCCTAAAGGGGTGCTGTAGTGCTGTCCAGGGGGTGCTCTGTCCATCAAGAGTGCTCCCCCCAAGTGCAAAAAAAATAATATTTTTTCTGTGTTTGTGAATTTTGTGCACAGTAACCGCACGTGCATCAACAAAGTAGTGCCAAGCGTGCGCCTGTGTCATAAGTAAAGGGCTGTCTTGCTTGACCGTTAAAGGGTGCTGTAACCCCCAAAGTGCACTACAAACAAAATAAAAAATATTCTCTGTGTTTGTGAATTGTGTGCACTGTGGCTGCACGTGCATCAACAAAGGAGCAGCGTCAAGCGTGCGCCTATGTCCCGTTAGTAAAGGGCCGGCTGGCTTGTCCATTAAAGGGTGCTGTAACCCCCAAAGTACACTCCAAACAAAATAAAAAAATATTTTCTGTGTTTGTGAATTGTGTGCACTGTGGCTGCACGTGCATCAACAAAGGAGCAGTGCCAAGCGTGCGCCTGTGTCCCATAAGTAAAGAGCCGGCTCATTTCTTAAAGGGCGGCATAACCCACAAAGTGCACTACTCTCCAGCAAAAATAAAAAAATATTTTCTGTGTTTGTGTGCGCCTTAGCCGCACGTATATATCAATATAACAAATGGAGGACCAAACTTTCTCCGATAAAAATAAAATAGGGAAAGATCAAGAACCACTTTCTCCTAGTGCTGTTGCTGCTGCTAGGAGTTGTTCATCATCCCAGCGAGGAAGTAGGAACACCACTACTTTTACTAAACAATTTCTCTCCAACAGTCCCTAGCGAGGAGGATGAAGTACGACAGCAGTCATCCTGAAGCAAAACGTATAACTGAGGCCTTGACTGCTATGTTGGTGTTAGATGTGCGTCCGGTATCCGCCATTAGTGCAGTGGGATTTAGACAATTGATGGAGGTAGTGTGTCCCCGGTTCCAAATCCCATCTAGATTCCACCTGCATCCTCAAAGCAGCAGCGTCAAGCTTGCGTCTGTCTGTTAAAGGGTGGTGTAACCCTCAAAGTGCGCTCCACAAACAATAAAAAATTCTTTTTTTTCCTGTCTTTGTGAATTGTGTGGGCTGTAGCCGCACCTGCATCCTCAAAGCAGCAGTGACACGCGTACGTCTGTCTGTTAAAGGGTGGTGTAACCCTCAAAGTGCTCCAAAAAATAAAACACTATTTTTTTATGTGTTTGTGACTTGTGTGCGATGTAGCCGCACGTGCATCAACACAGTAGCAGCGCCAAGCGTGCGCCTGTGTCATAAGTCAAGGGCCGGTTTGGACATCTGGTCCGGACTGAATGACGTGCCAACAATTTCTGACAAGTCTACTGTCACTGCATATGATACTGTCCTCAAAGCAGCAGCGACAAGCGTGCATCTGTCTGTTAAAGGGTGGTGTAACCCTCAAAGTGCGCTCCACAAACAATAAAAAAATTCTTCTTTTTTTTTCTGTCTTTGTGAATTGTGTGGGCTGTAGCCGCACCTGCATCCTCAAAGCAGCAGCGACCAGCGTGCGTCTGTCTGTTAAAGGATTACATCGGTGACAGCATCCAAGTAGGCATGTCAGACAGTCCGTACAAGTACTGGCAGGAAAAAGAGGCAATTTAGAGGCCCCTGTACAAACTGGCTCTATTTTTCCTGAGTTGCCCCCCCCCTCCAGTGTGCACTCCGAAAGAGTGTTTAGTGCAGCCGGGAACCTTGTCAGCAAAAGGCGTAGGAGGTTGCTTCCACAAAATGTGGAGAAGATGATGTTCATAAAAATTAATTATCAACTCTTCCAGGGAGACATGCCTCCAGAACGTACAGAGGGACCTGTGGTGGTGGATTCCAGTGGGGACAAATTAATACTCTGTGAGGATGAGGATGTACACAACACTGAAGAGGGTGAGGAATCGGTGAATGAGGAGGATGAGGACGACATCTTGCCTCCGTAGAGCCAGTTTGTGCAGGGACAGATTAATTGCCAACTTGTTTTGTGGGGGCCCAAACGAACCAATCATTTCAGCCACAGTCGTGTGGCAGACCCTGGTGCTGAAATGATTGGTTTGTTAAAGTGTGCATGTCCTGTTTATACAACATAAGGGTGGGTGGGAGGGCCCAAGGACAATTCCATCTTGCACCTCTTTTTTTTCTTTGCATTATGTACTGTTTGGGGCCTAGTTTTTCAAACTGCCATCCTGTCTGCCACTGCAGTGTCACTCCTAGATGGGCCACGTGTTTGTGCTGCCCACTCGTGTCGCTTAGCATAGTCATCCATCTACCTCGGTGCAACCTTTTGGACATAAAAACACTATTGTGAGGTGTGAGGTGTTCAGAATAGACTGGAAATGAGTGGAAATTAAGGTTTTTGAGGTTAATAATAGCATAGGAGCAGAAAAATCAACACATTCTGTGATTTTAGCTGTTTTTATGCTTTTTAAAAAAAAAATACAGATCCAAAGCACAAAACCCAGAACCCAAAACACCGAAGGGTGGTTTTGGCAAAACCAATCCAGATCCAAAACACGAAGAAAGATCCAGATCCAAAACCAAAACACAAAACACGAAAAGTGGCCGGTGCACACCCCTCACAATGAGTGTATGATAAAAGATGCTCAAGCCAATCAGCTCCCAACTGTCATTTTCAAACAGATGACAGTTGGGAGCTGATTGGCTAGAGCACCATTATCATACATACATACGTTGTGAGTGATAAAATACATTGATTAATATAGCCCTTAGGAGTCTATTTACTAAGTCTTGGAAGGAGATAAAATGAACGGAGATAAAGAACCAGCCAATCAGCTCCTAACTGCCTTGTCACAGGCTGTGTTTGAAAAATGACAGTTAAGAGCTGGTTGGTTGGGACCTTATCTCCGTTCCATTTATCTCCATCCAAGGCTTAGTAAATAGACCCCTAAGTGATTATGAGCCTGATTCATTACGGATCGCAACTGTGATTGCAATAGCGATTGCGCACGCAGTCTCACTGCAAAGATATGCTAATCCACAGCGATCGCTATGTCATTGCAGCACAACATAAGGATGCCCACATTACTGTACACACATCCGTAATACTTAGCAAGACAGCGAAACCATCCAGTACCATCGCAGCCTCACGCACACTTGCACAAGCTCAGACCTTACTCAGGAATTGCTAACCTTGTTGCACGCAGTGAGTACACAAGCTCTGCATGGCATCGCAGTGGATAATTTATACATGCCCTGACACGCCTGCGTTTCACCAACCACCCCCCCGTCACCACCCCAAAACAGTACTTCCTGTCAATCACTCTGCGATGGGTCTACATAGTGACAGCGATCGCAGTCCCGATCGCAGTGGAGAGATTGCATGGGTAATTGCAGTTGAGATCCTTGCTGAATCGGTATGCAGTCGGGAAGCCGGGGGACCTAATCACGACAGCCGGCTTCCCGACTGCTTAATCCCGGTGAGGGTTAAATGACTGGCATCTAAATCTAGATGCCTGTCATTTTACCGATGCCGGGAGACCAGCGCCCGGCATCCAGGTCGAAGGGACGCCGGGGGACGAGCGCGGATAGCCGCGGGGGGGGGGGGAGGGGGGGTGCTTGGTATAGGGTTCCTGGAGGGGATTTAGGGTTAGGCACCCCCTCTGGAGGTTAGGTTTAGGCTAGGGAAAGGGGGGGTTAGGGTTAGGCACCCCAGGGGGGCTTAAGGTTAGGCACCCCCCCGGGGGACTTAGGTTTAGGCGGCGGGGAAGGGGGGGTTAGGTTTAGGCACTTAGAGGGGGGATTAGGGTTAGGCACTGGGGGGGAAAGTTAGGGTTAGGCACCCCTAAGGGAGGGTTAGGGGATAGAATTAGGTTAGACAATACTTACCTTGGACGATCGGGATTCCCTCCTCTGCCGGGATGCCGCTGTCGGGATTTCAATCGCCGGGCATGGGTCCGCTGAATCAGGCCCAATGTTATTGTACTTTTTAACATATATATATATATGTGTGTGTACATAAATATATATGTTCGTATATTTACAGTATGTATTTATATATGTATATGTATGTATGCTATTCTCCATAGAGAATTTTTGTAGGGGGGGGCATGGTGTTTAAGGGGCTACACCTCAAAAGTTATAGGAAGTACCTGGCATGGACAGGTAGAACTGTCGCTCGGTGCTGCATGCCAAATTTCAGGGCACAAACATAAAAAATTTGGATTTTGGAGTAATCTAAAGTTCCAACTGTCAGTTTTTTCTGACACTTTCAGTTAGGACCACTTTTCTGCTGTTCTCTAAGGGGATTTTTGGGAAGGCATAACTCAGGGTATGAGGCGAATTTAGACTTGGGGTTTGTTTTATTAGGTAGCTATTGTCCCAGAATAGGGCCTTTTGGGGTTCAGTTATTTGAGAAAGTTACAGTTTTAAACTATTACCTCACAATTATACCATTATAGAGATAGGAAGTTTCAATTTGTTGCGGTGCCTTCAGCAGGTGTACTCACTGTGGCTTCACTTGGGTGCACCAAGATGGCGGTCCAGTGCGGGCGGTAGCGGTGGTGGGACCCGGGGGAAAGTTGCAGCCGGTAGCTGCAGCCGGGACTGGGGGGGGTTGCGGCAGACAGATTAGCAGTGGCAGTGTGGTCAGCGGTGAGGGCAGCGGCAGACAGATGCAGCATGCACGGGATCTGGGAGATCCATGATGCCTACATCTGGGCGTGATAAAAATAAGCACAGATACACGGACTGGCTCAGTGAGTTCCATCTGTGTTGCTGTATTTAAATAAAATGATAGTGTTAAAATTTATATATATATTTTTTTTACATGGCGTCCCCCCCCCCCCAAAAAAAAAAAGAACAACCAGCTCCGGGCTTTGCAGACCCAGTCCTGGTGGTGCTAAACACAAGGGAAAAATTACTTAGGGGTCCCCTGTATTCAGCGCAACCCACTGGGCTCTGAGCCGGTCCTGGTTCTGGAAATACAGGGGGAAAAAATGCATAGGGTCCTGCTGTATTTACCAGAACCAGCACCGGACCCTTTCTAGCGGGAGGGGGGGGTAATGCCACAGCCAGGGGAGCCTTTTCACCGGCCCCCCAGCCGAAGCTTCACCCCTGACCGCTACTCAGCCCAGGCCGGGGATCCCTGGGGACCCCCCCAATAAAGGGGTCCCCCTCTCCAGGCTGATAGCCCGTGGCTATCCCCAGCACCCCTGGCCAGTGGGTGCTGGGTTGATTATGTAAAGTTTGGTGCAAGTAAACAGTTAAAATATTGTCTTTAAGTTTCCAGAAAGCCTCCCATGCATGCTGGTACTTGGAGAACCACAAGTACAAGCATGAGGGCATTACAGGCCCGCTGGTACCACAGCAAAAGCAATATTAAAAAACCACAGAACACACACACTGTAGAAAGTAAAATGTTATTAAAACATACATGCACACACATGTACACACACATGCACACATACTATCTCACATACCTATGTATCCCTGTAGCTCATCAGTCCTCTTCACCAGTAGATTATCCATAGGGTATCTGTAATAAAAAATCCATACTCACCTCCTCCTATGCGTGGATCATGTCCTCTTCGTTCCAAAGTAGGCAATCCAGGGGCTTGGCAAAACATAAAAACGAAGTACCCGGACCCACGAACATTAGTACTGTTCTCTAAGAACAGTACTACCCAAATGACAGCTCGGTACAGAAATGTCGGTGTGGAGCGCTCATTGGCTGAGAGAGGCAAGCCTTTCGCCTCTCAGCCAATGAGCGGTTCTCACCATTGACTTCAATGGTGGGAACTGCGTGTCCCAATGAGCACACAATTCTGTGAATTAGCAGCTCCACCATTTTGTGAGTGACAGCAATCTCACTCTGTGAGAATGCTGAATCTGCAGTTAACCACAGGGTGTGATGGCATACCAAATCTGTATTGTGCAAGGAATATGTCCATTAAGGCGTCAGGCTTAATGATCGGAATTTCATTGCTTTTTTAAGTTTTATTGGCAGAAATTCTATAGGTTTTGTGAAATTTCAGATCATGTCTAAGAAGCCTTAATGGGGCATGTGAAACCGTAAGGTTTTTTGTCTATGGAATATCTATCTATCTATCTATCTATCTATCTATCTATCTATCTATCTATATATATATATATATATATACATATGTCTGTGTGTGTGTCCATTTCTCTATCTGTAATAATTGTGTGTGTGTAGACCCGGCATGTGGAGGGGTCAAGGAGGGGGCTTTGGGATTGGGGAGGGTTGGGGACCTCAGAGATCCAACTGTACTGGGCCCCTAGATTTCTGTTGCTGGCCCTGTGTCTGGCCTCAGGGTGGATACAATACAAACTAGTATCAATGGGCCTGATTCAGCAAGGAATGCAGTTGCTGATACGCACGCAGTCGGCAAATAGTTGCGTACTGCGCATGCGTATGCATTGCAGTGTGCGTGCGTGAACTAGCCAGTGCGATCGGGACTGTGACAATGACTATGCAGACCCATTGCAGAGTGATTGACAGGAAGTGCCGTTTGTGCATGGTAACGGGGGGTGGTCGGCCGAATGCAGGCGTGCCAGTGCATTTGAATACCATTGCATGGGCATGCATAAATTATCCACTGCGATGCCGTACACATAGCGTACACTGAAGTTAGCAATTCCTGGGTAGGTCTGACCTTGTGTAATTGTGCGTGAAGCTGCGATGGTACTCGATTGTACCGATTGACATGCGCGTCATTTCTGATTGTGCAAAGGAGGCACGTATGTTTATGTGAGGGGGATGGGTGGAGGGTGTTGGGGTAAGCAGCGGTACTATTGTTTAGCTTTGCCTAGGGCGCCTAGAAACCTTGCATCGGCCCTGGGTGTATGCAACAAAGTGTCCATGGAAAGTAAATAAATGACAGCGGCCCATATGCACCCCACTACTTGGTGTGGTTTCAATTACTGTATGTGTCATTTAATGTATATGAGGACGGAGGCTTAGATAGCTTCTCTGTCTAAGGTCATGCATTTAATAAATTACCATATTTGTTTTGCTGAAATTGGAAGACATGATAGATTTGTTTCCAAAGGAGCTTGGCTGAGCCACACAATTACAATGTCAAATTCTTCAAGTAATAAAGCTAGCTATGATGACTTGCTCGTTGGAAAAGGCTCAGATGAGAATATGAAATATGAATTAATGTCCAGCAGACAAACAGACATTTTATCAAGAAGTACAAACACGTTCTTATACCGCTCTAAAAACTGCCGGCCAGGGATGAATCTCTAAAATAAAATGTTCAGAACTATTTAACTTATTACATTTTTAAACCTGGTTTAGACATTTTCATTTCATCATCAAACCTGAAGGAGTTTATTTATGTGAACCCTGATTTATTTGTGAATGGTGTATTTTGTAAATTTGTTTACAAATGACACATGTTGCGGTTGATTTGATTGGGTCCAAATTAGGGGTGAGCGGGTTCGGATTTCTGAAATACGAACCCCCCCAAGCCTCCCCAATCCGAGGCAGATCCTAGTCAGGCTCGACTTTTCCCGCCTGACTCGGATCTGAAATCGAGGCAAAACGTCATCATCCCGCCTTCCGAGTTTCGCGGGTTTTGGAACCTATATAAGATACCCGCGTCGGCGCCATTTTCTCACTCGGCTGTGGACAGTGAAGAGAGAGGGTGGGAGTTAGGGCTGGCTGGGCTGTGTAGTGTAGTGTAGTGCAGAGTAGTGTTGTGTTGTGCTGTGCTGCGCTGTGCTGCTGTTGTCCACTACTTCAAAGTCCATAGGGGCTGGCTGTGTTGTGCTGTGCTGCTGTTGTTAATAGGGGCTGTGTCCACTACTTCAAAGTCCATAGGGGCTGGCTGGACTGTGTTGTGCAGTCAGTTCTCCATAGGGGCTGTGTCCACTCCAAAGTCCTGTGCAGTGTCCCAGTCCTAAAGGGGTGCTGTAGTGTTGTCCAAGGGGTGCTCTGTCCATCAGGGGTGCTCCCTCCAAGTGCTAAAAAAATAATATTTTTTGTGTGTTTGTGAATTGTGTGCGCAGTAGCCGCACGTGCATCAACAAAGTAGTGCCAAGCGTGCGCCTGTGTCATAAGTAAAGGGCCCGCTGGCTTGACCGTTAAAGGGTGCTGTAACCCCCAAAGTACACTCCAGTCCAAACCAAAAAAAAAATTATTTTCTGTGTTTGTGAATTGTGTGCGCAGTAGCTGCACGTGCATCAACAAAGTAGTGCCAAGCGTGCGCCTGTGTCATAAGTAAAGGGCCGGCTGGCTTGACCGTTAAAGGGTGCTGTAACCCCCAAAGTACAGTCCAGTCCAAACCAAAAAAATATATATTTTCTGTGTTTGTGAATTGTGTGCGCAGTAGCAGCACATGCATCAACAAAGTAGTGCCAAGCGTGCGCCTGTGTCATAAGTAAAGGGCCGGCTGGCTTGACCGTTAAAGGGTGCTGTAACGCCCAAAGTACACTCCAGTCCAAACCAAAAAAAAAATTATTTTCTGTGTTTGTGAATTGTGTGCGCAGTAGCCGCACGTGCATCAACAAAGTAGTGCCAAGCGTGCGCCTGTGTCATAAGTAAAGGGCCGGCTGGCTTGACCGTTAAAGGGTGCTGTAACCCCCAAAGTACACTCCAGTCCAAACCAAAAAAATATATATTTTCTGTGTTTGTGAATTGTGTGCGCAGTAGCCGCACGTGCATCAACAAAGTAGTGCCAAGCGTGTGCCTGTGTCATAAGTAAAGGGCCGGCTGGCTTGACCGTTAAAGGGTGCTGTAACCCCCAAAGTACACTCCAGTCCAAACCAAAAAAATATATATTTTCTGTGTTTGTGAATTTGTGCGCAGTAGCAGCACGTGCATCAACAAAGTAGTGCCAAGCGTGCGCCTGTGTCATAAGTAAAGGGCCGGCTGGCTTGACTGTTAAAGGGAGCTGTAACCCCCAAAGTACACTCCAGTCCAAACCAAAAAAATATATATTTTCTGTGTTTGTGAATTGTGTGCGCAGTAGCCGCACGTGCATCAACAAAGTAGTGCCAAGCGTGCGCCTGTGTCATAAGTAAAGGGCCGGCTGGCTTGACCGTTAAAGGGTGCTGTAACCCCCAAAGTACACTCCAGTCCAAACCAAAAAAAAAATTATTTTCTGTGTTTGTGAATTGTGTGCACAGTAGCTGCACGTGCATCAACAAAGTAGTGCCAAGCGTGCCCCTGTGTCATAAGTAAAGGGCCGGCTGGCTTGACCGTTAAAGGGTGCTGTAACCCCCAAAGTACACTCCAGTCCAAACCAAAAAAAAAATTATTTTCTGTGTTTGTGAATTGTGTGCGCAGTAGCCGCACGTGCATCAACAAAGTAGTGCCAAGCGTGCGCCTGTGTCATAAGTAAAGGGCCGGCTGGCTTGACCATTAAAGGGTGCTGTAACCCCCAAAGTACACTCCAGTCCAAACCAAAAATATATATATTTTCTGTGTTTGTGAATTGTGTGCGCAGTAGCCGCACATGCATCAACAAAGTAGTGCCAAGCGTGCGCCTGTGTCATAAGTAAAGGGCCGGCTGGCTTGACCGTTAAAGGGTGCTGTAACCCCCAAAGTACACTCCAGTCCAAACTAAAAAAAAAATTATTTTCTGTGTTTGTGAATTGTGTGCGCAGTAGCCGCACGTGCATCAACAAAGTAGTGCCAAGCGTGCGCCTGTGTCATAAGTAAAGGGCCGGTTGGCTTGACCGTTAAAGGGTGCTGTAACCCCCAAAGTACACTCCAGTCCAAACCAAAAAAAAAAATATTTTCTGTGTTTGTGAATTGTGTGCGCAGTAGCCGCACGTGCATCAACAAAGTAGTGGCAAGCGTGCGCCTGTGTCATAAGTAAAGGGCCGTCTGGCTTGACCGTTAAAGGGTGCTTTAACCCCCAAAGCACACTCCAGTCCAAACCAAAAAAATATATATTTTCTGTGTTTGTGAATTGTGTGCGCAGTTGCCGCACGTGCATCAACAAAGTAGTGCCAAGCGTGCGCCTGTGTCATAAGTAAAGGGCCGGCTGGGCTTGACCGTTAAAGGGTGCTGTAACCCCCAAAGTACACTCCAGTCCAAACCAAAAAAAAAATTATTTTCTGTGTTTGTGAATTGTGTGCGCAGTAGCCGCACGTGCATCAACAAAGTAGTGCCAAGCGTGCCCCTGTGTCATAAGTAAAGGGCCGGCTGGCTTGACCGTTAAAGGGTGCTGTAACCCCCAAAGTACACTCCAGTCCAAACCAAAAAAAAAATTATTTTCTGTGTTTGTGAATTGTGTGCGCAGTAGCCGCACGTGCATCAACAAAGTAGTGCCAAGCGTGCGCCTGTGTCATAAGTAAAGGGCCGGTTGGCTTGACCGTTAAAGGGTGCTGTAACCCCCAAAGTACACTCCAGTCCAAACCAAAAAAAAAAATATTTTCTGTGTTTGTGAATTGTGTGCGCAGTAGCCGCACGTGCATCAACAAAGTAGTGCCAAGCGTGCGCCTGTGTCATAAGTAAAGGGCCGGCTGGCTTGACTGTTAAAGGGAGCTGTAACCCCCAAAGTACACTCCAGTCCAAACCAAAAAAATATATATTTTCTGTGTTTGTGAATTGTGTGCGCAGTAGCCGCACGTGCATCAACAAAGTAGTGCCAAGCGTGCGCCTGTGTCATAAGTAAAGGGCCGGCTGGCTTGACCGTTAAAGGGTGCTGTAACCCCCAAAGTACACTCCAGTCCAAACCAAAAAAAAAATTATTTTCTGTGTTTGTGAATTGTGTGCACAGTAGCTGCACGTGCATCAACAAAGTAGTGCCAAGCGTGCCCCTGTGTCATAAGTAAAGGGCCGGCTGGCTTGACCGTTAAAGGGTGCTGTAACCCCCAAAGTACACTCCAGTCCAAACCAAAAAAAAAATTATTTTCTGTGTTTGTGAATTGTGTGCGCAGTAGCCGCACGTGCATCAACAAAGTAGTGCCAAGCGTGCGCCTGTGTCATAAGTAAAGGGCCGGCTGGCTTGACCATTAAAGGGTGCTGTAACCCCCAAAGTACACTCCAGTCCAAACCAAAAATATATATATTTTCTGTGTTTGTGAATTGTGTGCGCAGTAGCCGCACATGCATCAACAAAGTAGTGCCAAGCGTGCGCCTGTGTCATAAGTAAAGGGCCGGCTGGCTTGACCGTTAAAGGGTGCTGTAACCCCCAAAGTACACTCCAGTCCAAACTAAAAAAAAAATTATTTTCTGTGTTTGTGAATTGTGTGCGCAGTAGCCGCACGTGCATCAACAAAGTAGTGCCAAGCGTGCGCCTGTGTCATAAGTAAAGGGCCGGTTGGCTTGACCGTTAAAGGGTGCTGTAACCCCCAAAGTACACTCCAGTCCAAACCAAAAAAAAAAATATTTTCTGTGTTTGTGAATTGTGTGCGCAGTAGCCGCACGTGCATCAACAAAGTAGTGGCAAGCGTGCGCCTGTGTCAAAAGTAAAGGGCCGTCTGGCTTGACCGTTAAAGGGTGCTTTAACCCCCAAAGCACACTCCAGTCCAAACCAAAAAAATATATATTTTCTGTGTTTGTGAATTGTGTGCGCAGTTGCCGCACGTGCATCAACAAAGTAGTGCCAAGCGTGCGCCTGTGTCATAAGTAAAGGGCCGGCTGGCTTGACCGTTAAAGGGTGCTGTAACCCCCAAAGTACACTCCAGTCCAAACCAAAAAAAAAATTATTTTCTGTGTTTGTGAATTGTGTGCGCAGTAGCTGCACGTGCATCAACAAAGTAGTGCCAAGCGTGCCCCTGTGTCATAAGTAAAGGGCCGGCTGGCTTGACCGTTAAAGGGTGCTGTAACCCCCAAAGTACACTCCAGTCCAAACCAAAAAAAAAATTATTTTCTGTGTTTGTGAATTGTGTGCGCAGTAGCCGCACATGTATCAACAACGGAGTGCCAAGCGTGCGCCTGTGTCTTAAGTAAAGGGCCGGCTGGCTTGACTGTTAAAGGGTGCTGTAACCCCCAAAGTACACTCCAGTCCAAACCAAAAAAATATATATTTTCTGTGTTTGTGAATTGTGTGCGCAGTAGCCGCACGTGCATCAACAAAGGAGCAGCGCCAAGCGTGCGCCTGTGTCCCATAAGTAAAGAGCCGGCTGGCTCATTTCTTAAAGGCTGGTGTAACCCACAAAGTGCACTGCTCTCCAGCAAAAATAAAAAAATATTTTCTGTGTTTAGCCGCACGTATATATCAAATCGATATAACATAAATGGAGGACCAAACTTTCTCCGATAAAAATAAAATAGAGAAAGATCAAGAACCACTTCCTCCTAGTGCTGAAGCTGCTGCCACTAGTCATGACATAGACGATAACATGCCATCAACGTCGTCTGCCAAGGCCGATGCCCAATGTCATAATAGAGGGCACATACAATCCCAAATGACAAAGTTCAGGAAAATGACCTTGAAAAAAACATTTAAATCAGCTGAAGAGAAACGTAAACTTGCCAATATGCCGTTTACGACACGGAGTGGCAAGGAACGGCTAAGGTCGATCCCTAGTATGTTCATGACTAGTGGTTCAGCTTCACATGACGATGGAAGCCCTCCTCCCACTAAAAAAATCAAAAGAGTTAAGCTGGCAAAAGCACAGCGAAGAACTGTGCTTTCTAAGAAGATATCACAAATCCCCAAGGAGAGTCCAAGTGTGGTGGTGGTTGCGATGCCTGACCTTCCCAGCACTGGACGGGAAGAGGTGGCTCTTTCCACCATTTGCACGCCCCCTGCAAGTGCTGAAAGGAGCACCCACAGTCCACTTGCTGATATGCAAATTGAAGATGTCACTGTTGAAGTACAACAGGATGAGGATACTGGTGTAGCTGGCGCTGAGGAGGAAGTTGGCGAGGAGGATTCTGATGGTGATGTGGTTTGTTTAAATCAGGCTCCGGGGGAGACAGTTGTTGTCCGTGGGATGAAAAAGCCCATCACGGTCATGCCTGGGCAGAAGACCAAACATTCCACCTCTTTGGTCTGGCAATATTTCTATCCAAATCCGGACAACAACTGTCTTGCCATATGTACCTTATGTAAAGGTGGAATAAGTAGGGGTAGGGACGTTAACCACCTAGGAACATCCTCCCTTATACGGCACCTGCAGCGCGTTCATAATAAGTTACTGTCAAGTTCAGAAACTTTGGCTAAGACCGTAAGCAGTCCAGGGACACCTAAATCCCGTTGTCCTGTTGTATCCAAGCGCCTGCAAACCACACCGTCAACTCCCTCCTCGTCAATTTCCTCCTTAGTCAGGATCGGAAGTAGTCCTGCAGGCCATGTCACTGGCATGACTGACTCTCCTATCCGGGATTCCTCCGGAGGATCCTGCATTGCTACGCCTCCTGCTGCCGCTGCTGCTGTTGCTGCTGCTGGGAGTCGTTCATCATCCCAGAGAGGAAGTAGGAACACCACTACTTTTACTAAACAATTGACCCTCCAACAGTCCTTAGCGAGGAGGATGAAGTACGACAGCAGTCATCCTGAAGCAAAACGTATAACTGAGGCCTTGACTGCTATGTTGGTGTTAGATGTGCGTCCGGTATCCGCCATTAGTGCAGTGGGATTTAGACAATTGCTGGAGGTAGTGTGTCCCCGGTTCCAAATCCCATCTAGATTCCACTTCACTAGGCAGGCGATACCGAGACTGTACAGAAACGTCAGAAAGAGTGTCCTCAGTGTCTTGAAAAATGCCGTTGTACCCAATGTCCACTTAACCACGGACATGTGGACAAGTTTAACAGGGCAGACTAAGGACTATATGACTGTGACAGCCCACTGGGTAGATGTATCACCTAACGCAGCAACAGCAGCAGCGTCACCAGTCGCAGCATCTCAGAAACGCCAGCTCGTTCCAAGGCAGGCTACACTGTGTATCACCGGTGTCAGTAAGAGGCACACCGCCGACAACCTCTTAGAGAAACTGAGGGAAATCATCGCCCAGTGGCTTACCCCACTTAGACTCTCCTGGGGATTTGTGATATCTGACAACGCCACCAATATTGTGCGGGAATTACATCTGGGCAAATTCCAGCACGTCCCATGTTTTGCTCACACAATAAAGCTGGTGGTGCAGAATTTTCTGAAAAGTGACAGGGGCGTGCAGGAGACGCTTTGGGTGGCCCGAAAAATTTCAGGCCACTTTCGCCATTCAGCGACTGCGTGCCGAAGACTGGAGCGCCAGCAAACACTCTTGAACCTGCCCCGCCATCACCTGAAGCAAGTGGTTGTGACGCGGTGGAACTCAACCCTCTATATGCTTCAGAGGATGGAGGAGCAGCAAAAGGCCATTCAAGCCTATACATCCACCAATGACATAGGCAAAGGAGGGGGTATGCACCTGACTCAAGCGCAGTGGAGAATGATTTCCGTGTTGTGCAAGGTTCTCCAGCCCTTCGAACTTGCCACACGTGAAGTCAGTTCAGACACTGCCAGCTTGAGTCAGGTCATTCCCCTCATCAGGCTTTTGCAGAAGCAGCTGGAGAAAGTGAAGGAGGAGCTAAGACGGAGCGATTCCGCTCGGCATGTGGGACTTGTGGATGAAGCCCTTCATTCGCTTTGCCAGGATTCCAGGGTGGTCAATCTGTTGAAATCAGACCACTACATTTTGGCCACCGTGCTCGATCCTAGGTTTAAAGCCTATGTGGTGTCTCTCTTTCCGGCCGACACAAGCCTGCAGAGGTGCAAAGACCTGCTGGTGAACACACTGTCAGCTGAAGCGGAACGTGACACGTCAACAGCTCCTTCTTCATTTTCTCCCGCAACTGGGGCTGCCAGGAAAAAACTTAGGTATCCTAAGGAACCCGCTGGCAGTGATGCAGGGCAGGCAGGACCAAGTTTGGACATCTGGTCCGGACTGAAGGACCTGGCAACAATTTCTGACATGTCTACTGTCACTGCATATGATACTGTCACCATTGACAGAATGGTGGAGGATTACATTGGTGACAGCATCCAAGTAGGTATGTCAGACAGTCCATACCTGTACTGGCAGGAAAAAGAGGCAATTTGGAGGCCCCTGTACAAACTGGCTCTATTTTACCTGAGTTGCCCCCCCTCCAGTGTGTACTCCGAAAGAGTGTTTAGTGCAGCCGGGAACCTTGTCAGCGAAAGGCGTAGGAGGTTGCTTCCACAGAATGTGGAGAACATGATGTTCATCAAAATGAATTATCAGCTCTTCCAGGGAGACCAGCCTCCAGAACGTACAGAGGGACCTGTGGTGGTGGATTCAAGTGGGGACGAGTTAATACTTTGTGAGGATGAGGATGTACACACTGAAGAGGGTGAGGAATTGGTGGATGAGGAGGATGAGGATGACATCTTGCCTCCGTAGAGCCAGTTTGTGCAGGGACACATTAATTGCCAGCTTGTTTTGTGGGGGCCCAAACGAACCAATCATTTCAGCCACAGTTGTGTGGCAGACCCTGGCGCTGAAATGATTGGTTTGTTAAAGTGTGCATGTCCTGTTTATACAACATAAGGGTGGGTGGGAGGGCCCAAGGACAATTCCATTTTGCACCTCTTTTTTTTCTTTGCATTATGTACAGTTTGGGGCCTAGTTTTTCAAACTGCCATCCTGTCTGCCACTGCAGTATCACGCCTAGATGGGTCACGTGTTTGTGCCGCCCACTCGTGTCGCTTAGCATAGTCATCCAGCTACCTCGGTGCAACCTTTTGGACATAAAAACACTATTGTGAGGTGTGAGGTGTTCAGAATAGACTGGAAATGAGTGGAAATTAAGGTTATTGAGGTTAATAATAGCATAGGAGCAGAAAAACCTACAAATTCTGTGATTTTAGCTGTTTTTATGCTTTTTTTCAGAAAAATACAGATCCAAAACACAAAACCCAGAACCCAAAACACGGAAGGGTGGTTTTGGCAAAACCAATCCAGATCCAAAACACGAAGAAAGATCCAGATCCAAAACCAAAACACAAAACACGAAAAGTGGCCGGTGCACACCCCTAGTCCAAATGCGTAGACGTAAAACGAATTGACTAATAGATTGTAATTGTACGCTTATGCCAAGTTGCAAAAATTGTAAGATACAAGGAGTAGCATCTGCGCTAGGTTTACATCAAATACTCATCTGATTCACTTACAACCACTTGCATCACATTTTTAAACTTTTATTTTGATAGGAAAAAACACATTAGCTATTAGGTTTGATTAAAATAATAAAAGTAATGAAAAAAAAAACCTCTCAAATACAGCAGGTATAAATCTCCCTCCTGGTGTGCAATTTTGTTTTTCAAAATAATATGCTAACAAATTCATACAATATATGCAAGAGCTATTGAAGAACACCTATCAGCTTCAGCAGTGAATCTGCAAATGACCAATCAGAAGCAGCTGCCTAGTGCTAGCAATACTAGCTAATCTAATGGTGAGACCTACAGTATATGCTGGTGGGACCAGGACAAATGGCTTGACAGCATACTTGCCGACTTTTTGGATTCCTCATTGGGAGGGGGCAGCCAGAATTGGCAGTGCTGGGGGACGAGGTGCAGCTAAGTGGGCAGTGTGGGGGACATGACACTGTTATTGCATCATTGTGGCCCCGCCTCCTACTATACAATGCCGTTTTTACCGTCATCAAGCTGCCTGGACCTGAGGGTACTGGTTATGACTAGAACAGAGGGCTGCAGGGGACCTGTGACGTCACACCCACGTGACCCAGCTTGAAAGGGGGAGGGCGGGGTTGCTAACGGGGGCCAAAAGTGTCCCCTCGCGGGCTCGCTATGCTCCGGGCACGGTGGCCTGCTACGCTCGCCACAAATATTTATTCCCCCTCTATGCCCTTGCGGATGGTAACGCAGGAGCGGTCCACCCCTCCTGCAGCGGTCACGTGGTTGATAAGTCACAGAGGTCCTTTCTGCACATAGGATCTAGCATCTACCCTGAGGGAAGTGGGCAGCTGCAGGTGGCCTCTGGAAGACTTGCCCATTTTCAGGACATCTGTGAGAGCCACCCAAGATTCGTTAAGGTAGAGTAGGCAAGTTTGCCTGACTGGCTTGTGTTAAAATGGCCTTGAAAATATGCTGACTAATTAGTTAATTATTCAACAAAATTTTTTTGCAGATCTGCAGTTTTTACAGAAGCAAAAACAAAATCAATACAGGAAGACACTTATTAGGAAAACAACGCGGTAACTCCTCCTAAAGAAAGACATGCAGGGCAGGGTATTATATTTTTGTTTTATTCTTTTTTTTATTTACAAAGTGCGAATGTGCAGTGTCCCATAGCAAAAAAAACAATTATTTTTTTTGGGTGCTATGGCACCATTGGAATGTATTAGTAACTGACCCCTAAATTCCCACAGCCAGGTGACAAATGTTTAGCTGTTTTTCCTGCATATATATATATATATATATATATATGTATCATATATATGGCTCTGCGTAATGCAGTCATCACCTCTCTAAAGTAAAAAGCTTTAAGATTAGTTTTGTGGAGGTGACCAGTTAATAGGAGTTGCGGCAGTCCCTAAGCCTTCCGGATGAGGACAATTTGATATTCATCTTGTCAAAAGATAAACTTGATAGATGCTCTGTCTCTACCAACTTCTCTCCTTAGCCTCTCTCTGAACCCAATTACACTAACTAAATGAATGTACTCTAATATGACAGAGTCTTCTTGTTGATTAAAGACTTACAGACTTTTTGCAGATGGCACACCTATAATTCACTGTAAAGATGTTTTTTTTCCCCCTAAAATATCTCCCCCACCCCTTCTCTTTCTCTTTCTAGATCAGACTGAACTGGGTTTAACTAGGCCTGAATAATTTAAGGCAGTCATTACATTCAATGTTTTTCCTTACTGTCAACTGTAAAATCCATACAGTAGCTTGAGGAAATGGAGCCTAATTTGAATTGATAATGGGGAATGTAGAAAAAGTCATCTATTTTGAAGAGATCTCGGAGCAGATGCATGCTAAATCTTGTATAATGAAAGAATATGCCGATGTCAATTATGTAACTGAATGACTTTACAGTGGTTTTAGGCAATGGGTTAGCATTCTGCCTGATATTATGGCATAAAAAACACCCATCAAAATTTCTCATAAATATGGAAAGGGAAGTAAGATTACATTATAAATTTGAATGTTATGAATGTGTATGAATGCAGAGAGGCTGCCTCATAACTGAATAGTAAAAGGACCATATTTCAAAATTTACATACTGTTATTACTAGGAGTATACTGTATAAGTAAAACACATTTTTTTCCCCAACTGGGTTTTTATTTAGAAAACATGAGACCTGAATGCAGACCTTGGATTAATCTTGCAAATTTCTCTGCACAGATCAAATTCCATCTGTTTGGATATTTCACACTCTCAGGGCAATCAGAGTAAGGAGAAGTGAAGGACATGTTACAATTAGGGGTGTGCACCGGCCACTTTTCGTGTTTTGTGTTTTGGTTTTGGATCTGGATCTTTCTTCGTGTTTTGGATCTGGATTGGTTTTGCCAAAACCACCCTTCCGTGTTTTGGGTTCTGGGTTTTGTGTTTTGGATCTGTATTTTTTTGAAAAAAAGCATAAAAACAGCTAAAATCACAGAATTTGTAGGTTTTTCTGCTCCTATGCTATTATTAACCTCAATAACATTAATTTCCACTCATTTCCAGTCTATTCTGAACACCTCACACCTCACAATAGTGTTTTTATGTCCAAAAGGTTGCACCGAGGTAGCTGGATGACTATGCTAAGCGACACGAGTGGGCGGCATAAACACGTGACCCATCTAGGAGTGACACTGCAGTGGCAGACAGGATGGCAGTTAGAAAAACTAGGCCCCAAACTGTACATAATGCAAAGAAAAAAAAGAGGTGCAAGATGGAATTGTCCTTGGGCCCTCCCACCCACCCTTATGTTGTATAAACAGGACATGCACACTTTAACAAATCAATCATTTCAGCGCCAGGGTCTGCCACACAACTGTGGCTGAAATGATTGGTTCGTTTGGGCCCCCACAAAACAAGCTGGCAATTAATGTGTCCCTGCACAAACTGGCTCTACGGAGGCAAGATGTCATCCTCATCCTCCTCATCCACCGATTCCTCACCCTCTTCAGTGTGTACATCCTCATCCTCACAAAGTATTAACTCGTCCCCACTTGAATCCACCACCACAGGTCCCTCTGTACGTTCTGGAGGCTGGTCTCCCTGGAAGAGCTGATAATTCATTTTGATGAACATCATGTTCTCCACATTCTGTGGAAGCAACCTCCTACGCCTTTCGCTGACAAGGTTCCCGGCTGCACTAAACACTCTTTCGGAGTACACACTGGAGGGGGGGCAACTCAGGTAAAATAGAGCCAGTTTGTACAGGGGCCTCCAAATTGCCTCTTTTTCCTGCCAGTACAGGTATGGACTGTCTGACATGCCTACTTGGATGCTGTCACCGATGTAATCCTCCACCATTCTGTCAATGGTGACAGTATCATATGCAGTGACAGTAGACATGTCAGAAATTGTTGCCAGGTCCTTCAGTCCGGACCAGATGTCCAAACTTGGTCCTGCCTGCCCTGCATCACCGCCAGCAGTTTGCTTAGGATACCTAAGTTTTTTCCTGGCAGCCCCAGTTGCGGGAGAAAATGAAGAAGGAGCCGTTGACGTGTCACGTTCCGCTTCAGCTGACAGTGTGTTCACCAGCAGGTCTTTGCACCTCTGCAGGCTTGTGTCGGCCGGAAAGAGAGACACCACATAGGCTTTAAACCTAGGATCGAGCACGGTGGCCAAAATGTAGTGTTCTGATTTCAACAGATTGACCAACCTGGAATCCTGGCAAAGTGAATGAAGGGCTTCATCCACAAGTCCCACATGCCGAGTGGAATCGCTCCGTCTTAGCTCCTCCTTCACTTTCTCCAGCTGCTTCTGCAAAAGCCTGATGAGGGGAATGACCTGACTCAAGCTGGCAGTGTCTGAACTGACTTCACGTGTGGCAAGTTCGAAGGGCTGGAGAACCTTGCACAACACGGAAATCATTCTCCACTGCGCTTGAGTCAGGTGCATACCCCCTCCTTTGCCTATGTCATAGGTGGATGTATAGGCTTGAATGGCCTTTTGCTGCTCCTCCATCCTCTGAAGCATATAGAGGGTTGAGTTCCACCGCGTCACAACCTCTTGCTTCAGGTGATGGTGGGGCAGGTTCAAGAGTGTTTGCTGGCGCTCCAGTCTTCGGCACGCAGTCGCTGAATGGCGAAAGTGGCCTGAAATTTTTCGGGCCACCCAAAGCGTCTCCTGCACGCCCCTGTCGCTTTTCAGAAAATTCTGCACCACCAAGTTTATCGTGTGAGCAAAACATGGGACGTGCTGGAATTTGCCCAGATGTAATGCCCGCACAATATTGGTGGCGTTGTCAGATATCACGAATCCCCAGGAGAGTCTAAGTGGGGTAAGCCACTGGGCGATGATTTCCCTCAGTTTCTCTAAGAGGTTGTCGGTGGTGTGCCTTTTACTGAAACCGGTGATACACAGCGTAGCCTGCCTTGTAACGAGCTGGCGTTTCTGAGATGCTGCTACTGGTGACGCTGCTGCTGTTGCTGCGTAAGGTGATACATCTACCCAGTGGGCTGTCACAGTCATATAGTCCTTAGTCTGCCCTGTTCCACTTGTCCACATGTCCGTGGTTAAGTGGACATTGTGTACAACGGCATTTTTCAGGACACTGAGGACACTTTTTCTGACGTTTCTGTACAGTCTCGGTATCGCCTGCCTAGTGAAGTGGAATCTAGACGGGATTTGGAACCGGGGACACACTACCTCCATCAATTGTCTAAATCCCACTGCACTAATGGCGGATACCGGACGCACGTCTAACACCAACATAGCAGTCAAGGCCTCAGTTATACGTTTTGCTTCAGGATGACTGCTGTCGTACTTCATCCTCCTCGCTAAGGACTGTTGGAGGGTCAATTGTTTAGTAAAAGTAGTGGTGTTCCTACTTCCTCTCTGGGATGATGAACGACTCCCAGCAGCAGCAACAGCAGCAGCGGCAGCAGTAGGCGTAGCAATGCAGGATCCTCCGGAGGAATCCCGGATAGGAGAGTCAGTCATGCCAGTGACATGGCCTGCAGGACTACTTCCGATCCTGACTAAGGAGGAAATTGACGAGGAGGGAGTTGACGGTGTGGTTTGCAGGCGCTTGGATACAACAGGACAACGGGATTTAGGTGTCCCTGGACTGCTTACGGTCTTAGCCAAAGTTTCTGAACTTGACAGTAACTTTTTATGAACGCGCTGCAGGTGCCGTATAAGGGAGGATGTTCCTAGGTGGTTGACGTCCCTACCCCTACTTATTTCACCTTTACATATGGTACATATGGCAAGACAGTTGTTGTCCGGATTTGGATAGAAATATTGCCAGACCAAAGAGGTGGAATGTTTGGTCTTCTGCCCAGGCATGACCGTGATGGGCTTTTTCATCCCACGGACAACAACTGTCTCCCCCGGAGCCTGATTTAAACAAACCACATCACCATCAGAATCCTCCTCGCCAACTTCCTCCTCAGCGCCAGCTACACCAGTATCCTCATCCTGTTGTACTTCAACAGTGACATCTTCAATTTGCATATCAGCAAGTGGACTGTGGGTGCTCCTTTCAGCACTTGCAGGGGGCGTGCAAATGGTGGAAAGAGCCACCTCTTCCCGTCCAGTGCTGGGAAGGTCAGGCATCGCAACCACCACCACACTTGGACTCTCCTTGGGGATTTGTGATATCTTCTTAGAAAGCACAGTTCTTCGCTGTGCTTTTGCCAGCTTAACTCTTTTGATTTTTTTAGTGGGAGGAGGGCTTCCATCGTCATGTGAAGCTGAACCACTAGTCATGAACATACTAGGGATTGACCTTAGCCGTTCCTTGCCACTCCGTGTCGTAAATGGCATATTGGCAAGTTTACGTTTCTCTTCAGCTGATTTAAATGTCTTTTTCAAGGTCATTTTCCTGAACTTTGCCATTTGGGATTGTATGTGCCCTCTACTATGACATTGGGCATCGGCCTTGGCAGACGACGTTGATGGCATGTTATTGTCTATGTCATGACTAGTGGCAGCAGCTTCAGCACTAGGAGGAAGTGGTTCTTGATCTTTCTCTATTTTATTTTTATCGGAGAAAGTTTGGTCCTCCATTTATGTTATATCAATTTGATATATACGTGCGGCTAAACACAGAAAATAATTTTTTTTTTGGTTTGGACTGGAGTGTACTTTCGGGGGTTACAGCACCCTTAACGGTCAAGCCAGCCGGCCCTTTACTTATGACACAGGTGCACGCTTGGCACTACTTTGTTGATGCACGTGCGGCTACTGCGCACACAATTCACAAACACAGAAAATAATTTTTTTTTTGGTTTGGACTGGAGTGTACTTTCGGGGGTTACAGCACCCTTTAACGGTCAAGCCAGCCGGCCCTTTATTTATGACACAGGCGCACGCTTGTCACTACTTTGTTGATGCACGTGCGGCTACTGCGCACACAATTCACAAACACAGAAAATAATTATTTTTTTGGTTTGGACTGGAGTGTACTTTGGGGGTTACAGCACCCTTTAACGGTCAAGCCAGCCGGCCCTTTACTTATGACACAGGCGCACGCTTGGCACTACTTTGTTGATGCACGTGCGGCTACTGCGCACACAATTCACAAACATAGAAAATAATTTTTTTTTGGTTTGGACTGGAGTGTACTTTCGGGGGTTACAGCACCCTTAACGGTCAAGCCAGCCGGCCCTTTACTTATGACACAGGCGCACGCTTGGCACTACTTTGTTGATGCACGTGCGGCTACTGCGCACACAATTCACAAACACAGAAAATAATTTTTTTTTTGGTTTGGACTGGAGTGTACTTTCGGGGGTTACAGCACCCTTAACGGTCAAGCCAGCCGGCCCTTTACTTATGACACAGGCGCACGCTTGGCACTACTTTGTTGATGCACGTGCGGCTACTGCGCACACAATTCACAAACACAGAAAATTATTTTTTTTTTGGTTTGGACTGGAGTGTACTTTCGGGGGTTACAGCACCCTTTAACGGTCAAGCCAGCCGGCCCTTTACTTATGACACAGGCGCACGCTTGGCACTACTTTGTTGATGCACGTGCGGCTACTGCGCACACAATTCACAAGCACAGAAAATAATTTTTTTTTTGGTTTGGACTGGAGTGTACTTTCGGGGGTTACAGCACCCTTAACGGTCAAGCCAGCCGGCCCTTTACTTATGACACAGGCGCACGCTTGGCACTACTTGGTTGATGCACGTGCGGCTACTGCGCACACAATTCACAAACACAGAAAATATATTTTTTTTTAGCACTTGGGGGGAGCACCCCTGATGGACAGTGCACCCCCTGGACAACACTACAGCACCCCTTTAGGACTGGGACACTGCACAGGACTTTGGAGTGGACACAGCCCCTATTAACAACAGCAGCACAGCACAACACAGCCAGCCCCTATGGACTTTGAAGTAGTGGACAACAGCAGCACTACACTACACTACACTACACAGCCCTAACTCCCACCCTCCCTCTTCACTGTCCACAGCCGAGTGAGAAAATGGCGCAGACGCGAGTACCTTATATAGGATCCAAAACCCGCGAGACTCGGAAGGCGGGATGATGACGTTTTGCCTCGATTTCAGATCCGAGTCAGGCGGGAAAAGTCGAGCCTGACTCGGATTGGACTCGGATCGGGGGGGCTCGGGGGGGTTCGGATTTCAGAAATCCGAACCCGCTCACCCCTAGTTACAATAAAATAAAGTCAGATTCTGTGGTTCTGTGCAGACAGGTCCCAATGCTGTTCCGGATTACATCATTTACTAGGAAAGCTGCAGCTGCAGACTGTGGGAGGAGATATGTAAAGGAGTGGATGGATGTGTAATTGTTCTTACTGTTCATTCAGTTCCTACTGTATGTGCCATGGCTGTGGCATGTTAAAGATTAATTAGAGGCATTTCAATGCAGTAGAATACTCTCTATAGTTAAAGCAATATGAAAGCTACATAGAGATTATTTTTCATGTATTCTTTTCATGTTACTGTTATATTGATAGGAAACTGTCCAGACTTCCCAGTAAGAAATGTTTAATAGCGCCCCGTTAACTACTGTATGGTATCACAGTGCACTCTGGCGATCAGTCCCTCTCCTGCTATTTGTACTGCGTTGCTCCACCTTCCAGCTCCACCTCCTTCCCTTACATGGTAGACCCTTTGTAAACTGGAGAACCCAAGCATGACATGTATACTCAGCAAAGCCTGTGCCTCTGGTGTGTGAACCTTGCCACAGTTATTTTAGCAGAGTGACCAGGGTTAGGGCACTTGGTTCCGTAATCTATTAGCAGAGTATTAGCAGAATTGGGGCTCTTAACAGTACTCTGAGCCCAGGGAGTACTGATGGTGAGTGCTGGATTGGTGAAGTGCACAGCAAAGATGCTGGTGGTGTTTAGTCCAAACGTGAAACAGCTTAAGCAATTTTTAGGTTTATTAACCAGGCAGAAATACAGGTGGCTGTAGACATAGGATGGGTACTGGATCCCGGCTGTCGGAATCCTGACGCCGGCATCCCGACCAGGTTACAATCCAGACGGCTCTAGGTAAGTAACCCTAATCCCTAACACTAACCTTCCCTCCCCGGTGCCTAAACCTAACCTCCCCCTAGTGCCTAAACCTAACCTCCCCCTAACCCTAAACCTAACCCTCCCCCCTTAGTGCCTAACCCTTCCCCTAGTGCCTAACACCTAACCCTAAACCTCCCCCTAACCCCGCTACAATCTTCGGGATCCCGGCAGTCGGGATGCCGGCACTGGTATGTCAGGATTCCGGCATCAGCATTCTGAATGCCGCAATCCCCGCTGTCAGGATTCTGAACGTATCCCGTAGACATAGGTACTAGATGCAATTAGACATGCTGGACGTTGTTGTGCGCCAGGTGGAATCAGAGCATACACGCTAGTTTTGTTTGGCACTGTGCTCCACTAGACAAGCGGTGGTACAGGGTGTCTGGGGCACCTGTGTGGCCTTGTATAGAAGAAACACTGGTAAGAGCCTCAGGGCACGTCCTCTTAACATGGATGCCAAGGAGAAAGTAGCACAGTAGAGCATGTCGGAGGTCAGACCTCCTGACAGAGCCGCGTCAGGTCCTAGAGACCGCTGGCTCTCACTAGTATGGATGGAGGCAGTGCAGTGCTTTCCTCATACAACAAGTTAGTCCTGCTTACAGTCAAATAAACAGTAAAAATTGTGAAGCATATCTCCAGACTATAAACAATCAATCTAACCTAAGCAAACTACTGTACAGTAGCGTCAAAAAAAGGACAGGGAAGCCACAAACATATTATTAACTAACTTTTGCACAATTATGTAATTCTTTAAGGAAATGTAGAGATACTGTATGTGTGTATAGGTCTTATGTCTCAGTAAGCGCCTTCCATTATCATTCTTAGAGAAAATAACAACCCAGCTTTATCTATCCAATAAAATTGCAGCTTCAATGGAGGTACAGCCAAACATTACCATTCTTTAAACAAAGCTATTTAAATCCATATACAGATAGCTTTCTGCGAAATTTCCTATGGATTGTCTCTTTCCATCTGCTCCTCATCAAGATTATTACTACTGTTCTAAGAATATGCTAAATTGTTTGAGTGTTGGGGCAAGCACAAGAGCCAATTTGCATGACAAGTGCTCATTTAGACTTTACTCACTGTTTCTTTCTGGATAAAACTGCACACAATTACAATAAGCCTAGTCACAAAATAGCAAGTAAATGTAGAATTGTAGCTTCAGGGACTAGATGGACACTTGATATTGACCAGGATTCACAAATACACCCATATTAATTTCATAGTCTCAATAATTTCAGATGTATAGAGATCCAAACTCATGGCATCAAAGGCAGTGTAACTTAAAAGATTATTTGCTTATTTTATTAATAATTAAAACATTGTATGATTTCATTAATGTAATACCTTACTACTAGAAATAGATAATAATAGATATAGATCTGTTATTATATATATAAATATCATATATAGTGAGCGTAAACATCAATGAATACAGCAGAAGAAACTCTTGTCAAAATACGAAACATCAATGTACAAATGTGCCCTCTTACACCTAGTGTCTATATGCGATATTAAGCGAGATACCCAGCGCGAATGTGGCGTTTTAAGAGAAGAAGCATACTGTATTTGTTTTTACATTTTGCATCTTATACACATCACAGAATCAGCGAAAAGCCACTCACTCTACAGACGCTAGGCTCACGGTGTACTAGAGACGCTAGGCTCACGGTGTACTAGAGACGCTAGGCTCACGGTGTACTAGAGACGCTAGGCTCACGGTGTACTAGAGACGCTAGGCTCATGGTGTACTAGAGACGCTAGGCTCACGGTGTACTAGAGACGCTAGGCTCACAGTGTACTAAAGATGCTAGGCTCATGGTGTACTACAGACGCCAGACTCAGGGTGTACTAGAGACGCTAAATTTGCGGTGTACTATAGACGCTAGGCTCACAGTGTACTAGAGACGCTAGGTTCACGGTGTACTAGAGACGCTAGGCTCACGATGTACTAGAGAGGCTAGGCTCACGGTGTACTAGAGACGCTAGGCTCACGGTGTACTAGAGATGCTAGGCTCAGGGTGTACTAGAGACGCTAGGCTCACGGTGTACTAGAGACGCTAGGCTCACGGTGTACTAGAGACGCTAGGCTCACGGTGTATTAGAGACGCTAGGCTCACGGTGTACTAGAGACGCTAGGCTCACGGTGTACTAGAGACGCTAGGCTCACGTTGTACTAGAGACTCTAGGCTCACGGTGTACTAGAGATGCTAGGCTCACGGTGTACTAGAGAAGCTAGGCTCACGGTGTACTAGAGACGCTAGGCTCACGGTGTACTAGAGACGCTAGGCTCACGGTGTACTAGAGACGCTAGGCTCACGGTGTACTAGAGACGCTAGGCTCACAGTGTACTAAAGACGCTAGGCTCATGGTGTACTACAGATGCCAGCCTCAGGGTGTACTAGAGACGCTAAATTTGCGGTGTACTATAGACGCTAGGCTCACAGTGTACTAGAGACGCTAGGCTCACGGTGTACTAGAGACGCTAGGCTCACGGTGTACTAGAGACGCTAGGCTCACGGTGTACTAGAGACGCTAGGCTCACGGTGTACTAGAGATGCTAGGCTCACGGTGTACTAGAGACGCTAGGCTCACGGTGTACTAGAGACTCTAGGCTCACGTTGTACTAGAGACTCTAGGCTCACGGTGTACTAGAGATGCTAGGCTCACGGTGTACTAGAGAAGCTAGGCTCACGGTGTACTAGAGACGCTAGGCTCACGGTGTACTAGAGACGCTAGGCTCACGGTGTACTAGAGACGCTAGGCTCACGGTGTACTAGAGACGCTAGGCTCACGGTGTACTAGAGACGCTAGGCTCACGGTGTACTAGAGACTCTAGGCTCACGGTGTACTAGAGATGCTAGGCTCACGATGTACTAGAGACACTAGGCTCACGGTGTACTAGAGATGCTAGGCTCATGGGGTGTACTAGAGACGCTAGGCTCACAGTGTACTAGAGACACTAAATTCATAGTGTACTAGAGACACTAGACTCACAGTGTACTAGAGACGATAGGTTCACGGTGTACGAGAGACGCTAGGCTGTACTAGTGCCGCACAGTGGTCTGCTTACACTAGCAATTCAGGTTTGTCGCTTACAGTAGTTTTATTTATGCACATAAGATGCACATTTTCAGTAAAGTATAAAGCCGTTCGTTGCAGTCCAGTCACCCGGGACTCAAGAAGGGCTATTTGGCATGATGTCTGCCACAGCATATGAGTACACATCTGTAGAAACATAAGTCACTTTTTCCAATTTTACAATTCAGCACAAATTGTGTCATCAAGCCGTCTGGACCGCCTACTTTACTTTCGAGGAGGGAAATGGGTGAGGTATTCTGGGGTACTTGCCCAATTTTACTGGGGTCTGGGAGAGTCACTGGAGATTTGGAGTCTCCTGGATATTACGGTAGAATAGCCGAGTTTGGCATACTTTTGCAGGATTTCTTATCTTGATGGAAAAGCACACAGGGCTCTATTTACTACAATCCACATTTGAAATGCAGATTGCAGTATGATATTTTTGCATAAATTCGCATTGCAAATTTAGGCAATATCACAGGGATTTTACAGAGACAGAGCTTGCAATAGAGCTCTGTCCCTGCGAATCCCCTCCGCAGCCTTATCACTGGAATTTTGGCAAAAAATACAGTGAGAAGATGCCGTGCATGCGCCGACCGGCTCGCGTAACACTTCCCTGCCACTTGCGATCGCCCCCCTGCACGGCTGTATCCCCCGCGTCGGGGACGTTTCTAGAGAGGAGGGGGCCCATGTGCAGTCTCCGACATGGGTCCCCTCCTCTCTGTCCGGCGGCCGGCAGCGCACTGAGCTGTGCGCAGCCAGTGTCGGAGTTATAGACTCTGGCACTGGAGTGTGCCCAGAGTCTATAGAGTATGCTCAGGTCACCGGGAAAATGGCCGTGGAGGCCATTTTCCCTGTGCTGTGCATGCGCAAACAACGGGAAATTGGCTGTGGCGGCCATTTGCCAGTCGTTTTCAGACCCGGACCCCCGCTCCGACGTGGGACTTCGGAGAGGTAAGTAATACTATGGGTGCAGACTGGACCCGCACACCCTGCACCCATTATAGAAACGCCCCTGCCCCATGCGATCCCCCCTCTTACTGTCACTTACCTCCGGTGATCGCTGCTCCGGTGATGTCCTCCCCTGGGACTCCGGTCAGCTGGCCTCCCATCCTGCACTGTGACCTCGGTCAGCTGTTCTATGCTGCATCTGACCAGGAGTGGGGAGACCAGCTGACCGGAGCCCCGGAGGACATCACCAAGCACCCTGGATGCAAGTAAGTGATTTTTTTTTAGTGATCAGCTTGTGATCCATTTAGACCACACAGTTGATCACTGAGACCCGGGTCCCAGCTCTGCTCTGCCTGTTAGAGCAGAGCAGGAGTCGGGGAACTGGGGGTAACCCTGGATAACGCCATCTGAGGTGACTTTATTATCATAGGGCTCCCCCTGGTATATTTTGCCAATATATTTTTAGTAACTTTGGCCAGATTACATTTCCCATTACAATTATGGGAAATGCCATCTGCTTACTAAAAATATGTGATAATTAGGGCTGGAGTAGAATTTTACAAATTCTACTCCAATTGCCATTTAGTAAATTTATGTTCAACTAAAATAATGTGAAAAGGGTGAAAAAATACCCTTTTTCACTTTATATATTAGTAAAAATAATGTTAATAAATAGAGTCCATAGTGTAAAATACAGGCCCTTTCTCTAGCCAATGTTCAGCCCAGGAAGCGTTGCTCATTACGGCAAACCCCTGCTGGCTCCAGTTTCTAACTACATTGAGTCACTGGAACCGCTTATAGAACAGTTAAACATTTTAGGTTACATATTGTATTTCAACCAGGACCATGTTGTTCAGTGTCAGTGGACAGAGCACTACCACAAACAAGATCAACACACTTATCTGCTTCGGTGAATATTCTGATGATCTCAATAATTTATACCGCCCACATTAAAAGTGTGACCCCGGATGATCAGAAGTTGTAGATGGTGCTGAGATCCTTGTCAAATAGACCTCAAAAGGGAAATGCTCACTTAAATATGTCCTGTCCACTGTTTGAATCTTCTAAATATCGTCTGCTGCCAAATGACATCTAGTTTTCGCATGTAGATGCAATACTCGCATTTGGCTTGGAATGCCCCAACCTTTTCCCATCAGAAGATGATAGATTTTGAACCCTCCACAGACGTCACCACCTTGAGAGTAGGTACATGAAAGTAACGTTTGCAAACAATTGGTGCATGGTGCTGCATAATAGCGAATAAGCTGTGACCATTAAGGTTTTGAATAGTCCAAAGTCTTGTTAGCAAAATGCTAATAGGC
Source organism: Taudactylus pleione (assembly GCA_031769625.1). Lineage (NCBI taxonomy): Eukaryota > Metazoa > Chordata > Amphibia > Anura > Myobatrachidae > Taudactylus > Taudactylus pleione. Next base: position 516,573 of record JAUIMM010000164.1, read on the forward strand.
GCTGTAATAGAAAGATAAAAGGAAATACATCATTATTTGGCCTTTTTTTCACTAGCTGGCACCAATGTACTTATACCTTCAGGCTCCTCCTTTTGGTTTTCTTCTCACTTTTTTTTTTTAAAGACAGCTTAGACAGAGAATGACATCTTATCTGTCAGGATGACATACGGGAAGCTCTTTTTGCTGCAGCTCAGCAAAGAGTAATTCAATATTCTAATGGAATTTCAAGAGCTCTTCAGCAGGCGTAGAACATCTCTATTAGCTAGTACACACTATAGCATCAAGCCATCAAGTGCATGGAAAGCAAAAAAAAAGAATTTGTGCAATGTTTGAAGACTTGATATTAGGATTTCAGATTATTAAAATGAATGGTTTGTTGATAAGTGTCCATGCTGTTTGCATAGGTAGGATATTCTGGTGCAAAGACTGAGACAATTAAAATAAATTGTCCGCAGGATGATATTGGTACTGTAACCCTTTGCAATCAATCAGATGTTTGCTTCCATTTTGTAAACTGTACTATAAGAAATGAATGTGATTGGCCGTGATGGGTTAGAGTACTGCTACTCCAATATTTATAAATGTCCCTAAGGACAGGATCTAATTAATGGTTCCAGCCACCCTAGGCTAATATAAGCGCAGCATCACTCCCCCCTCCCCCCCTTCTCCCATTTTAGGTTCATGTTCAGCAAACTGTAACATTAAGTAGCCCTTGTTGCAATCTGATTGTAGCAATCAGTACAAATCACTACCTAAAGGACATGCTGGGAGTCTGAGAATGCTATATAATACAAAGAGTATGTGTGATGAGCCGCCCCAGCAGCAGCTCTCTCCAGCGGCGGGTCCCAGTCATTGCTAGGTGACGAGAACACCGCATCAAGCCGGCTGCTATGGCCGATGGTCCTGATGGTTGCTAGGCAACCAAGACTCTCTGTGGCCGCACTGCCTGTTGGTCTCGGCTGTTACTAGCAGTCGGGATGTTTCCTGTTGTTTGTGCAGCTACTCAGTTGCAATGTAATTGCTAGGGGCCTTTCTCTGTATGTGCAGTTACTCAGCTGAAGTGTAATTATTGCAAGGGGTCTGTATCTGTTCTGGGGTTCTGATTGGTCCCAGGCTATGGTAAAAGACATGGAGGACTTAGCCTCCCTGCTAGTTTTAGCTTTTTGCTCTGCATTTAGTTACTGGCCCTGCTACTGATATCTGCTCGTCAGTTTCCAGCTCCATACTCCTAGCCCAGACATGTGCCTCTTGTTCCCTTGTTATTTTTTATGTTGTCTGTCCCCTGTTTTCCACTTCAAGCCCACTCCTGTGCTCACCTAGTTTAAAACACTGTCTCCTTGTCCCTGTGTTAAAGTCCTGGTGGAATGCCTGTGCTATGTAATTTACTTTACCCAGGAAGCTATAGGTGAAGTCCATTATGGTCCAGCTACCTAGGTGAGCGTAACAGTATCACAGTGACCATCGTACAATACAGAGAGCATTCTGCTGACCACCATACAATATATAGAATCCATGTGATTGTTGTGTAATGCTGAGAGCATCTCTTTGACCATTATGCAATTCAAAGAACATCACAGTAACCACCATACAATACAGAGAGCATCACAGTGGCTGGTATACAATAAAGAGCATCCACGTACCTGTTATACAATACAGAGTGCATCCTAGTGACTACCAACACTATAAAATATCTGTAAAATGTTTTAGAAGGAGATAATCAAACATATTGAGCAATCAGGTTATCACAAGTCCAAGATCCTCTATATCAAAAGGACACCTCATCCATTATTGTTTGTTACACTTGAGAAATGGAATGCCGGGCATCACAATTTCAATTTTTGTATCATACAGGTTATGGCAGAGGTTCCCAAACTCGGTACTCAAGGCACCCTAACAGTCCAGGTTTTCAGGATATTCATGCTCGACCACAGGTGACTTAATTAGTACCTCAGTCAATTTGATTTAACCACCTGTGGTCAGCCATGGATATCTCTAAAACCTGAGCTGCTGAGGTGCCTTGTGGACAGTGTTTGGAAACCGTTGTAATTCCTACACCGTTCACCTGATTTGGATGTAATCACCCTCAAATGAAATCTGAAAGTCTGCAGTTAAAGCACATCTTGTTTGTTTCATTTGAAAGCCATTGTGGTGGTGAACAGAGCACAAAATATGAAAATTCTGTCAATGTCCCAATATTTATGGACCTGACTGTATATCGTACGAATCGTTTAATGTAGGTACCTGATCGTGCTGCAGATAGGATGATGCAATGAACAACGCCATACTGTAACATGCAACATGGAACCATACATTAGGGCGTTAAACACCAGATCATACAGTGTATATGGCATGCACAATGTTTGGTTACATCTCATCGATCCGTTGGCTGGGTACACCTTGTATAGTGCATACCCAGCTTAAGATGATGGCAAGTTTCTGTATTGAAAAATTATTTTGCCAGACAGGAATTTAAAAGGCATTTGGCACAAAATGTACTACTAATTACTACTAATTACTAACTAAAATTTTTGAAAAGTTTTGAAAGCAAAAAATAGCCATTCAAACTGCAGAGATTTCTCACATATTTCAATAAACTCCTCCTTTGGTAAACCACCTTGACCATGTAGGAATGCTTGGAGCTGATGCCATGTTTCTTATAGCGCTGAGTCTACCACATATGTAATATTAAGATGACAACGGCTGTACAAGTTCAAATCTGTCATCACTTAGGCACCATTTATGGCAATGACAGAATCCAATCCAATATTGATTGTCACAGATCAATCCAAGACCTGTTTCTAGAAAAGTCTTGATACAGAAAGCTGTTGTTCATCTAATCCCTCTTGGCTCCTAGATCTGGATGTTATGTCCAGTACTTTTAATAAAGAGAAATAAATTAATGCATGAAAAAATGTGTAAATTGTATCTCATAAGCCACATTATGCAGTGTCAGAGGAACAATGGCTAGGAATAATTACTACACTTCTTCAAGTAGATCCTCATACTTGGGCCTTTAGTTTGACTTCCCGGATATCATATCAATATCACGTGGGGCCTCCAGGAGTTAAGATAAAAAGACACAATGGTACATTACACTGTTAACAATACATTGGAAAATATTGAGCATCTCGCCAAGTTACAGCAGACGCAGAGAGAGGAAGCCGGAATGATGATTGTCGGCTTTCACCTATGACTCTATTCTAGCTCAAACCACATCAATATAAAAAGAAGCCTTTACAAATAGACTCGACCAGGTTATCTATGCAGAAGAAGTTATGTTATAGAAACAAACCTGGCCTATGTCTTTTCTATGGTAAAGATGACCATCTAGTTCAATTATGCCCTCAGAAACATGAAAACAAAACTCCAGCATCTAGATGTTCCTAGAGAGATACCCATATAGGCAATCAGGTCTCTTCTATAAAAAAAAATCACAACATTTATACCAATTGAATTCTTTTGGAAATTTTGCTGATGTTGTAACTTTCAAGACTGTGAGTCTTCTTGGAGAGAAGTGCGTTCCTGCGCTGTCTCCTTCTCCTCTGTGCGTTGACCCTGGCGGGATGATGTCACAACACATGCGTGACCCTGCACACATTACTGTGTTCAGTGTCATGGAGCTGCATGGCTGTGCAATATTTAGCTCAACAGTGGTGAGACTGATTAACGCTGTATATTACATGCATTACTGCTGATATAGCCACCGCTGTGTGCCGCTGTCACCACTGTGTCTGCTAACAATAAACCTGCAAGCCTGGTTGAGGACCCACTGTGTGGACTTACTTCCATTTCACATTCCGCTGGTACCTATTGTAATCACCCAGGTTGTGCCTATTGAAAATCCATTTTAAGTTTCAGCCTTAGAAAATAGACTTTCATAACTTCTAAGATTTGTGTGACATTAAGTACTATACTCTACACATTGAAAAAAACAACCCTTTTCTTGATTCATTCATAGTTTAAACAGTTAGTCCTGGGTCTTCCATTCCACCCTTCCAAAAGTGGAATAATTTTTCATGCAGTGGCCAAAAGAGCAGAGCCTGGGCCTTAGGAGAGGTGCCTGGCATGGAATTGGCCGGCGGTTCGATTCCTGGCAGCGGCAGCCCGACACTGGAACAGATCCCGGCAGCGGCAGCCCGACAGCGCTGGAAATCCCGATCGTCCCTAGGTAAGTATTAACTAATCTAACCTACCCCCCTAACCCTAACCCTCCCTTAGGGGTGCCTAACCCTAACCTCCCCCCAAGTTACTAACCCTAATCCCCCCTCTAAGTGCCTAAACCTTACCGCCCCCTTCCCCACTGCCTAAACCTAAGTCCCACGGGGGGTGCCTAACCTCCCCCCGGGGTAGCCTAACCCTAACCCTCCCTCCCCCTAGCCTAACCGTAACCTCCTGGGGGGGTGCCTAACCCTAAGCCCCCCCCCCGGGAGCCCTAAAACTAACCCTCCCCCTGCGGTTGTCCGCTCGCAGTGCCCGGCGTCGGGGAAATGAGCGGCGTCTACATCTAGACGCCGGGCATTTCACCCTTGCCGGGATATGACAGTCAGGAAGCCGGCTGTCGGTAAAATGTCAGCCGGCTTCCCGATTGCATCCCCATGGAATTGCTTGGCACCCCTCGCCTCAGGGCCCCACGCAGTTGCTTTCTTTATAAGTGTCTCTCCCCATTGCCTAATTTGGCCACTCATTATAACGCTGCCATTGTCACCCAGTGTCTTACTCTTACTAACATGAATGGAAAGGTCACTGCTTTATTGCTCTTGTGAACAATCAGATGATCTGATTGGATGTAGTCTGTTGTATCCCCCTCCCACAGTACAGCTAAAAACTATCCTGGATGAGCAGAACTTCATAATTGCATGACAATTGCATAGAGTGAGGGGCTCAGAGCTCAGCCAACTGATTTGTGTGAGCCAGGCAAGAATTTCAGAGAAGAGACCAGCCATTATGTCCTGGTGGCTCAGGGCTTGAAATGGCGAGTTTTTCCATAAAGCTCAGGTGTGAATTTACGCATTTTTGTGTATGTTCATCCTATTCTGAGTCGCATGGAACTTGGTCGGATCTATCTTTCCATGAATTTGGGTGTATTGGGATGACAACACTGGTCACAGCTCCTCCCCTTGTCAGTATAGGCCCTTGAACATTTTCAGCCCCAGGCCCATGTGGCCCTTAATTTCACCCCACGTTGCGTACAAATTAGAGTCAGCCCCGATATACAGTATACAACTCCATAACTTCTGCAGATAAAATAGCAAAACTGAAATACGTACATTGGGCTTGATTCAATTGAATGCGAATTAAACAGCGCCGGGAGGGAGCTCCCGGAGCTATTCAATTCTGCGCACTGTAAGGTTGGGGAATGCCCATTCTCCCGCCCCTCGTGCCTTAAACAGGGTGTTTAGTCGCGAGAACAGGCATTCTCTGACTAAACTTACTGGCGCAATGCTGTTTCCACCGCGCTAAGAGCAGAAAACAGCATCACACCATTACTTTTGTCGGATTTCTGCTCGCACCTCTGGAGGGGTGCGAGAAGAAATCCTTAACAGCACGCAGAATTGAATAACTCTGCGAGCTCCCTCTCGGCGCTATTTAATTCGCGTTCAATTGAATCAAGCCCATAGTGTGGAAAATGCTAAATTATTGTTAAATATCAGGTTGTAGCTCAATTTTTTATTGAATCTATTTTTCAATGCATTTATCAATCCTCACATTAAGCAGTTTGGGCTAACAGTCTGGAACTCATTTTCTTGACTTCAGTAGTTCTAAAACATACACTAGACTGCTTTAAAAGTTTTAATTTAAGATGCATTCTATCAAATTAACAATTGTCAGGAACAATTCTTTTATCCCTATTAAAGAAAGGGGTTTACTGCAATTTTAATTGACTTAGTATTTAATGCTCCAGACACTTACAGATCTCATTTTAGCTCCATTGTAAATGTTTGCTCTGCATTTAATGAATTATTCACAGAATATCATAAAAATAACAGGATTGTGATATATTTCTGTAACTAGACTTAACAAAATTAGGTTTGCCACATATGTTCAGTCTATTAACAGCCGTGTGTCAAAAAAATGTACTAATAAGTCTTGCATTACATTTTCTATCATCTTTTTTTTTTTTACTGCCGCTATCAGATGAGATTTAGAAAATGTAAAACCGCGTATTCCCACTGTGACAAAAGTGCTAGGAAAACACTTCAGACATAACTTTTCTATGAACAATAGTCTTTATAACTCGAACTGACAGCTCGCCTGCTTCCTGTTTTTGCTTTTTAAATAACAAGACAATGAGATTTTTTTTATAGACCCTGAACACAAACATATTTTTTTCTCAGCTGTTGCACTTGTGCGCAGAGATATATAATGACATCATGAAATGAAGTTAAGGGCGTCACAGTAACAGAACCTGGCAGATTTGTTTCTCTTATTTTTCTACTGCGCATTGAATTGCTCTAGTACGGCAACATTGGTCGAAAGCAAAATACTTCTTTATGAACCAACTGCTCGCTGACCATATGTGACCCAAAGCAGGTTAGTGACAGATATAATATGGCTGTATTACATCACAGGATTATTTTGTGAAGTTAAACTACAGATAAAATATTATTTTTGAGACATGTCTGTTTTACTTTTTCCTGGTTGTCATAAAACAGTTGTTTACTTAGGTTCTGTTTCAGATCAATAACTTGGATAATGAGGTGGCGATGTACTAAGCCTTTGAGAGAGATAAATTCGAGAGAGCTAAAGTACAAACCAATCTGCTCCTAACTGTCAATTTACAGGCTGTGTTTGAAAAATGACAGTTAGAAGCTGGTTGATACTTTTATCTCTCTCCGTGGCTTTGTACATCTACCCCTGAACGTGAAACTTGCCTTAGCATATGTGAGGGCGCCGTGCTTAGGTTTAGCTCTTTTTGCCCACATAAGGCTACACGTGACTGAACACAGGGCTGTTCAATCCAATGCAGCCTCATGTACTACATGAGAGCAGGGCCAGGTCTAGGGGTGTTCGACCAGTGGGGTCGAACAGGGCCGCCACCCATAGAGGGTGCACCCCTCCCCAACATCCCGATTTCAGCGGGACCATACTGGGTGGCCCGCGGGTGGTCAAATCAAGAGGTTGGGGACCCACACCACAGCAGCTGTGCGGCAGTGCCGGACCCCGGAGTCTGAACGGATGCTGCGCGCTTGCGCGTGGCATCCATTCAGTGTCGGGAGAGGGCTGGGGGAAGCCCAGCTAGTGAGGCTGCCCCCCAGGCTGACGTTGTTTGGAGGCGTGGCCTATGGTAATTAGGCCATTGCCCATTTTCATTTTGCGATGTAGGGGCGCACTAGAGAGAGCCAGCACAGGGTTCTCTGACCCCTGGAGCCGGCCTTGCCTGAGAGTACCCCATAATGTCTGTGAGTCCCGAATCAATTAGACAAAGAACTGGAAAATTACAAATTTACCTTCATTTTATAGCAATAATATATATATATATATATATATATATATATGTACTTAGAAATCACACAGGAATACAGACATGTAACAAAAGCCAATTGTTTCACCACACAATGGGCCTGATTCAGAGATGTATGCTAATGTCACCACAGCTGTCGCAGGCGTGGGGATTGGTATTGAGACGCCCACAGGCGGCATTGCAAATCCAAGCTGCTGCATACAAAGACGCAGCATCGGACGCAGGTCATTCAATGATCGACCTTCTCATTAACCCTATGGTCTCGCAGAATGGCTACGTGTACTGAGGCGCCTCAGCCATTTTTATTACTTACGAGATTGCAGAAGCAGGCTGTGACACACCCCAAAAATGGTTGCAACAAGCATGCGTTTTTTGATGCCACACCCAGTTACCTCCCCCAAACGCTCCTTGACTGTCAGTCACACTAAGAGTGAAAAGTCACTATGAGCAGTGACGGTAATGTACCTTAATGCATGTGCAGTGCAATTTAGACATATGCACAGATTACTGATAATCGCTTAACTGGAAAATATTGGCATTGTGCATATCTCTGAATCAGGCATAGAGAGCCTACCAGGCAATCTTATCTGTAATTACTGTTTCCTTGGAAAGGGGCAGGGACACAGCTTAAGACCTCATTCTGTGTCAGGCATCTGCGTCTGCTTTTCTGTATGGCCACAGGAGCCTGCTCACTAATGCGATTATCCACCCGTCTATGCCGAATATCGGTACATCTTCATGCTGATGGTCGGCATGCACACTGTTTTTCTGTCCGCACCCCTCATCCTTTTTATCGCCACTTACACCCACCACATGCTGGGTGTAAGAGATCTATCTGAAACGGGAATCTCGTCTCCATTTACAGTGTCCAAATGCGCACGGCAGTCGGCCTATACGCCCACGACACCCCGGCGAGAGAGATTATTCCGTGTAACTGCATGGTGGCTGCTCAACTGCTGCCCAAAAATGTAAACAGTGATCCATCAACGGACAAATCAGCCAATCTGCACTTGCAATCCCCGTCCACGTGCGCATGTCTGCGCAGTCTGCCATTGCTTTCTGTGGTACATGTGCAATTTGCAGATATCTGAGGGATCCATCAGCATTTGGACTTCTGTCCAACTTAGACCCTTAGGGGTATATTCAATTGGGCACAAGGTTTAGCGAGGCTAAAACCTTGCGCCCCTCACTCCCAATTTTGGAATCCCGCGAGTATACGTGCCCCCAATACCTGCAGAATTCAATTTAAAAAATAGTGGACGCAGGGTTTGCATAACTGAAAACCCTGCGCCGCGTAAATAAAATAAAAAAAGTCACTTACCTGCCCCGGGGTCTCTGGTGGTCTCCGTGGCTTCCGGTGGCTTCCCCTCTCTCTTCTTACTAGAAAGGAGGCTGCTGAGAGTCCCAGGGGCTCCTGGGAGGCTCCAGGGGCTGGTGGGAGGGGCAAGGGTTGCTGGGAGATGTAGTTCTCCCAGCGCCCATTCCAGGGGGGCCACAGTGACACTGGGGGGGCACACTGACACACACACACACACACTCTCATACACACTTACAAACACCACACACACTCACATACTCACCCCTGCTGCAGAAGAGCCGGCTTCCGACGCAGAATGAAGAAGACAGTGCTGCCGAAGGTAAGTAATTAAGGACTAATTAAGCTAATTGGAAACTTCCAATTACTTAATTAGTCCTCAGGGGGAGTGCAGCAGGGTGCCAGAGCAAGTCCTGGTTATTTATCCTAAAATCAACGATTTTATGAAAAATCACACTTGCTCTGGAGGTGCGAGAGTAAAAACCTCCCGGCGTGCACAAAAAAAAAAAACGCACCTAATAGAATAGCAAAAAACCCGCACCTGCAGGAAAAACCTCGCAGGTGCGGGTTTTTTGCTATTTTTGCGCCCAATTGAATATGCTCCTTAGTGTCCTCTTGCTTTCAGCAGCTCCACAGAGTAGCAAGATCTGCAATGGATTTGGTATCCAAGTACTGGCATGATCCCAGACCAGTATAATAGGAACACTTTCTCCCAGTTAGCCTGAACAAAATAAAATGCAGAACACACAGTACTATCCGTCCTCTTTTCTGAAACATGGTTCAGTTATCACAGTGAGGCTGGTTACATATTCAAACTACATATTGGATTGTGTACCTAGTCAGTGGAGGGCCATTATGAAGCCCTAAGACCTTGGGTTGCAGCATGGAATGGCTCCAGGAGTCTGGCTGAATTTGGAGATGAATATAGGCCATTCATATGTATCACAATAAAGTATAACCCACTTAGGTCTCTGGGCCTAATTCAGACCCGCTCGCGAGCGTAGGACGCTCGCAAGCGGGTCGATGGTGCCCTAATGCGCATGCGCACGACGGAGGGAGCTCCGTCGTGCGCATGTGCGAGACCCGCATAGCGACAACCAAGCTGTCGCTATGGGTCTCGCACCAAAGGGGGCGTGCTGTCGATGGTGACTGACAGCACGCCCCCTTTGGTGGGCGTGCCAGGGACGTGGCTGCCAGATGGAGGCGTTCCCATGGGAACGCCTACCGTCTGGTTCCGGCCCCACTGACATCACTAGTGATGTCAGTGGGAGTGATTTTGGCTCTGATAGAGCCAAAATCACTCCAGGGCTTGCGGCCACGAGACCCTACCGCAGGGTCTCGTCGCAAGCCCGATGGTCGCGATGGTCTTGACCATCGCGACCTTCATCGTGGACGCTCGCATAAGCTGTGGGTGGTAACCCACAGCTATGCGAGCGTCCAAGAGGCCGCTCCATTTTTAGGTAGGAGGGCCCTGATTCAGAGCGAGCGCTCCGTCGTGCGCATGTGCTCTGAGCCACCTTCGACCTGGTTGTGAGTGCACAGCGCTTGCGACCGGGTCTGAATCAGGCCCTGAGGCCCTCATTCAGAGGCGTTCGCAAGAAGCGACCGCTCTCTCTTAATGAAGGCGGCCGCTTAATTTTTGAAGTTCGGCCTCCTGGTCGTTAGTTAAGCTGTGGGTTACCACCCACAGCTTAATGACCGACCAGGTTGATGGTCGCGATGGTGAACACCATCGCGACCATCGGGGCTTGCGACGAGACCCTAAGGTTGGGTCTCAGCAGCCACAAGCCCCAGGGAGTTTCCTGCTCTGATCGAGCAGGAAGCTCCCCACTTACATCAATGATGATGTCAGTGCGGCTGCGCCCACAAAACGGTTGGCTTTTACTTATGGAACGCCTCCGCTTTGGAAACCACCCCCCGGCCCGCCTACAAAACGGGGCGAGCTGTCGATCAACATCAAAAGCCGCCCCTTTTGTAGAGAGCTCCGGAGTGAGAGAGTTTGTCTCTCGCCTCGCGGCTTGCTCACGCACAGTGCGGCCGCTGCACATGCGCAGGGCTAACTACCGACCCGGTTGCGAGCACATCGGTGCTTGTGACCGGGTCTGAATGAGACCCTTAGTGTATTCCACGTCTATCATTGACAAAGGCAGAAGAAGACACAATGAATGTTATTTGTTCTGGTTTACACAGTATATAAATATGCAATATATTATGGATGAGCGGTTAGGTTTTGCTGAAAACCAAACAAACTGGAACTTTGGCGTTCTGAGTAGAACTGAGGACCTGATTCAGACCCAATCACTAGGATGCGTTCGCTCGTAGCCAGCCGATTTTTGCATTGTGCGCAAGCGTATGCATCGCAGTGCGACTGCGCGAACCAGTTCAAGATATTGGGAAGCATTTGCTTGCTGCGCAGTAGACTGCCCAGCAGAGTGAGTGACAGGAGAAGCCATTTGTGGGCGGTGACAGGGGCTGGCCATTAAAAACGGGGGGTGTGGAAGGCGTGCCTGAGCGTCTCAAAGCCGTTTCAGAGGCGTGCATAATTAAGAGCCACGTACATGTCACCTGGCTGGTTTTTACACTGAAGTGCTCATAGTGCTTACAGTAGGGTAAGGACAGCCACAAGCGCTGCGATCACATCCAATGTTACTCAATATACCGATGGTTGCATACACTTCCTGGAAATGACCTGCGCAAGTGGGCGTCTTAAGACAGGCTGGTGGGCATCTGCATACACAAAGCGATTGCACGCCAAGACATAGCGGCATGCTAATACCTTGCCGTGCGATCGAGTGCCTTCCCAAATTTGCATACGCATCGGGCGAACGAACGCATCTAGAGAGCGGGTCTGAATGAGCTACTGAGTCCCGACTTGGGTCTTCTTGCTAAGTTCGGAACTTGGATCTAAAAACTGGATCTTGCGTGTTTTGGATTGCATTTAAGTCCCTCCCTCGTGATTTCAGGTGCTGTGAGGTGGTCAAAATTGACTGGAAATGATTGGATATAAATGTTATTGATGTTAATAATACTATAGGAAAAAGAAGGTCCAAGTTATATGATTTTAGCTGTTTTTATCAATTTTTAAATAAATAGAAAACCGTAGCCAAACCAAAACACTCGAGGGTGGTTTTCCCAAAACCAAAACATGACGATGATTTAGAACCAAACCCAAAACACAGGGGTCTGCGCACATCTCTACAATATATGCAGCAATTTCAGGCAATGTTGTTGCTTGTGTATACCCAAAATTGCCAGCATGCCTGTCAGTAATACAACTAAAATAGAGTCAGTATCAAGCAAATATTTAAAAAAGAGAAAAAGGCCTAAAATAAATGCAGATATTCTTGCACTGGCATGTTGGTACTTGAAGAAGGAGTTATGGAAGATGAAAGTGGTGCTGGTCCGGAATCGATATCCACATAGAAATCCAAGTGCTGTAAGATGGTGGGGTGTCAAACGCATTTCGCTGCGATAGGTCCCACAGCTTCCTCAGTAGCAGTATGCATTTATTTTAGGCTGTGGACATCGAATGAAGTTTGGTAATTATATCTGCTGGATATTATTCTGGATCCACAGGTGTAGACCAGTGACTGTCATTTTGATACATATTTATTACTATCTCTAGCAAGACTGTTCATGGAGACATATCTCTCACATCAATTAATTTATATCAATATCTTGATCATATATTTCATTCATCAATTCATACGGACTATTCTTTTTGGACTTTTTTTCTCTGGATCAATATTTGTGTATTTTTTATTCACTTTATTTTCTGTTTATAATGTTTTATTATTTGGTATTAATTTTTTATTTCTGCTGTTTATGTTATGAAATATAAAGCCTATGAAATGCACTATTTTTAATTTATTTTATATTACAATAAATTTATATTCTCAGTCAAGCCTTGTAGATATTGAACACTGATTATAGTGTATATTGACTTTTTAGACAATTTATTCACTATTTCTTTGGTTTTAGATGTATTGCATTTGGATGTTCTTATGACTATATCCATCTTTGACCAAATTACCAATTGATAAGACTATTTAGCGCTGTTCAGATCCTTTTTCTCTTTTTTATATATTGTTAGGAGTTGACACCTCCACTTGAACTAGCTGCTTATTTGACAGCGCCAACTGATATCTCTTTTTTCTTTTTTTGTATCGAGCAAATATTGCCTGTTAACAGTTTTCTAATTAATTAAGAGTTATTTTTGTTTGTTTGTTTGTTTTGAAATCATTCTACATTACATTGTATTTTGTGTTAATCAGTGGTGAAGACTACTAAATAAATCTATTTTTTTATTATTATTATAATTATTATTGTTTATTTATATGGCGCCACAAGTGTTCCACAGCGCATTACAAAGTACATAAACAAATAGATTGATTTACTGTGACTTACAGTACAGTACAGTACAATACAATACATTACAGGACATGGATAATATACATTGCTACATTCGCGACCATAACACCCAGATAAGCAACAATGCAAAGCAGCCAAATGTTAGGTGCCCTGGTAGAGAGTAAGAAGTAGATGAAGGTAGAGTAAGCAGAAGCACAAGAGGGTAGAGGGCCCTGCTCATAGGAGCTTACATTCTAAGGGGGAGGGACAGACAAACAGGAGTGAAACAGATGGGGTAAGCAGGGAGGAAGGAGTATGTAGCAGCAAGTTAAGATGAGAGCTGGAAGGCGTTGATGAAATAGTGGGTCTTGAGAGGCTGTTTGAAGGATTGAAGAGAGGTGGAGAGTCTGATGGGAAGTGGGAGAGAGTTCCAAAGGTGGGGAGCAGTGCAGGCAAAATCTTGGAGGTGGGAGTGGGTGGAAGTAATCAATTGGCATGAGAGGTGGCGTGCATTTGTTGAACGAAGAGGGCGGACAGGAGAGTGAAGGGAGATGAGATCAGAGATGTAAATGGGAGAGGAATGGCTGAGGGCTTTGTAAGTGAGTGTAAGAACCTTAACTTGGATTCTAAAAGGGAAGGGGAGCCAGAGGAGAGTTTGTAGGAGAGGGGAGGCAGATGCAGAGCATTTTGAGAGGAAGATGAGCCAAGCAGCAGCATTTAGGACTGACTGGAGAGGAGAGAGATGGGATTTGGGGAGGCCAGATACTAGGAGGTTACAGTAGTCCAATCTGGAGATGACCAATGAGTGTATGAGGGTTTTAGTGGCATCCTGGGTGAGAAAGGGTCTAATCTTGGAAATATTTTTAAGATGAAAACGACAGGACTGTGAGAGATTCTGGATATGTGGTTTGAAGGAGAGGGAGGAGTCCAGGATAACTCCAAGACAGCACACTTTGGGGCTAGAGGAGATAGTTGTGCCATCAATTGATAAAGAAATGGTGGGAAGTATGGTTATGTAGGGGGGAGGGAAGATGATTAGCTCAGTCTTAGACATATTAAGTTTAAGAAATCGCTGGGACATCCAGTAAGAGATAGCAGAGAGACAGTTGGAGACACGAGTAAGGAGAGAGGGAGAGAGGTCAGGGGAGGATAGGTAGATCTGAGTATTATCAGCATAGAGAAGATATTGATACATGATGTCAAATATTAAAATATAAAAAATGGCAAAATTGGGATGAATTTACTAAATATAGTGTATGAAAGTGTTCCTAATTGTGTGTGACATATGAGGGCTTTTAAGATGCATAAAATAAAATGTTCACTGTATAGAAATATAAGCACACTTTCACTGTATAATATCTACTATATAAAACTGAAAATTTGTCCTTCTGTCTATCTATACAAATCCACAGTTTACAAGCCACAATCGTGAAATTTTTCATACGAGCATATTAAAACACGGCAGAGGCAACTAAAAAAATGTGAAATTAAAATGAATTACTGTTAATTTTTAATTAATGAAAAACAATAATTTTTCCATAGTATTCGCCCTCTACAGGTCAGGTACGGAACTACAAAAAGATTTTGCTTATCTACTATTTTTTCTTTTCTATCTTCACTACAATATAAAAGCAAAAATTTGTCCTTTTGTACTTTTGAATTTCTATACAAATCCACAGTTTACAACCGAAGATCATGACATTGTACATACGAGCGTATTAAAATACGGCAGAGGCAACTGAAAATTTTTTAAATAGAAATTAATTACTGTTAATTTTTAATTAATTAAAAAACACAATTTTTCCTGGACACTCATTGTGGGGCCTCACGGCATATGGGTATGGCCTCAGAGCAAGCATTTTGTGTTGTCATGTTTTGTCATGATCTTAATGTTTATTATCAAAGAGAGCTTTAGCAGGCTTTGCCAGCATTCTCAGTTCTCTGACTATACCAAATTACGCAACAACATTCACTTCTTTCTTCCAACTGTGACAAAAGGATGACTTTGCAAGGATCCTGCTGTACTGTGAGCTGCCAAAATATGACAAATGGAATGCTTCTCAAAAAGTCTTTATGCGCAGAAAACAGGGAGTCGCTGTAAATGGTCATCCTGGTATCAGAGCAACAGAAGCTCTTGGCCGTGTTTATACTATACATCCGACAAATTTTGAATACTTCTATCTCCCCATCAAATATCAGGATTGCAAAGGACAGATCAGCAGGATTACACAGTGCAGTTGGCAAATTTGCACAGCAGGATACCAGGATTGCACATTTCATGAAAAACAAGATCCATGGATTGCACAGTGCAGATTAGCAGCATTGCCCAGCACGATAACAGGATTGCACAGTGCAGGTTTAGCAGGATTACCCAGCAGGATAGCACAGTGCAGATTTAGCAGGAGTATGCAGCAAGAAAACAGAATTGCACAATGCAGATTAGCAGAACTGCCCTACATGATATCAGTACTGCACAGAGCATGTTTTAGTGGAACAGCTGAGTAGGGTAACAGGATAGCACAACAGGATTCACTATGAAGCACACATTAACAAGCAGCCAAAGTACTGAGGCCTCTAGGAGGAACCAACTTTATGCGCTAGCTGTCGGTCATAATGGGCAAGAAGTGTCGGTCAGCTATGTTGTCTCTTCTGTTCAAAAAGATACTTATGGGTATTCTATTGACCAAAAATGAAATTTTACATACAAGCGTATTAAAACACGGCGGAGGCAACTAAACAAATTTGAAATCGAAATTAATTACTGTTAATTTTTAATTCATTAAAAAATACAATTTTTGCATAGCACTCGCCCTCTACAGGTCATGTACGGAATTAGAAATGTTTTGTCATGATCTTAATGTTTATTATCAAAGAGAGCTTTAGCAGGCTTTGCCAGCATTCTCAGCTCTCTGACTATACCACCAAATTATGCAACAACATTGACTTCTTTCTTCAAACTGTGTCAAAATTATGACTTTGTAAGGACCCTGCTGTACTGTGAGCTGCCAAAATATTACACATGGAATGCTTCTCAAAAAGTTTCTATGCGCAGAAAACAGGGAGTTGCTGTAGATGGTCATCCTGGTATCAGAGCAACAGAAGCTCTTGGCCGTGTTTACACTGTACATCCGACAAATTTTGAATGCTTCTATCTCCGAAATCTGCTTTACATCATTACAGGTCCTACTTCCTTCAAAGACCTTAGGACTGTTGATGGGGAAGTTTGTCACACTTTTCATGAGGCCTGCCTAAGGAGAGTTTGGTTGGAGGATGATGTGTAAACAAACATTCTTAAAATCCCGGGCAACGCCGGGTACTCCACCTAGTTAGAAATAAAAGCACTTTCACTGTACATAAATATAAGCACACTTCCACTGTATAGAAATATAAGCACACTCACTGTAAAGAAATATAAGCACACTTTCACTGTACAGACATATAAGCACACTTCCACTGTATAGAAATAAAAGTACACTCACTTTATAGAAATATAAGCACACTCACTGTATAGAAATATAAGCACATTTTCACTGTATAGAAATATAAGTACACTCACTGCACATAAATATAAGCACACTCACTGTATATAAATATAAGCACACTTTCACTGTATAGAAATATAAGCACACTCACTGTATAGAAATATAAGCACACTCACTGTATTAAAATATAAGCACACTTTCACTGTATAGAAATATAAGTACACTCATTGTATAGAAATATAAGCACACTCACTGTACAGAAATAAAAGTACACTGTATATAAATATAAGCACACTTTCACTGTATAGAAATATAAGCACACTCACCGTAAACAAATATAAGCACACTCACTGTACAGAAATATAAGCACACTCACTGTATATAAATATAAGCACATTTTCACTGTATAGAAATATAAGCGCACTCACTGTATAGAATTATAAGCACACTCACTGTATAGAAATATAAGCACATTCACTGTATAAAAATATAAGCACACTCACTATATAGAAATATAAGCACACTCACTGTATTATAATATAAGCACACTTTCACTTTATAGAAATACTGTATAAGCACACTCACTATATAGAAATATAAGCACACTCACTGTACAGAAATAAAAGCACACTGTATATAAATATAAGCACACTTTCACTGTATAGAAATATAAGCACACTCACTGTATAAAAATATAAGCAAACTTTCACTGTTTAGAAATATAAGCACACTCATTGTAAACAAATATAAGCACACTCGCTGTACAGAAATATAAGCACAGTCACTGTATATAAATATAAGCACATTTTCACTGTATAGAAATATAAGCACACTTACTCTATAGAATTATAAGCACACTCACTGTATAGAAATATAAGCACACTCACTGTATATAAATATAAGCACATTTTCACTGTATAGAAATATAAGCACACTTACTCTATAGAATTATAAGCACACTCACTGTATAGAAATATAAGCACACTCACTGTATATAAATATAAGCACACTTTCACTGTATAGAAATATAAGCACATTCTCACTGTATAGAAATATAAGCACACTCACTGTATAAAAATATAAGCAAACTTTCACTGTATAGAAATATAAGCACACTCACTGTAAACAAATATAAGCACACTCGCTGTACAGAAATATAAGCACAGTCACTGTATATAAATATAAGCACATTTTCACTGTATAGAAATATAAGCACACTTACTCTATAGAATTATAAGCACACTCACTGTATAGAAATATAAGCACACTCACTGTACAGAAATATAAGCACAGTCACTGTATAGAAATATAAGCACACTCACTCTATAGAATTATAAGCACACTCACTGTATAGAATTATAAGCACACTCACTCTATAAAAATATAAGCACATTCACTGTAAACAAATATAAGCACATTCTCACTGTAAAGAAATATAAACACACTCACTGTAAACAAATATAAGCACATTCTCACTGTATAGCAGGGTTGCCTACCTTTAACATTCTCTTCCCGGGAGAAGCCCGGGTAAGAGATGCAGCAGGGGGCTGACGGGGGTGGGGCTTGACGATCCGCATCATTAAGCCCCACCCCCTCACTGTAAAATTGCCGGGATTGGGCACAATTTACATAGGGGGTGGGGCCAAATGCTGTGATTCATGCAGAATCACAGCTAAAGCCCCGCCCCCTTCACGGAGACCCGCGATTGGCGCGGGTTTTCTCCTAATTCTGCCCACTTCACTAGGAAGTGGGCAGAATGCGGGAGAAATGCCTACCCTTCCGGGGGTGCGGGGGGTTACCCGAAAAATCGGGAGCCTCCCGCGAAAACCGGGAGGGTAGGCATGTATGCTGTATAGAAATATAAGCACACTTAGACTGTATAGAAAGAAATATAAGCACAATCACTGTAAACAAATATAAGTACATTCTCACTATATAGAAACATAAGCACATTCTCATTGTATAGAAATATAAGCACATTCTCATTGTATAGAAATATAAGCACATTCTCATTGTATAGAAATATAAGCACATTCTCATTGTATAAAATATAAGCACACTATCAGTGTATAGAAATATAAGCACATTCTCATTGTATAGAAATATAAGCACATTCTCATTGTATAGAAATATAAGCACATTCTCACTGTATAGAAATATAAGCACACTCACTGTAAACAAATATAAGTACATTCTCGCTGTATAGAAATATAAGCACATTCTCGCTGTATAGAAATATAAGCACACTCACTGTAAACAAATATAAGTACATTCTCACTTTATAGAAATATAAGCACATTCTCACTGTATAGAAATATAAGCACATTCTCACTGTAAACAACTATAAGCGCATTCTCACTATATAGAAATATAAGCACATTCTCACTGTATAGAAATATAAGCACATTCTCACTGTAAACATATATAAGCACATTCTCACTGTAAACAAATATAAGCACATTCTCACTGTATGGAAATAAAAGCACATTGTCACTGTAAACAAACATAAGCACATTCTCACTGTATAGAAATATAAGCACATTCTCACTGTATAGAAATATAAGCACATTCTCACTGTAAACAAATATAAGCACATTCTCACTGTATAGAAATATAAGCACATTCTCACTGTAAAGAAATATAAGCACATTCTCACTGTATAGAAATATAAGCACATTCTCACTGTATAGAAATATAAGCACATTGTCACTGTAAAGAAATATAAGCACATTCTCACTGTATAGAAATATAAGCACACTTACTGTATAGAAATATAAGCACATTCTCACTGTAAAGAAATATAAGCACATTCTCACTGTATAGAAATATAAGCACATTCTCACTGTAAAGAAATATAAGCACACTTACTGTATAGAAATATAAGCACATTCTCACTGTAAAGAAATATAAGCACATTCTCACTGTATAGAAATATAAGCACATACTCACTGTAAAGAAATATAAGCACATTCTCACTGTATAGAAATATAAGCACATTCTCACTGTATAGAAATATAAGCACACTCACTGTACAGAAATATAAGCACATTCTCGCTGTATAGAAATATAAGCACATTCTCACTGTATAGAAATATAAGCACATTCTCACTGTAAAGAAATATAAGCACATTCTCACTGTAAAGAAATATAAGCACACTTTGGGCTCGATCCAATTAGGTGCGAATTGCGAGATGCGAGGTGCGAGTTGTGATTTTCACTTCAAATTTGCATAGCAAATTCATTTTGCAATCCAATTAGCAACTCGCACTGATCAGTCAGACTGAATTCGCAAGTTTCCACTCGCACCTCCCTGAGGGTGAGAGATGGAAAGGAAAATCTTTATTTTAAGGTTAAAATGTGGGGACACTGTGCTGAACCCCTTGGACACCTCCCCTAATGACCAAATAGGCATTTGGAAATTTCAAATTAGCTTAATTACGGTAGTCCAATAATTACATGTAATTTTTTGAGGTAAAAAACAAAAGTGTCCTCAAATTACCCCAAAATCAACTTTTTCGTTAGTTTAGGCACCCCAAATTTAATTACAATAATTTTTTAGTTGAAAAATAATTGTTTTTATCATTTTTTTTCCATTTTCAAGGCGCCCTCAAAGTACCCCAAAATCACCCTTTTTCCTAGTTTTTTTTGCATTTTTCATTTAATTCGTTTAAGATTAAACAACGAAAGTTTGTTTTTTATAATTTTCTTGCATTTAAAAAAAAAAAACACAAATCATCCATATGACACTATTTCAAAACCTACAGTAACTTCCTAATGGCCACAAACAGCCTCCTATACGTTCCTGCTAATGAAATTATCCATTTTGGGTGGTCCAGGGTTGTCTCCCCACAATTTCATGCATTTCTCGCAAATCTCATTTGCCAGTTAATTCGCACCCCTCCGCTGCGAGTAGTGCGAATAGGCATTTTTAATTGGATTGGAGAATTCTCGGGAGCGTGCTTCATGGCGAAGTGTGCGAGTTTAAAGACACAAACTCGCTACTTGCAATTCGCACCTAATTGGATCGAGCCCTTTCACTGTGTAGAAAGAAATATAACCACATTCACTGTAAACAAATATAAGCACATTCTCACCGTATAGAAATATAAGCACATTCTACCTGTATAGAAATATAAGCACATTGTCACTGTATAGAAATATAAGCACACTCTCACTGTATAGAAATATAAGCACATTGTCACTGTATAGAAATATAAGCACATTCTACCTGTATAGAAATATAAGCACATTGTCACTGTATAGAAATATAAGCACACTCTCACTGTATAGAAATATAAGCACATTGTCACTGTATAGAAATATAAGCACATTCTCACTGTATAGAAATATAAGCACATTCTCACTGTAAAGAAATATAAGCACATTCTCACTGTAAAGAAATATAAGCACACTTTGGGCTCGATCCAATTAGGTGCGAATTGCGAGATGCGAGGTGCGAGTTGTGATTTTCACTTCAAATTTGCATAGCAAATTCATTTTGCAATCCAATTAGCAACTCGCACTGATCAGTCAGACAGAATTCGCAAGTTTCCACTCGCACCTCCCTGAGGGTGAGAGATGGAAAGGAAAATCTTTATTTTAAGGTTAAAATGTGGGGACACTGTGCTGAACCCCTTGGACACCTCCCCTAATGACCAAATAGGCATTTGGAAATTTCAAATTAGCTTAATTACGGTAGTCCAATAATTACATGTAATTTTTTGAGGTAAAAAACAAAAGTGTCCTCAAATTACCCCAAAATCAACTTTTTCGTTAGTTTAGGCACCCCAAATTTAATTACAATAATTTTTTAGTTGAAAAATAATTGTTTTTATCATTTTTTTTCCATTTTCAAGGCGCCCTCAAAGTACCCCAAAATCACCCTTTTTCCTAGTTTTTTTTGCATTTTTCATTTAATTCGTTTAAGATTAAACAACGAAAGTTTGTTTTTTATAATTTTCTTGCATTTAAAAAAAAAAAACACAAATCATCCATATGACACTATTTCAAAACCTACAGTAACTTCCTAATGGCCACAAACAGCCTCCTATACGTTCCTGCTAATGAAATTATCCATTTTGGGTGGTCCAGGGTTGTCTCCCCACAATTTCATGCATTTCTCGCAAATCTCATTTGCCAGTTAATTCGCACCCCTCCGCTGCGAGTAGTGCGAATAGGCATTTTTAATTGGATTGGAGAATTCTCGGGAGCGTGCTTCATGGCGAAGTGTGCGAGTTTAAAGACACAAACTCGCTACTTGCAATTCGCACCTAATTGGATCGAGCCCTTTCACTGTGTAGAAAGAAATATAACCACATTCACTGTAAACAAATATAAGCACATTCTCACCGTATAGAAATATAAGCACATTCTACCTGTATAGAAATATAAGCACATTGTCACTGTATAGAAATATAAGCACACTCTCACTGTATAGAAATATAAGCACATTGTCACTGTATAGAAATATAAGCACATTCTACCTGTATAGAAATATAAGCACATTGTCACTGTATAGAAATATAAGCACACTCTCACTGTATAGAAATATAAGCACATTGTCACTGTATAGAAATATAAGCACATTGTCACTGTATAGAAATATAAGCACATTGTAACTGTATAGAAATATAAGCACATTCTACCTGTATAGAAATATAAGCACATTGTCACTGTATAGAAATATAAGCACATTTTAACTGTATAGAAATATAAGCACATTCTCACTGTATAGAAATATAAGCACATTCTCACTGTATAGAAATATAAGCACATTCTCACTGTATGGAAATATAAGCACATTGTCACTGTATAGAAATATAAGCACATTCTACCTGTATAGAAATATAAGCACATTCTCACTGTATAGAAATATAAGCACATTGTCACTGTATAGAAATATAAGCACATTCTCACTGTATAGAAATATAAGCACATTCTCACTGTATAGAAATATAAGCACATTGTCACTGTATAGAAATATAAGCACATTCTCACTGTATAGAAATATAAGCACATTCTCACTGTATAGAAATATAAGCACATTCTCACTGTATAGAAATATAAGCACATTCTCACTGTATAGAAATATAAGCACATTCTACCTGTATAGAAATATAAGCACATTCTCACTGTATAGAAATATAAGCACATTGTCACTGTATAGAAATATAAGCACATTCTCACTGTATAGAAATATAAGCACATTCTCACTGTATAGAAATATAATGACATTCTCACTGTAAACAAATATAAGCACATTCTCACTGTATGGAAATATAAGCACATTGTCACTGTATAGAAATATAAGCACATTCTACTTGTATAGAAATATAAGCACATTCTCACTGTATAGAAATATAAGCACATTGTCACTGTATAGAAATATAAGCACATTCTCACTGTATAGAAATATAAGCACACTTTCACTTTATAGAAAGAAATAGAAGCACATTCACTGTAAACAAATATAATGACATTATCACTGTATAGAAATATAAACACATTCTCACTGTATAGAAATATAAGTATACTTTAACTAATTTAGGGCCTGATTCACAGCCGGTCGCTGTTTGCGCTCGTCCTGAAAATAGGGGTGGCTATTCAAATGAACCGTTCGCTGTTTGCGGTCTGTTCACGCCTCTAGGTCTGAACGAGCGAACAAAACTTGCGGTCGTTTTTTGGGAAACTACGCCCCCTGGCCGCTCACATCCTACGTCATGTCCGCTATTTATTAGATTAATCGAGTACATCGAACAGCGTATGAGCTGCTCGCTATTCTTGTGGTCCGTTTTTGCTACCACAATTTTGCGAGCAGTTCTGGCTAAAAAAAAACCCAGTGACATGGTCAATGACGCTGCTGTTTTAATTATGCACACCCATAAAACGCCCGTTTTGACCATTAAGCACGCCTGCGTTCGGATCTCCACTCCCCGTTTTCAAGCACCTTCCCCTGTTACCATCCACATACGCCTCATTCTGTCACTCAAAATAGCAGGCATTCGCTATTTTGCGAGCACATGAATTTTGGCCGCACTGACTGGTTCGCGCATGCGTATAACGATCCGTATGCATGCGCAGATGAGCGAACATCGGTCAGAACGAACAAGCGGCCGCTTACGAGTGGCTCTGAATCAGGCCCTTAGTTATCAAAGTAAGCTCTAAGATTCGATACCATGAGCTTGGGCTACAGTATCATTAGGCAAATATAGGTGGTCACCAGTGGACCTAGGTTTATAATAAGGTAACTGTCAGCTAGGCTGGGGCACTGCTTCTGAATGGGGTTGTTGCCTAGGTCACCATGATAGCTTGTGCTAACCCTATTGATAGGGCATTTCTTATTTTCCCTTATTATCTAGAAATATATAAAAGTTAAAAGAGGATGAAGCATATTTATGTTATTATATATTTTAGGAGGGTAGATTAAATTTGATAGAAATACATAATTTGAGGTAAGTGTTTTCTTTTAAGCAGAGTTATTTAGATTTTCCAGGTGACAGTAAATGTAGCCAAAAACATTGAGCATAAAAATAGGACATTTTGTGTAGGTAAAAAGAGGAGTGAAAGGTTACAAGAATTTTAGCAAAATATATAAAATGTATCAAATGTTGCAAATATAAATCACGGTTTAATGTTTACTAGCCCAGAATACTTTTAGTTGCCCTCTGTTTTGTATATCAGTCATTGAAATGCTGCCTGTACCGTATAGAGGTCAATTTTCTTTATTGTATATTGGGCCTGATTCAGTACGGATCACCATTGCGATCGCAGCTGTGAATTCGCACGGAACGCAGCTGCTATAATTTGCTAATGCTTGCCAAAGCTCAGCCGGCATAAAGACGCCCACTGCTGC
This sequence comes from Taudactylus pleione, assembly GCA_031769625.1. Classification (NCBI taxonomy): domain Eukaryota; kingdom Metazoa; phylum Chordata; class Amphibia; order Anura; family Myobatrachidae; genus Taudactylus; species Taudactylus pleione. Next base: position 541,034 of record JAUIMM010000164.1, read on the forward strand.
TTTCTCTCATCAGTCCACTGTCGCTCTTCTGCATACACATCGGTACCATCGACACATATCAACCACTCACGCAGCATTAACAGCAGGTCTGACCAGTCGCAGACACTGCAAGTCTCCTCGCACGCAGAGAGCTCTCAAGCTGCGTATGCAATTGCAGTGGCTAATTTATGCACGCCCAGGAAAGGGCGTTAAACAGACATGCACGCCAGCATTACCTCCGACCACTCCCCCATCACCACCCCCAAATGCTAACAGCCTATCACTCACATTGCAATGGATTTCTCTGTACTTCCGTAATCGCAGTGCGATCACAGCGCATGGGCAGTGCGGCTTATACACGTGCGCAGTGGCAAACAATCGATTGATCTGCATATGTAGTTGCACTTGTGAATGGCACTGAATCAGGCCCATTGTTTCTAAAGATGTTTTGTGTAATAAAGGACCCTAAAATAACCTACGACGGGGTGTTGTATTAATTTAAGGATGATGCTAGTTTGCAGGGGCATTTCTAGACAGGAGGGGGCCCGTGAGCAGTCTCCGACACGAGCCCCCTCCTCTCCGCCCGGTGGCCGGCAGCGCACTGAGTTGTTCGTGGCCAGCGCCGGAGTTATAGACTCTGGGCATTAGAGTGTGCCCAGAGTTTATAGTGTATGCACAGGGCACCGGGAAAATGGCCGTGACGGCCATTTTCCCTGTACTGTACTGTGCATGTGCAAACGACGGGAAAATGGCCACCGCGGCCATTTTCCAGTTGTTTTACAGCGCCGGACCCCCGACCCGACGTGGGACTCCGGAGAGGTAAGTAATATTATGGGTGTGCGGTGCGGGGCCCCCCTGGACCCAGGGGCCCGTGTTCCCTGCACACCCTGCACCCATTATAGATACGCCCCTGCTAGTTTGAGTTATCATGTCTATAATTTATAGTATAAAGAATTTTCTATTTTTGTAAAAGTCCTATAAGTGCCCCTGTTATTGTTCTGAGAAACTATGGAACTATTGGTTTACATACCTGCAGAGGGCACAGAGGTAGATAAAGATATAGAGGTCTATTTACTAACAGGAGAAAAGGGATAAAATCGCTAAAGGCAGAGAAAATCCCTGTACATACCGCTTCTCTGTATGTACTAAAGGGATTTTCTCTGCCTGCAGCCTGCCAGCGCTAAGTGCAGCCTACAATATCGCCCTGCACCTGGGCACTTAGCACTGCCATAGACACCTATGGCAGTGCTAAGTGTCCCAAGTATTACTAAGGGGAGAGGGCACTTACCGTCTGGTGTCTTCTCCAGTGCTGATATCGCCTCCTGTAGCTGCCGGTATCTGCTTCTCCTCACTGGAGAAGCAGGACTTGAGCTGTGTAATTTTGGATGTTTGTCAATAAAGTTTGTTGAAAAAAACAAACAAAACTCTCTGCTTCCTCTGCACGGGACTCCGGAGACCTGGTGAGTTCAGTGTCTACTGTGCTGCTTACACAGCCGAGGGGGGGGCTTACCGTTCACCCTCCTCGACCAGTCTATTATTAGTAACAACCGTGGTAGACAGATCCTGCTTCGCGGCAGTATGCAGGCGAAGCAGGAGCAGATTTAACACCGCACTAAAGGGCCCATTAGTAAATAGACCCCATAGTGCTGGACTGAAACTTGTACATATATATATACATATATATACAGTCAGGTGCATAAATATTGGGACATTGACAGAATTGCCATATTTTGGCCTCTATTCACCACCACAATGGCTTTGAAATGAAACGAGCAAGATGTGCTTTAACTGCAGACTTTCAGATTTAATCTGAGGGTAATTACATCCAAATCAGGTGAACGGTGTAGGAATTACAATATTTCTATATGTGCCTCCCACTTTTTAAGGGGCCAAAAGTAATGGGACGAACTAAACAATCCTAAATCTAACTTTCACTTTTTAATACTTTGTAGCAAATCCATTGCAGGCAATTACAGCCTGAAGTCTGGAACGCATAGACATCACCAGACGCTGGGTTTCATCCCTGGTGACGCTCTGCCAGGCCTCTACTGCAAATGTCTTCAGTTCTTGCTTGTTCTTGTTCTGCATTTTCCCTTCAGTTTTGTCTGCATCAAGTGAAATGCATGCTCAATCAGATTCAGGTCAGGGGATTGACTTGGCCATTGCATAACATTCCACTTTTTAGCCTTAAAAAAATCTTTGGTTGCTTTTGCAGTATGCTTCGGGTCATTGTCCATCTGCACTGTGAAGCGCCGTCCAATGAGTTCTGAAGCATTTGACTGAATATGAGCATATAATTTTGCCTGAAACACTTCAGAATTCATTCTGCTGCTTTTGTCAGCAGTCACATCATCAATAAATACAAGGGAACCAGTTCCATTGGCAGCCATACATGCCCACGCCATGACACTACCACCACCACCACCATGCTTCACTGATGAGGTGGTATGTTTTGGATCATGAGCAGTTCCTTTCCTTCTCCATACTCTTCTCTTCCCATCACTCTGGTACAAGTTGATCTTTGTCTCATCTGTCCATAGGATGTTGTTCCAGAATTGTAATGGCTTTTTTAGATGTTGTTTGGCAAACTCTAATCTGGTCTTCCTGTTTTTGAGGCTCACCAATGGTTTACATCTTGTGGTGAACCCTCTATATTCACTCTTGTGAAGTCTTCTCTTGATTGTTGACTTTGACACATATACACCTACCTCTTGGAGAGTGTTCTTGATTTGCCCAACTGTTGTGAAGGGGTTTTTCTTCACCAGGGAAATAATTCTTCTGTAATCCACCACAGTTGTTTTCCGTGGTCTTTTCCGGGTCTTTTGGTGTTGCTGAGCTCTCCAGTGCGTTCTTTCTTTTTAAGGATGTTCAAACAGTTGATTTGGCCACACCTAATGTTTTTGCTATCTCTCTGATGGGTTTGTTTTGATTTTTCAGCCTAATGATGGCTTGCTTAACTGATAGTGACAGCTCTTTGGATTTCATATTGAGAGTTGATAGCAACTGATTCCAAATGCAAATGTCACACCTAGAATCAACTGCTTAATTGATAATGAAATAATGAGGGAATAGCCCACACCTGTCCATGAAATAGCTTTTGAGTTGATAGTACCATTACTTTTGGTCCCTTAAAAAGTGGGAGGCACATATTGAAACTTGTAATTCCTACACCGTTCACCCGATTTGGATGTAATTACCCTCAAATTAAATCTGAAAGTCTGCAGTTAAAGCACATCTTGTTTGTTTCATTTCAAAACCATTGTGGTGGTGAATAGAGGCCAAAATCTGAAAATTCTGTCAATGTCCCAATATTTATGGACCTGACTGTGTATATATATATATGCACTTATCCAAGGTGTGTTCTATTACTACTGCATTTCAAGATCTCAAATACATTTTAAAGAAACTTAATTTGGAAAATATTAAAAATAAACATTTTCCCTTGGATCACACTGGATAGGTATTGAGTATGTTTTGTTTTTTCTTTGTTTGCTTTTTGTTTGCTTGACTCCAGAGTGGAGCAAGCACATGTCTGAAAGAGCAATTCACTATGCACGTACTTCATCCCCTGCCCCTGCGCTAGCTCCCAAGGTGTAACAGCGTCAACTGACATGCCCACACTGAGGCAAATTATAATCCGTTGTAGCGCCCTCCTGCTGCGCTTACCAGACTTAGGGGGAGATTTATCTAATTTTGGAGAGAGCTAAAGTACCAACCAGTAGCTTCTAACTGACATTTTACAGACTGTGCTAAATGACTGACAATTAGAAACTGATTGGTTGCTATGAGCAACTTCTACACTTTGTCTCCCTCCAAGATTTGATAAACCTCCCGTTATTTGTATTTCACCAGCCCTTGTAGTTATGCATCCTATTTATACAATACATACTTTTTACTTTATTAGCTGATTGTTTGATATATTCCCATGTAAATACTTAGATTTTCAGTATTCAAGAATAAAATTAGTTTAAACATCATCCAAGAAAAAATATAGTAAAGATTTTTTAGGGCATTAATGCCTCAGCAAAGAAATATGTTTTCTTCTCCTTATGGGAATAAACCTCTTCATGGAGTTTAATGCTGGGGGCAAATAGGGCAAGACCCATATTCAACTTTTTACTCAATGTCATGTCTCTTATTTGAGAGACAAATGATTGACATGGTTTTGAGTTTGCACCTGGGACTGCAATTCTCACGGCGACTTCCACCTCACCCCCTCGGTGCCAGCTGCATACTATTTCCTTGATGTCAGCTCCACGGGGATGGCTGAGATTGTGTTTTCTCAGATTTAGGCCGGATCAGTTACATTTTCTCTGGATGTCCTATTACCTAGCAGGTGCTTCTAACAAAACACTGAACAGCTTAATATTGATGTTGGAGGTCAGTAATAGGTCTCAGTGACCCGATGTAGGTTGGCAGTAAATATACTTGCAATAAATATTGAATGGAGTTGCTGTTATCTTGGAAAGTTGCAGCACATATAGTGTAATGTAATATTTAATTACATAGCATTATATATGCATTCAGCCTGTCAATCCAAATATAATAAAACACTAACACTGGGCTGCCATATCATCCCTTTAATTCGGGGAATGTGAATTACACAGGTTCTGTGGCTGATTAAAACCAGGTGAAATGGAGACTTGAAGTCAGCTAGCCACAGAATCTGTGTAATTCATATGTGTCCTGACTTAAATGGATGATACAACAAGCCTAACTAACAGTATGGTTCCCAACCTACACCGGCCACCATACCTATCTCATCACTCATTTTTTCATGATTCACCTGTTTTAAAATATTGTGATAACAAAATAGGAAACTACAGATGTGTTCTGACGTACTGGTTGTCTGTACGCCTTATGGTGCCAGACGCCCCCAGCATCACTGCGATGCTCCGAGAGGAGTAGTGTATTGTTCTTTCTTTATATTTTGCATCTTGGTTGCATTGCAGACACAGTAAAAAGCCACTCACAGTGTACCATAGACGTTAGGCTGCAAATTTACTGCATACCTTCCAACTTCTTTGAACTGGATATCAGGACATTTGCGTGTGCCAGAGGCGCGCATGTCTGAAAAAGGGTGCGTGGTCTTGAATCAAATGCCGTGCCCATGAGCCATGCCTCCATTTTTGACACACCCTTGGGGCATGCTCAGTGCTCTGGGAGCTTCTCTCCTTCTCTCCCAGTAACACTTCACACCTATCTCTAGATCCACCACTGATGAAGAGAAGACGGGGTTCAAAATTACGCAAATCTCATAGAATTGTGTCATGTTGGCCTCACCCTTTCCTCATTGAACCGCAAATCACGGCATTATGCTGTCTGACCCCAATATATCAGTAGATAATGGGCGAGATGCAGGAAAGCCAACTTTTCTTCTTGTAGTCTGTGAGACTGAAAAATTGTCCTGGATATTCTGAGAGAGTAAGTCAGCATGGTGTGAATTATTCCTATGGATTTATTACTAGCATTACCCTCTCTCTGAACAACTTTTTTACACTTATATTTGGTATATTAATCATCACCCAAATTCAAGCATAATACTATATATATAAAAAGTCAGTATTCCATTATCACTATCACATTGTATAGCTATGTTCTAATCTTATTATATTAATCATACAGTCAAACTATAATACCTGGTGACCCAAATGTTCAACCTTATATTACCACAGGTGCTGCTATATAAGTAAGTGCCCCAAACTCCTTCCACCCAAGTAATCTAGGCTCCTAATTCATATAATTTCTCATTAATTCATTAATTCTACACAGGTGACTTAAGTGGTAAGTCCAGAGCAGAGCATTTTGGTGGAAGGGGTCATGTTGGAGGGTCTACCATATAGTACCATTATACTGCCATATAGTACCAATATATAGTATCAATATCAAGTAATGTACCCATATTAAATAGCCACTATTTGTTAGTAGAGAGCGCTACTGCACAGTCTCCAATATGGCTCCTCCTTGGAAGACACTTTATTTCCCTACCAAGATGGCCACCAGACCATGCTACTGCGCATGCTGCAGGGCCATCTCAGCACTGTGCATGAGTGACATAGTGGGAGATGGACATCTGTCTGAACACAGCTCCGCTTCATGCTCTTCAACCAGTGTAACAGTGAGTATGGCCGTACTATCATTTTCTCAATACACCACACTGCCTAGTTAAACTATATTGGACCTATCCTTGGGTCAGTCACCAGGGCCGTCTCTAGGGGTGTTCGACCAGTGCAGTCAAACGGGTGCAACCCCATAGAGGTGCAGTCCTCCCAACCATCTTGATTTCAGCCGGACAGTCCCATTTTTTTGGCACTGTCCTGCTGTTCCACTCACAGGCCGAAGTCCTACAGGTGATCAGGAGGTTGGGGATACTCAGGCACCGCTGCAACTCTGTTTTAGTAGTGCTGGTGAACCTGAACGCAGGGAGACGGCTGGAGGCCCAGCTGTTGATGGAGTGCTGAGCTCGCCCCCAGCATGATGTAAAATGGGAGGTGTGCCATATGTGCACGCCCCTGAATGCGTTAAACTAGGGGGCATGGTCTATGGAAATTAGGACACACTCTTTTTGATCATGTGTGGCTCAGTTGTACGTTCAAGATTTGAGCACCGAACAATGGGCGCATTATGGTACATAATGGTACATTAATACTGCCAAACCACCATCTGTACACACATTTCCAACACTATTCTCCTAAAGCCCCACACTTGTTGCATAGACCAATTCCATGTCCAGCCATATTCCCTCAATGCAATCCATTTTATATGGCACCTTGGATGCAGGTTCAAACATATAGTTGGCAGACATTGGGACCTACAGTATTTACCCTAATGTGTAAAAAAGCCCAGATAAACTTGTCAATTTTCTTTGCATATTACAGTGCATAATAAGTAATTGATGTACATACAGTATCATTGTGGTGGAGCTGGTACAGCTTTTCCAAAATCCAACTGTCCTGGTGAAGAAGTCCTCGATAGCCTGAAAAGCATTAGACTAGTCTTTCTCATATGTGATGGATTTCCCATTTAATGCCTGAATATGGGCATGTGCCAAATCAATCTCAGGCATGCATGTAAGCAGAAACTAGTGGATTTAGAATACAATTTAATGTAAACAGAGTAGTTACAAAAATTGCTCGGGGAAGGAGTAAATGGAGTTCCTGTGTATGCGCCCACACATATTGCTGTCTTAGATGCCCAATGCCAGGAATACATGAATGTACACTGCCTTCTGGTGAATGCTTGAGTGGACTTTACGGACAAGTTTGCGTGGACACCATTAAGAAAGGCACATGCCTACCCCTTTCTGGCGCTGCTACCTCTGCCAGGGGAGGGATCAGAAAAGATCCCTCTCACCCCTGCAAAATTGCTCTCTAACGCAATTTACAGATGGTGCTAGTTACAGACTTAAAGCCCTAAAATAAACATTGATAAATTTCACTACATCACCATATCCACCACGATGTGTTCACAAAGAGGTCCTGACAATGAAGTAATGCAAGAGATATTTAACAGTGTAATAATTCTGCACAATACAAAAAACTATCATTTCTGCATGTATTTTTTGCAAAATTGATTTATAATTAGGCCCCATAGAAACAAAAATATTCGATAAAACAAAAAGACAATGTAACACATTTTTTGTACTTAGTTGACCTAACGCTGATTTTCTTGACAGATGTATTTATTTATATTGTATTTTCATCAAGGACAACACAGTGGCCCGATGGTTAGCTTTGGGTTCGATTACTACCTAGGTCTCATCTGTGTGGAGTTTGTATGTTTTCCCTAGTTTTGCGTGGGTTTTCTCTGGGTGCTTCGGTTTCCCCCACACTCCAAAAATATACTTGTACTATAGGTTAGTTTTTTTATTGGGCCTGTTTCAGATTTATACTCTAATGCCGCCACAGCTGCGGATCTGTACTAAGCTGTCATGTGAAAATATGCAAATGGCGCAGCCAGGGGTATTTGTATTGAGACGCCCACCTGCGGCTTTTGCAAATCCAAGCGGCTGCGGCATCTGCAGATTAGTTGTTTATCAGACTTCTGAGTAACCCTGTGGTCACATAGAATGGACATGCATGGGAACTGAGATGCCGATGCCAATTTCAGTGCATACGGGATCGCAGAGACCCGCCCTGAAGACCGCCGTGACACACCTGCGCTTCAGTTGTTAACTCCCCATTGCCGCCCACAAATGGTCCCTGCCTGTCAATCACTTTGCGAATAATTCCTCACTGCGAGTGGCAAGGCAAATTAAACTTGACACATGTGCGGTGCAACTAAGATAGATGTGCAGATTACCGATAATCGCTAACACTGCGTAAACATCGGTTATCTCTGAATCAGGCCCCCTGTTCAATCCATTGTAGGCTTGTGCCAGATAATGGGAATGGAGATCCATATCCATCCATATAAACAGAGACCTGGACATGGACTTGCCCCATATTAACCTGGTGCAAAACAAAAGGGATGCTGTGATATAATGCAGTCTGGGTGGTATATCTACTAAAGTGCGGAATTTTAGAAGTGGAGATGTTGCCCATAGCAACCAATTAGATTCAAGCTATTATCTTCTAGAAGGTGCTAGATAAATGATAAGTAGAATCTGATTGGTTGTTATGGGCAACATCTCTACTTCAATAAACCTGCACTTTAGTAACTATACACCTAGGAGCGCTGTTTCAAAGTCACTTTTCTGCAACCTGTACTTTAGCAAATTACTACAAATTGTGAGAGCGCCAATCCCTTTAAGCTAACAGTATACCTTCATCTTGCACTAAAGTCGCCTACAACGAATAGGCACAGGAAGAATGGTTTGCCGCTGTATTGCCACCTTCTGGGAACAAATTGTAATGCAGCAGACATACTTTTGTAAACATTTAGGTGGTTGTTTTTGCGCGGATGTAATTGTCTGTTGATCTGTCACCAATTTACTTCCCAGCTGTATTTTATACCTTGAGTGGTAAATAAAGCCACACTGATAACTGTTTGTACCACTGAGCTTAACTTGGTAGAAAACCCGTCTACATGAAATATCTATCACAGTCACATGACATTTAAATTCCACTTTGAAAATACAGATTAAGGCAGATTAAAAGGTTTGAGAATAATATGCAGAATAACAGATGGTGTAAATGTACCTACCTTTCACCAATTTCATGGAGCTCTCATGGGATCCCGGGAAAGTAGACGGCCTTCCTGGATTGCATCCACTTCTGCAGTTAAGTGGGAAGGATGGGGCTGTAATGACTCAATTCACTGTGAATGGTGGCCCTGCCACTAACAGCAAAATATTGCAGCATTTTACTAAGACAGCACCCCCTCCCCTTCACCCAGTTACCCCTGGGAACTCCTCTTCAGGATCATAGGCAGCACCAGCAACTATGATTTAGACCTACCAATGGGTTATTATTGGCCCTACAGATTTGAAATCCATTGACATCAGGTCCAACTGTTGGGTCAAGATTGCATTGAACACTCTGCAGGAACCTGGTAGATAGTTCAACTGGTAAAAATTGGCCTTTGGGTCTAGTTACTGTAGGTGTAACACAGACTGGAAAGGTGGACATACGCTGTACTTAGTTTAAACATATTCTGCAAGGAAGGTGGAGGCCCATTATATTATTTCCCTGAATTTGACATTTTAATATATGAGATATAAAAGGATATTAAATGACCCGTTTGTTTGTTTTGTAAACGATCTATATATTATATACTCTGCTCATATACATTAAAGGCAAATGAACAGCAATAACAAATAGGGTATACACTTACTCTTAACTGTTCTGCTCCAATTGTGAAAATGAAAAAAAGGTGTAAAGAAATCAATAAATTTGGGTTTCAAGATGTAGAAACTTCAAAGGGCCAACAGTTAAACTCTATTTAATCTTCATTTAATCTTGTTGTAAAACACGGTTTACATATGGTGTGAAGCAGTTGCAGGATCAGGTTTCTTCGTTCTTTGGGCTATTTTTTATGCTTCTTTATAGTTAAATCATTAAAAGTCAAAAGTCATATAGTAGGATTAAGGCTTCAGGAAGGGGTCTCAGGATGTGGATGAGTAACTGAAACATATGAGAAAGGTAAGTCACGCCTGTTAGCATTGTTTGTTCTTTATCAGACATCATTGGAATGACGATGGAACAGAGTTATAGCAGCATTGTTGTTAGAAATATTGAATTACTCTTAAAATGTTTACAGATTAGCACATTAAAGAAAGCCTACGTAATTCTATATTATTATGACTCGCAGAAAACGAGGGTGACAATGTTGTCCTATATTACATTTAAGTTCTTTTATCTGTTCACAGGTTACAGTGTGCATTCATTAATCAGTAGTGCTTTATACCTTTTTTGTCCACTCTGGTTTTTTAATATTTTTTATTAATTAATTTTTATTGACTGAAATGCAATGTAAAGAAATTTTACAAACAAAATCAATCATACTTAAAAAGTGTTATGTCTACTATATAAAAGCAAAAAATTGTCCTTCGGTCTTTCTATACAAATCCACAGTTTACAAGCAACGATCGTGAAATTTTACATACGAGAATATTAAAACACGGCAGAGGCAACTAAAAAAATTTGAAATCGAAATTAATTACTGTTCATTTTTAATTCTTGAAAAACCACAATTTTTGCATAGCATTCGCCCCCTCTACAGGTCAGGTCGGAATTACAAAAGCATTTAGCTTATCTACTATTTTTTCTTTTCTATCTTCTCTACTAAATCGAAATTAATTACTGTGACTTTTTAATTAATTAAAAAACACAATTTTTGCAAAGCATTCGCCCTCTACAGGTCAGGTACGGAATTACAGTAGGATTTAGCTTATCTACTATTTTTTCATTTCTATCTTCTCTACCATATCAAAGCGAAAATTTGTCCTTCTGTACTTGTGTCTTTCTATACAAATCCACAGTTTACAAGCGAAGATCGTAACATTTTACATACAAACATATTAAAACACGGCGGAGGCAGCTAAAAAAATGTTTCATCTAAATTAATTACTGTTAATTTTTAATTCATTTGAAACCACAATTTTTGCTGGACGTTCATTGTGGGACCTCACGGCATATGGGTAGGGCCTTGGAGCAAGCGTTTTGTGTTGTCATGTTTTGTCATGATCTTAATGTTTATTATCGAAGAGAGCTTTAGCCGACTTTGCCAGCATTCTCAGCTCTCTGACTATACCAAGTTGCGCAACAACATTTACTTCTTTCTTCCAACTGTGTCAAAATTATAACTTTGCAAGGACCCTGGTGTACTGTGAGCTGCCAAAATATTACACATGGAATGCTTCTCAAAAAGTTTTTCTGCGCAGAAAACAGGGAGTCGCTGTAGATGGTCATCCTGGTATCAGAGCAACAGAATCTCTTGGTCGTGTTTACACTGTACATCCTGCAAATTTGGAATGCTTCTATCTCCGAAGTTTGCTTTACACCGTTACAGGTCCTACTTCCTTCAAAGACCTTAGGACTGTTGATGGGGAAGTTGTCACACTTTTCGTGAGGCCTGCCTAAGGAGAGGTTGGTTGGAGGATGATGTGTAAACAAACATTCTTAAAATCCCGGGCAATGCCGGGTACTCCAGCTGTCACACTCTGCTCAAATTGTGTGACTTACATTACCATTTGCTGCAGGTCAGGATTTCTGCCTGACCTTGTTCGAAAACCATGCACTGACATCACCATCATTCACTATGTCAGGTGCTAGCATTCTTCCAGTGGGAGTGCTCCTGCCTCAGCTGACCTCAACAGCCTATCAGGGACTGGCAGCAGATTCATATCCCCTGTGACAACTCCCACTGGTGCCAGAGCAAAGAGTTGCTTCCCAGTGTTAAGTTCTATCCTGTGGCTCCTTTGTGCAGAATACCATCACTGCCATCTGGCACAGTTTCTGTGTCCTAATTTGTGTGCTGCTGTATTCCAGTTTAGGATTCACAAGCTGTTCCAATGAACTTACTCAGCAATCATCAGTTGCAGTCTATTATCCAGCTCAGTGAAATCACCAGCTGCACTGATTAGAGGATTCCTGCAATCAGCCTCTGCAAATCTGTTCCTGACCCTGGCTTTTTTTCGTCTGCTTCTGTCTAATCCCTGGTACTGCATTTGGTAATCTGGTTTGACCTTGGCTATCCTTTGCGACCTGCACACGTCTGCTCCCTGGTACCTTGTTGTCCGTTTGGTTCTGATCTGGCCTGTTCACTATGCTGAAAGTCTTCTCCGCTCCATCCAGAGTACACAAGCACCTGTATAGGGGAACCTATTCTGAGGGCTGTAACCTGTGTGTCGGACGCAGCTAAACCCTTACCCTCTTGCACCGCCGGCACATTAGACTCTGCGACTCAGAAATAGATCATGCCAATCTTCAAATACGGGTTGCAATCGTTTGCCATCCGAGAGTTGTGACATATTGCTCTGGCCCAAAAAATGTGGACTCTGCTGGTCAGACTCAAGTGGCAGACCCCAGTCTGGGTTTTATGAATGTGGTGAAAAGATTTGAGATGACACAAGCAGGTATACTACAATATTTGGCTGATTGTATTAACATGGCTTCTCAGTCTTCATCAGCACCTGTATAGGGGAACCTATTCTGAGGGCCGCGACCTGTGTGTTGGATGCAGCCAAGCCCATACCCTCTGGCAAGGGTCCCTGGTGAACACCACCGGCACATTAGACTCCGCGCCTCAATAATAGGTCACGCCAATCCCCAAATACGGGTTGCGTCCATTTGCCATCCGAGAGTTGTGACACCAACTAGTTTTCTATAAATAAGAAAAACCCTGATTTTTTTTTTTATCATGGGGGAAGTAAATGCGTGGTCATTGGCCAGATCCTAAAAAAATCTGATGTCATACAGACTGTGGAATTCTCAAAGGTGTTTGAAGACCACAGATGGAAGTAGAATTATTGGGCCTGGCAATGAGTAGGGAATCTGGTGATGCTTCTCAGTCTGCTACATCACCCCACTCCACTGTTCTGAGCATGCACAAAATTGTGCTCTGGGACTCAGTAATTGTAGGTTACGCCCTTATGACCAGTGATCACCATCCCCACATGAATGGACGAATAATGGTTGGTGAGCTGTAGTTTATATCCCATTGGTCAGGATGCCAGCGCCAGCCTCCTGACCGTCGGCATCAAGATGGTAAGTATTGGGGTTGGGGGGTGGGTAAGGGGTTAGTCACTAGTGGAAGGGTTAGCCTGCGGGGGTGGGGGGTGGTTAGGGTTAGTCTGTAGGGGGGAAGTTTAGGTCTGGGCTGTGGGGAGGGAGGGTTAGGTTTAGGATACTTACCGACAGATGTTGGTATCCTAACCTTGTCTGAATGCCGGCGTCTGGATTCTGACCACCGGGATCCCGAGCACAAGCATCCCGTACCGCTTAGACAAGCATTGCGGTGTGTGTGTCCTCATCCTGTCAGATCCAACACAGGTCCAGTTGAGTAATTCCAGACTAATGATAGTCAGCAACAGCCATCTGTCTACAAGATGATTAGTTATTTTTTTTGCATGTGCCACAGCTCCAAGAGGAATGTTCCTGATTCAGAATTGAATGCAAGTCCGCTTAGTGGACGGACCTTACGATTGTTAGCTATTGCATCTACATTGGAGCAGAGCACACGTATCTACGAACATTTCAGAGTGGTCTGCATCGTAGTTGCATTTCACTTGCAGCTGAATGGGCTTAACTGGGTGGTGACAGGTCATTTGCACGTAGGATAAGTGTTCCAAGGGTTATGTTGTGGAAGTATATACGGAATTGCAGGCCATTCAGAGATGAGTATACACAGAGATCTGTCTGATTTGCTCTAGGTATAGAGCTGGTTCAAAAGTGCACTGATAGGGATGATGGCTACTTCCACAGGGAATTGGTATGTAATGCCGGCTGTCAAAATATTGACAGCAGCATCCCGATGGCTGGTATCCCGACAGGGGTCTTGTAAGTATACTTACCCTCCCCCTTCTCCCCCTAACCCTCCCTTCTTGTAGCCTAACCCTATCCCTAATATAGAGATAACAATGGAGAGCGCTGAACAGGGGTAAATAAGTTAATAATCTAATGATCCCTATCAAAAGACATATAATAAAAAACTCAGTATAGACATAAAATACAGTATAAATAAATGAAGCCCAGACCTATTGTTAATAAGGCACCTTGAATAATCTGAAGCAATCAGTCAGTATAGCAGAAAGCGGCATGCAGTAAATAGCTGATAGATAAGCATTCTTCCCCACCCGCACCCTAACCCTCCCTGTTAGTGCCTAAACCAAAGTCTCCCCCCTTCATGCCTAACCCTAACCGTCCCAGTGGTACCTAACTCTAACCCTCCCCCCTAGGGGTGCCTAACCCAAACCTCCCCCCCAAAACCTAATGCTAACCCCGCTATGCTACCTAAACCTAACTCTCCCCCCTCACGGCTAACAGCTAAGCATGCCCCGGACTTACCTGGTTCGGGCTAGCGTCCTTCTGGATTCCAGCGTCAGGATTAAGATAGGCGTTGGTATTTTAATGCCTATCTTAAGTCCATGGTCGGGCTTCCCCCGTCGGGATTTAGACCGGCGGCATCGCGGCCGCCGGTCTCATAACTACATTCCTTCCACTGTGGGGAACATAGATGTGTGAAACTCTGCGTACCGTGGAAGTTCCGCATTTATTTCTATGCATGTAATACGGGCATGGTGGCAGCAGCTTTACGTGGGTCTCTCAATCAGGCTCTATTTATATTAGAATGTAAGGGGGTGATTAATTTCTCAGCAATGTGTGAGTGATGCCTCTGGCCTTGGATTGCATTACACCACCATCCATCTTTGCTGATTCTTCTTCATACCCCATAAAGGAGGTGATATTTGACAGCACATCGCTGAGAATTGATTTCTCCCCAATAAGTATCATTATTGCCAACAGTTACATCAATACCTTTAAAAATTCAGTCCATTCCATTACTCTTTATTAGACTTAGAGAAGCCATAAGCACAAACTCATGTCAAGTCCCAATCATCAGCTTTTGGAATATGCCTAGGTGATACTGTACTTACTGTACATTTGCTCACCTTGTTGAAAATATCATCTAACCATACATACACTGTAATGTTATGATATTACTTGGTTGGACTATTTATTTTGAAATTCCCCTACACACTAGATGAACAATGAAGCACCAGCGCTAGGGGTGGGTGGGGTTCGGAGTATAGATTAGTGGGGAAATAAAATGCAGACCTGCTTCTCCTCACCCTATAGTACTCTCTATCCTCCTCCGACTTTTTTATATATCTGACTTATACTTCAAGGCCCAATCAGAACAGCAGAGTTTTCTTCATGCTCAGACCAGACATCCGGCCATTATGTATGACCACACAGGGTGGCTCCAGAGTGACTGGTTTGATAATTACTGTGGTGCTGAAAGTCTGAAACAGCTCTAATTAAAGCATTTTATTCATAAATCTGAATAAAGGATTTCACAGTATACCTACAATATTATACCTACAATATTTTCTAAATTTGCACCTACAGTGCATATCATTTAGGAGGGTTGGGTATGATTGTTCAACAATTATTTTGTCGACAGTGTAATGTTGACTGGAAAATGTAGAGGCAATAATGATGTTATTTTAAATAGAGATGTGCGGGTTCGGTTTTACTCGGATTTACTCGGTCCTTTTTGCCAAAATTATCGCAAGTTTGGATTAGTTCGGATTTATTTTATTGGCTGTCCAAAACACGCGATAGCCAATAAAATGCCGTTTTTGAGATTCGAACATATCCGAGTAAAACTGAACCCGCACATCTCTAATTTTAAACCATCTTAATGTCAGCATTATAAACCATCATGTGTAAAGTTATGATGTTGACATGGTTAAGATGGTTTAAATCACATTAATACTGTACCACATAGAGATGTGTGGTCCGGTATTCCTGAAAACCAAACACACCCAAACTTTAGGTTCCGAGTCAAATCGAGTCCCGGCTGGGATCACTTTTGGAAAATGTTCACCTATTTTAGCCACTGATTGAAATGGAGGAAGAATAGATCCAACTCCTGGCTCGGATCTGCGGCAAGTTCGGAACTTGGAATTAAAAACATGATTTTAGCTGTTTATATAAATTTTAAAGAATTCCAGGACTGAATCTGATAATAAAAACACTTTAGTGTGGTTTTGCCAAAACCGAAATCATAACATTTGAGGGTAGTTTTGCCAACACCAAAACACGGGTGTTGGCGCACATCTCTACTACCACGTTAGTCTTCTCCAATTCACATTATGCTGTCGACCTTTTGATTGTAGCCAGGATAAGTGTCCACTATTTAACTACCTCCCCATTTAGAATGTGCACTGTTGAAGCTGGGAAATACATATAATATTGCTATTTTTGCATATCCCCCAATAATGCTGTCATTCCCCTTGTTATCATTAATCAGGGCATGCTGTAAATAACAATAGCAGTGGGAATGAGTCGGTGCCGTGCAAACATATCTAAAGGTGACGCAAACTTGCATTCTTAAACTCTACTTGGTTCTAATGATTCTGCAGTTCATAATCACAATAAACTCTGCATGAGGAATAACCCGCAGGCATCCGGAATTTGCAGGTCTGTGCTTCAGATCATTTTGGCTCCGTCTGTGATGAAAGTGCCAGTGGTTTCACTTGCTCGCCCTAAAGGTTTCAAGGGCAGCATGGAAAATGTTCACCTATTTTAGCCACTGATTGAAATGGGGGAAGAATAGGGTTCCCTGCGGCTCAAAGCAGTATTATCACAGTCCATATCACAGGCTTCTGCATCGTCAGCTATGTACTCTCTTTCTCCCTCTCATTCACCTCCTGTCTCTCCTTGCTTAGTCTCTTTATTTGTTAGAGAGAGAAAAAAAATCAGGTAAAATAAAACATCCATGTAAAATTCAATTTCCTCTGAATCTCTTTCAGAGACGAGGTCTGAGATTGAGTAGATAACCCCAGCAGTAATTGCCTGAACCCCTCCTGTTTGTTGAAAAGGTGAGATCCATTTTTCAATTACCTATCTGCTGTGACAGCGTCAGGCAAGCGAGCTTAGAAGAATAGGATAGAGGAAGAGAGAGAGAGAAGGAGAGAGATAAAAGAAGAGAATGAGAGAGAGGGAGAGAGAGGGAAATAATGAAAGAGAGAGAGAGAGAGAGAGAGAGAGAGATAGGAGGAGTGGATGACAGAGAGAGTGAGAAATAATGAGAAAGGGAGAGAGAGAAACAATGAGAGAGAATAGAGAGAGTGAGAAATAGAGAGAGAGAGAGAGAGAGAGAGAGAGAGAGAGAGAGAGAGGAGGGGGTGTGAGAGAGGCAGCCAACAAGCGCTTTTGTGTCAATCCCTGGAAAATGGGAGGCAGGATAGATGCGGTCACAGCTCCTATCATCAATATCCTCTAATATAAATGTCAGTGATGCCATTTTACC
This sequence comes from Taudactylus pleione, assembly GCA_031769625.1. Taxonomy (NCBI): domain Eukaryota; kingdom Metazoa; phylum Chordata; class Amphibia; order Anura; family Myobatrachidae; genus Taudactylus; species Taudactylus pleione. The sequence continues at coordinate 558,434 of JAUIMM010000164.1, forward strand.
CACAGCCATTTCCCACATTGCTGATTACATTATCGTATAATAGAGGGGAGCCGGTCTCGCTTCTTTTCTCTCTTAACCCTCCTTGCGGTAATGTGTCAATAGCCTGCCTCCATGAAGCAAGTCAATTTTCTGCAGGCTTGGCAGTGGAATAAATCTGCCGGCTATCTGGAGAGTCAGAGATATTTATATACCCTGCCTGTGTGTCCTCAGCAGAATTGAATGATTTTCAGCCTAGACTCAATAAGGGGAGAATTTAAAGCAGTCCCAAAGCTTGGCTCCCAGTAACAGCCTTACACGTCCATTTTCTTTACCTTAACAGAAAAGAGAGAATTATATCTGGATTTATATGACAAGTGTGGCCACCAAATGGTGTAAGATAAGTATGAAGAAAAAATAATGCAATTCAATGTTTTGTTCTTGTTCTGGGAGCCTTGAGACGTACCAACACCTCGCTGACATTGTTCATTACCGAGGTCTGTATGAGCCGAGTTTCAATAGAAATCGATAATTGTTCACCGTTAGTCCAAACAAAAACTTGGCAACATAAATAAAGAGAAGTGTGTACTACAGACGCTGCATATGAATCACTGAACGTCATTTAATATTACACAATATAGGCATCTATAATATAATGAGGCTATCAAGAAATATCTCTGTACACATTGTATACACTATACCTGTGAATTATTGTTTGTTAATGTGATGGCATTACACAGCTAATTTAGTCAACATCATCAAAATATTATATTATAATAAGCAATATAGGTAGGACTGTAGTTACATATCAGGCCTATGCAAATGTAGATCATGGGATATTTTAACCGGTATAAAATTATTTCATTTTTATTAATTTCCACAACATTAGCCCCGGTTGATCCGAACCAGGCAAATAAACGTAAGAAAATTGCTGTTTTCTTGCTCAGTGCCAGCAACACATGGGCCAAGTGCCACGGAACAGAATCAGTGGCCAGTTTGGCCATACACTTACAATATGGGGTGTGATATGTGCGGTTGGCGGTTCAACTTCTGACAGCGGCTCCCTGACAAAGGAGGAAATCCCGATCGTCCTAAAGGTAAGTATCAACTAACCTAACCTAACCCCCCTAACCCTCCTTAGGGGTGCCTAACCCTAACCTCCCCCCGTGCCTAACCCTAACCGCCCCTCTAAGTGCCTAAACCTAACCCCCCCTTCCCCGCTGCCTAAATCTAATTCCCCCGGAGGGGTGCCTAACCCTAACCTCCCCCTATGGGTGCCTAACCCTAACCCTCCCTCTCCCTAGCCTAACCTTAACCTCCCGGGGGGGGTGCCCAACCCTAAGTTTCCCCCGGGAGCCCTAAACCTAACCCCCCCCCGCAACTGTCCGCTGCGGCGCCCGGCATCACTTCGATTGGGATGCCGGGCGCCGGTCTCCCTGCATCCGTAAAATGACAGGCGTCTAGATTTAGACGTCTGTCATTCAACCCTCGCTGGGATTAAGTAGTCTGGAAGCTGGCGGTCGGCATTTATACCGTCGGCTTCCAGACTACATCCCAAAGTATGGCTATTCAGCAGCACATAGTCTGAGTAGCTGCATCAAGTACGTTTCAGCCTGTTAATGCTGTTGGGAGTTAATGGCGCACAAAGGCTGATCGTGGTCACCTTCTAACCACATTTACCATGTCCAATAATCTTTTGATTTGGTTATCTAGCATTGGTCTTTTTTCAGTAGAGATGCCTGAAGTATTAATTTGAGATTTGATTGGGCCAGCCAGGTTATACAATCTTGAATCTTTGGTAGACTTTGAAAATGATCAAAATTAATTTCTGGTTCAATCCCCATAGTGTGTATTTTATAACTATTAAGCTGTTACAGTTCATGCTTTAATTTCTCAGTGCACAAATGCAAGACACTAAAAACATGACTTTCTACATGTTTAAGCTTAAACGGCTAGAGTTTATAAGATTGTTAACTCCATTTTTCCAGTCATTTGTAACCATTAGTGCAGCACGGTCTGCGTAGTAGTTAGCATCAGTGCCTCACATCTCAGAGGTCATGAGTTCATTTCCTGAGCAAGGCACTATCTGTGTGGAGTTTGTATGTTCTCATGTTTACATGGGTTTCCTCCCACAGTCCAAAAAGACAGAGGCGTCACCTGGTGTAATGATACCCATTGCCGCACCTTCAGACCCCTCGCTCATGCCTCAGGTGTATCATCTCCTCATTGTCATCGAGGAAGCTGCTGGGAAGCCCCAGCCTCTCTAGACACAGGGGTGTGTGGAATGGATGACACACTGAATAATATGTGAGCGCTATATAAATAACTTAATAAATAAACAAATGTTGATAAGTTCAAGCTCAAACATATTCTAAATGGCTCAAACATTGGGGGGAACCAGTTCATCTTGCTCAAATTGTTTGGTGTATCCGGAAACTGAGAATTTGTTTGAGAAAAACTGAAGCAAGTTGTCACGTCTTAAATTTTAAGACCCTCTAAAAAGTGGCCCAGTGATAGGGAGAAAGGGGAGATCTTTGGGAATAATGGAGACCAAGGGCCCCACGCTTCTGTTTGGTAGTGAGGGGAAGCATTGTTTATGTATAGGAAAATAGGTAAAGGTGGACAGGATGCATATGATAGTAGTTCTTGAGGATACAAGATGCACACTTAGTGATTTATGCCACATTCAGTTATGGCAGCCAAAAGGCAGCACAATCTGTCCTGAGTTAGGGGCCATGCCGAGTGAGGAGCGCACATCAATTATCCCTGCCTTTAATGTCAAAGACTATAATTTATTAATGTGCTGTAAAGAAATACTAGTTAGGAAATTCACTGTTGTATCTACTAATTAACATAATGGTTTTCTTAATAGCGACAAGCACATAGATTGTACTTACATCCAGATTCAAATAAATGTATTCAGTTTGCAGGTCTGTTATTTTACTAAATCAGAGAACTCATTAATTATATTTGTTAACTGTATTTAGGTGGTATCAATTTATACAACAGTGAATATTTTATTGCTGTAAGTCCTTTCTTGTTGCTGATACAAAGGGAGGGAATAAAACCCTCAGTGATCACACAAAGAGCAGAGTCCGCCATCATCCCAAAGCCAGTGGGTGTTATGTAATTGTCAGCATTGATATCTGCAAAGAAGAGAAAAATATTGGGCCTGATTCAGAGCTGCTCGTAAGCGGCCGCTCGTTCGTTCCGAACGATGTTTGCACAACTGCGCATGCGTATGGATCGTAATACGCATGCGCGAACCAGTCAGTGCGGCCGAAAATCGTTTGTTCGCTAAATAGCGAATGCCTGCTATTTTCAGTGACAGGAGGAGGCGTATGTGGGTGGTAACGGGGGAAGGTGCTTGAAAACGGGGAGTGGAGATCAGAACGCAGGCGTGCTTAAAGGTCAAAACGGGCGTTTTATGGGTGTGCATAATTAATACAGCAGCGTCATTGACCACGTCTCTGGGTTGTTTTATAGTCAGAACTGCTTGCAAGATTGCGGTAGGAAAAACCAACCACAAGAATAGCGAGCAGTTCATACGCTGGTCGATGTACTCGATTAATCAAATAAATAGCGGACATGACATACTGTAGGATGCGAGCGGCCAGGGGGCGTAGTTTCCCAAAAAACGACCGCAAGTTTTGTTCGCTCGTTCAGAACTAGAGGCGTGAACAGACCGCAAAGAGCGAACGGTTCATTTGTCTGAAGTCGTTCAATTGTTCAAACCATTTGTAAAATCGTTCAAATCGTTGGTAAAAATTGTTCAATCGTTCATCTGACAGATCTCACCGTGTGTATGCACCATTAGACTTGCATTCCTAATGCCTGAAGAGTTACCGTAGAATGTGGAAGACAAGCGCAAGTCTAGCATAGAAAGAGCATGTGGTTAATAGAGGGCAGACTAGATGGGCCAAGTGGTTCTTATCTGTTATCAAATTCTAAGTTTATATGTTTCTGTCTACATATAATTGTAGAACTACCCTGTTAAAGCGATCTCATGACACTTGGACCTATCACCAGGTAAACTTCTTTGGAGATGTATCTTTTGTGGTTGCCAGATATGCGATGATTACATCATTAGCACATCCGATACACTTCTGATTGGCTGTATGTGTATTGTTCCTTCCAAATGATAGTACTTCCTTTAGCAGCATTGTGGATATAATCAATTTGGATTGCTTTTTGGCCACTCAGACTACTGCAGGAAAAAAGATCCGTATTGGATTTATGAAGCAGGTAATGAATGATTCCTATCTCTATATATAAAATATATATAAAATAAAGGGCCTGATTCAGACCCACTCGCGAGCGGCTGTCTGCTCGCAAGTGGGTCGATGTTATGGACTGAGCATGCGCACGACGGAGGGAGCTCCGTCGTGCGCATGCGCCAGACGCGACGAGCGAAGGAAAGTCCTTCGCTTGTTGTGTCCGATCAAAGGGGGCGTGCTGTCAATGTTGATTGACAGCACGCCCCCTTTGGTGGGCGTGCCGGGGGCGTGCCTCCCTGACGGGGGCGTTCCCACGGGAACGCCTCCCGTCAAAAGCCGGCCCACTGACATCACTAGTGATGTCAGTGGGAGTGATTTTGGCTCTGATAGAGCCAAAATCACTCCGGAGCTTGCGGTTGAAAACCTCAACCACAGGCTCCGGCTCGCAAATTCGATGGTCGCGATGGTCTCGACCATCGCGACCATCACAATGCACGCTCGTATAGCCTGTGGGTGGTGACCCACAGCTATACGAGCGTCCAGGAGGATGCTCCATGAAAATGGAGCCCGGCCCTCATTCAGAGCGTGCGCTCTGCTCAGAGCGTACGGCTCTGAATGAGGGCCAAAGTCTGTTTGTTCGTTCAGGATAATCTCTTGAACCACAGGATGGATTTTGATGGGCTTTACAGCGTTGTACAGCATTGGTCAAGGAAAGTTTAGGTGTATGAACCATTCATCTGTGACAAAAGGGAGCCGAAAAGTGACAATTTTAGTCATGGAAAAAAATATTGCACTAAACTGCTGTATAGGAGCTGTCCAGGATGCTGAAACAGCAAGACTACATCTGAAACTGATAATGCCAACGGTAGCTGCAATACAAATCTCTCATCCATGATTCTTCTGCCCTTCCCAGCACATCCCTGTGTTGCCAGATCCCAGCCAGCTGCAAGGCAGCAGCAGTGGGGTGTGGTATCACTGGTGGGATGCAGGGGGCAGGAGTGAGAAACAGAGGGTTGTGGTGATAGGCAGGGGACTGTGGTGACATGGCATAGGTTGTTATGAGATGCAGGGGGATTGGCAAGATGAAATTGCTCCTGTGTGAAGCCGGAGCGGGTCGCTAGTATCTTACAAATGAGATAGTCTGTTTGTTTGTCTGCATTAAACTCTGCAACCACTAAACTAATTGTGATACGCTTTTCACCATTGTATAGGTACTTTCCCAGGTAGGTTTTAGGCTAAGGAAGGATCATCACAATCGGTCTCAGGGGGCTGTGGGCAGGGTTCCACAGGGAGGGGTCCCCTGCACTGCTCTTGGCAACTTATTTTCAGCCCTATGTTCTGAAGAGGAGCTTTTGCTGTGAGCAGTGAGAAGAGTCCAGAGCCTGCAGCAAAGAGGGCAGCTGCCACCTGAGGAGACCCATTACACAAGCCCTGGTGTACCTACTGTTCAAGGTCCTTTTAGGTATGGTGGTCGGTGGAGCTCCTGTCATCTGAGAAGGCTGCAGCACTGTCCTCAGTTAAGAGAATACCGGAGGGCAGTCACTGAAGAGAACAGAGGCGCCGGCACAGTACAAGTCCCTAGAGGTGGTTGCTGTGCAGGAGGTGCGGCTCAGTACAAGTCCCTAGAGGTGATTCCTGTGCAAGAGGTGTGCCTCAGTACAAGTCCCTAGAGGTGGTTCCTGTGCAGGAGGTGTGGCTCAGTACAAGTCCCTAGAGGTGGTTGCTGTGCAGGAGGTGCGGCTCAGTACAAGTCCCTAGAGGTGGTTCCTGTGCAGGAGGTGTGGCTCAGTACAAGTCCCTAGAGGTGGTTGGTGTGCAGGAGGTGTCCCTAGAGGTGGTTGGTGTGCAGGAGGTGCGGCTCAGTACAAGTCCCTAGAGGTGGTTGGTGTGCAGGAGGCGTGGCTCAGTACAAGTCCCTAGAGGTGGTTGCTGTGCAGGAGGCGTGGCTCAGTACAAGGAAGCTGGTGTCCAAGTGGCAGAGATCGCCAGAGTGCAGCCCACTGATGGTTGCAGCCGGCTGCCTAGGGAGAGACAGATCACCAACTGCCGGGTTCTGCAGCTAGTATAGATTTTATTACATTTCATATATTTTTTTTAAAACTGTCAGGACACTATTCTCTCTTGTATATAGGACATTTCATTAGGATATATTGTGTACAAACAGGGTAAAGTGACTTTTGCATTTATTACTAACACTGTTAAGTCATATCTCTATGCCACTATTAGGTGTAAGTATTCCCTTTTGTACACATTACAGGTGCCTGACATGGAAATATGGCTTTGTTTTCAGTTGGAAGTATCCTGAGATACATGCAACATAATATACAATAAATACTGTGATTTTTACATGTATGTTCAGTTGTGAAATGCATTAAACTCCAAGTAAGACTCATTGTGAGATTCACAAACATACAGCCAAAGGTTTTCCTATTATGACAGTATGAGGTCCAATCCATCTCCCTTTTGCCTGTATTGCATATAAAGTACACTCAAAGGCAGATACTCCTTCTTCTAGGTACCAGCAGGGTCGGACTGGCCCACAGGTGTACATGGGACATCCCCGGTGGGTCCCACTGCTTGAGAACCCCACCCCTCTTCTAGGGGAACTGTCACAAGCCGCCGCACTGTAAATGCTGTGGGAGGCGAACACCGGGCAAGTGTTCGCTGAATCTCCACCTACCTCCTGTCCATTATTTTGAGGATCAGTCTGGATTGGCTCCTACATCTATATCCTGCTGGCGCTAACGCTGCTCCGATGCCGGTGATAGAGTTCTCGTGTTTCTGGTTCTAGCTTTGTCTTCTGTCTACCAGTTGAGCTCCAGTTTTCCTGCCTCCTATATTGTTGTTCTGCCATTTGTGTCATCTAAGCGACACAGTTTTGCATATCATTTGCCTGCCGTTTGAGTCATCCAGGCAGCACGGTCCATACTCTGTGTCCAGAGTACGCACTACAGCGTCAGCTGCTTGTTTCAACTCGGCGGCACAGGCCGCACTACAGCGCCAGCTGCTTGTGTCAACCCAATGGCACAGGCCGCCTTACAGCACCAGCTGCTTGTGTCAACCCAACAGCACAGGCCGCACTACAGCATCAACTGCTTGTGACAACCCGGTGGCACAGGCCGCACTACAGCGTCAGCTGCTTGTATCAACCCGGTGGCACAGGCCGCGCTACAGCATCAGCTACTTGTGTCAACTCTGCGGAACAGGCCGCACCCCAGTGACTTTAGTGCGCAGTCCTATGCACTAACACCAGTGACTTTGTTACAGCTATACCCGCCACTGCCACATCTAGTCAAGTCATACCAGCCCCCAAGGCTGCTACATGGCCCAGAGACCGCTTCTTATTCTATGGCCCACTGACTGCATCTAGTGAAGTCATACCAGCCCCCAAGGCTGCTGCACGACCCATAGGCCATTTCATATTCTACGGCCCACTGGCCACATCTAGCCAAGTCATACCAGTCCTCAAGGCTGCTACTCGGCCCAAAGGCTGCTTCATACTCTACGGCCCACTGGCCACAGCTAGCCAAGTCATACCTGCCCTCAAGGCTGCTGCACGGCCCAAAGGCTGTTTCATAATCTACGGCCTTTAGGCCCAACTAGCCAAGTTTCTACCAGCTCGCAAAGCTGTTGCACGGCTGCATCCAGTCCTCAAGAATTCCAGCCCTCAAGGCTGTTGCAGGACTATATTCAAAAGAGTCACGCATATGCCCTAACAGGAAGGTAACTTGGTGGGGCAGGATTATGGTTGAATTGGGTGCTTGGTGTGTTTCTATGGAAACTACACCAAGATTAGGCCTCTATAAATAAAGGGGCCCTGTTATTTGCATGTCCTCCCTAATGGTTGGCCAAGTATTTCTGTGGTGGCGGGCCACTCCCATTAAGATGAAGACACTGGGTACCAGCACCCCACCCTTCTGCCCTTAGGTGTTCTTAATCAGCTCTGGATGATTTCTACATATTAGGGGACACTAAAGTATTATGGTAAGTCCTTGATTAATTTACATAATGTGTTTGTATTAGTAATATAGGGACCCATATGATGGAGTTCACCTTGACGTGTTGATGGGCTCATATATGTGGCAAAATATGCACCAAGAACCACAATTATTCTCAATGTTATTACATGTAACTTTGACAAATAAGGTGGACCCCGCTCAGCTCTGGGCCCCATAGCAGCTGCACCCCTTGCACCTATGGTAGATGCTTGCAAGGAGACCCCTTATTTCTTAAAAAGTTTCTGCTTCCGCTAGACCTGGGGGAACTAAAATTACCATTACAACATATTTCCTCAATGTTATAATTTTTTTGCCTTTTAAACTCTACTTTTCACTAAACAACATCTTATGAAGGAATTAAATATCGGACTGATTTATTATCAAGGTGATGCTGGAGATATTACAGATATATCCTGTTTACCTTGCAGTCCTGATGTGGCCCGCCGTCCCAATACAGCTGTCAAACTCTAAAAACTGAAAGAGTTTGATTGTGGTGAAATATCTCCATCATTAATTGGCATTAGGTCCCAGAACCCTGCTCCCCCCTATGGGAAGGAGGTTGGGGTGCAAAGAGTGATCTGTTCGTTTCCCTTTGTCTGTGTCTGCTCTCCCTGTGCACATGTGTACATGCACTACCCGCTTGCACAATAACACGCAGGGGCACCGAGAGAGGGTACAGATTACCCGGGCCCGGGCTTCCTGAGGGGCCCGGCGCCACCCCCCCCCTCCCTCACAGCAGCCCAGCACAGCGTGTGCTGAGCTGCAGTGGGAGACTGCTGTGGCTGCTGAGCAGCAGCCACAGCAGTCTCCTATGCCTGTGGGGGGGAGCGATCACACTGGTTTTGCGCTGGGCTGAGGGGGCTCAAAGTGCCGCGCTGAAAATCTTTTTTAAAAAAAAAATTCCAGAAGGGGGCGTGGCCACGCCTCCCGCGATTAGGCCACGCCCCCATTACCCGGACCCGACGCGGCTCTTGGCGGGCCTGGTAACACTGCTGGGTCAAACCTGACAGTGCAAACTTTTGTCGCTACTAATCAGCAGTGAAAGTGTTAATGATAGTGCTCACCCCTATGGTGCGCACAAAGGAAGAATGCCAGGGCCTATTTTAAGCCCCAGTCAGTCCCCGCCTGTCCAATCTATTACGCAGGCACCGGGATCCGACTGGGAGGTGAGTATCTCCCAGTCCCCCTCTCCTTCGCCCAAGAGGGTAGGAGCAGTCACTGATTATAATACTAATATAATAAGAATGTTGTGTGTGTCAGTTTGTTCCAAGTTGGCACAAAACTACTGAACCAATTTTCATGTAAACTGCATCATTTCTTTTATTGGAAACTCCTAGAAATAACCTGCACTTTGTTTCATTTTGATCCGTCAAGTTAAAGCTGAGCAATAACAAAAACAAATTTTATCTGTATCATAAATGCAAGAGATAAATGTGGCACCGAGCACGTGGCCAGTAAGGGGTGGGGGGAGAGGTGGTTTGGGCACGTGTTCACTTGAACAGGATAGGCTACATAGCAGTCTGTGTAAGGGGCACAAAGTGACATTGGTGTGAGTGGTGGGTGATGGGGCTGTTGCCATCAGTCTGTATAGCGCTGCTGGTCACGTCGGACACTCCCATGACAGGGCTCCTATGCAAAGCATTACCACTAGAACACCGCAAATAAAAAAATGTTGGTAGAAGCGATTTCTTTGTGGGCGATGCCGCTGGCAACAGCTAGTATATAAAGAGAGACAGTGATTGAAAAATATAACCAAATCTGGATGTATTTAGCACATACATATTAGTAAGTTCAGAGTACAAAGTCACTTTGACAAAACGTTTTAATAATGCGTCTCAAGCCTTGGTCTCAGGTACTGCCATTGAGGATTAAGGCTATATCCATATCTAAGTAAACAGATGACAGAAAGGGCAGGTACATCATGTGTGAAATGTAAATAACCTTGGTTTATATGTTATGTTTTGCCATCATACATGTTACCCACCCAAGCCATTTCAAAGGTAAAAAATAAGCTCAGAAAAAAATCTATCCATAATAATTAATACCCATAAATAATACACATTTGTGTCTTATAAATAAGTGCGTATTGTTTTGCTGCTTGTTTGCCTTACTGCATAGGCATTACCCTTTAAACATACAATAATAATGTGAACATGATTAATGCTTAGTGTTGGTTGTGCAGAGGTGATTTGCTAATGTCATGTGCTGCCGCTCCTCTTACTTAGAGGGACATTGCAATTTTCTTTAGACATGAGCAAATTAGTGGAGAAAATGAATGATTAATTGCAGCTCTTGTTCCAGATGCCATATTGTCAGCAAACCACTAGGGGGAAACCCCCTCTTGTCTAGGAGTTACTAAATTATGGTAGAAGTGATGAGAGACAAACACTGACGTTCTACTAGGGAATATACAGCCTGTGCATTGAGAATTTGTCATGTTGAAATGCAATTACTGTATATTGAAGTTCACTTTATTTTTAACTTTAACTTTAAACGTTTAATGTTTTTACCTATTTTTAAATTTGAATATATAATTGTTTGTGCTTAAAATGGCAACATTCATATTATCAGGCCACATAGAAGAGGTCATTTATGAAGAGAAACACAGTGCAAATGGGTACATCATCTTTTGCCCTCTTGTGCCAACTATATGCACACCCACAAACTATGTACATGTCCTCGGGATTTGTTCTGTGTGAGCTGTTTACAAATTTTACCTCTGCACTAGAGCAAATGTCCCATTTGTTGTGCATGCAAACAGGCAAAGTTATGTTTAGGTTCTGATGGTCACCTGTGATCCTGTGTCCCAACCCTTTCAGTAAACCAGCTTTGGTAAATTAAGGTTTATTTATCTTCTCATTTCATTCTCATGTCGTAATTGCACAACTTCAGATGCAAGGAGACATGTGTCATACATGTGCATGGTCTGTTGCTTTAAATATTTTGTCCAGTCAACAGCCATCGTTTGCATATTCCTAGGAACCATTCCACATCGCCTATTGTCAGGTAAAGCAGCCTGTTTTGTGCACATAGGCTATATCGTCAAGATGAAGTTGGAACAATGATCACACCTTATGCTGCTCAGGTTCGGATTTACAGTGGCGTAGCCTATAGGGTCATAACCATTGGTGCCTATATATATATATATATATATATATATTTATAATGGTGCATACACATGGTCAGATTTTTCTTCAGATCTGAACGATAACGAATTCAAAAATCGTTCAATCGTTCATATCTGAAGGAAAATCTGACATATTTGACATGTTTGAACGATGAACGATGCGCGTTCCCGATGGTCAGATAACGATATCTGACATCGGATGTGTTTGCAGTCAGATTTGGAGGATTCCATTCATTTTCATGCAGTCAAAAATCGTTCATAGTTCAAATCGTTGGTCAAATCGTTCATCAAATCGTTCAGATCGTTCAATCGCTCATCTGACACATCTGACAAATCTGACCGTGTGTATGCACCTTAACACATATTCACAGGTTGTACGAGTACCACACTGTTTTGGATCATCTTATATGTGCAGTACACTCAGTATTAACCTTCTCATGTCAGCATTGAGCCTCTCGGGCTAGCAGTCTGCAGGCAGAAGGGTCAGTTTTCTTATACTGCAGTCAGTGATCAGTACCATGTGCAGGCACCACATGCATGGTTGGATCAGTACTATGCAAACTGATAAAGAGGTTAGATGTCATATCTGCTCAGGGCTGCAGTGGCCGCACCCGGGTGTCCCCCGCTGAGGTGTGACACCAAGATGCAGGCTCCCCCTCAGTGACAGGAGCCGAGTGCAGCACTTGGCACCTGACACTGTGAGGGAGCCGGCACTGCACACACTCCCCCCCCCAGTAAGAAACACGGGACCACGGGGGTTTGGGCCCCTTCAAGCGAGGCCATGCGAAACTGCCAGCGAGGCCACTCTCCCTTTTTGGCGGCTTTGCCACATGCACAGTGTTCCCTCCCGCATCGGGTGATGCCACTGCAGGGCTGTTACTAGGGGTGTGCAAGTAGTGCCGCCACCCAGGATAGAGGGCCCAGGGGGCAGTACCTTGGCTGCCCAGTGGCACTTGTATTTGCTTGCAAGGTGCCTAGAACAGCACCCTGCTGCCTAGAGAGCTTCCACAGAGTTACCAGATGCGTCCTGATTTAACTAACTACTAGATGAAGATTTAAGAAGTGATAGTCAACCATAATAAAGCACTAGGTAGCGGATTGTTTACGAGGGAACTATTTGTTAACAAAATGTGAGGACAGATATTTTTTTAAATCCAGATTTAATTTTTGCTGTTTCTTAGAAAGACTGAAATAAGTACACCTGCTAACTTTCCTGATTGGGAGATTGGGATCATTTAGGTCATACCCATAATCCTTCTAGGCAACATCCATAATCTTCTCAATTCACTCCCAATTGAGCAATACCATGCAACAGTTCTGAATGGCCTACACAGTTTGCTTCCACTGAAAGTCAGGACTCTCCCAAGAAAATGGAAGCCCCATAGAGTCCATAAATCCTTGAATGTTTTTGTATTATATCAACAGATGACATAAACCATAAAACATAGTGTAATATTTACCTAGTGTGATGAATGTATGTTGGCGAACGTATCGTGTTATACTGTTATGTGATTCTCCTAGGAGGTTGTGAAAAGTGATAGTGATTATGATTAGTTCATTTGTCAACGGTGAAGAAAATAGTTCATAAAGTTGCTTGTCAACACCCCATCTTCTGAAAGGATATACTGACCTCCAAATGCAGAAACACGGCAGACCACTGGTTCACAGTCTGTAACACAAGCACATTCATGGGGCACGTCTGCAACTCACTGACTAGGAAAAGGGTGAACTATATACTAGAAATTATTGAACATTTATAGACAAAATGGGTCTTGGAAAATAATTACAAACATCATGAAATATGTGATAATGATAAGGCTACAATGCAGATATATGGTATATGTCATACACATAGAATAAAAAACACCAACTGAAACCACAATATTTATATAAGAATTCAATATATGCAATATGCACAAAAACAGAGATATCACACAGCATTGCCAAGTTTAGGGAGTATTACAAATATCTTAAATCCCTATATCAAGAAATATTGTAATAGCATGCCGAGAATATAAATCAATAAAAATGTGTCAGTACCACTTACGACCACTTATGACCAGGAGGCAGTGCTGAATATTTCTATGCAAACCATATATTAATGGTGTAATGTTGTTTGCCGGCCATACCAGCATAATATTTATATGTACAACAGTTGTGTGTATGACGTATATTTTATAGACATATTAAAAATGTGGCGCAACATTTGTCAAAAAGTAGAAATAATGTATTGGGCACCATAACAAGTCCCAATGTGGAGTAAAGAACACAAAAGGTTATACATTTTGCTTAGGATTCAGGATTTTGTCTAGAGCTATAAGTGAGTAAATCCAACCAGTAGGGGCAATATTGTAGCTGCGAAAAAGCACGTTGTGATGAAGGGGAGTAAATGTAAAATGCGCAAAGGCATAGGAATATGTGTCCTCGGTCAACTTTATTTCTTAGGGGTATATTTACTAAAGTGCAGGTCTTTAGAAGTGGAGATGTTGCCCAGAGCAAACCAAAAGGAAATATTATTGGTTTTGATATTTGTACACTTATTTGTAGGTATTACTCAATCATTGTTATATTTTGTTATGTTTTATAGCATATTACATAGACCATATATTTAAAAACTACAAAAAATATCTTTCTTTCTAACTTTCTGCAAAATAAATATTTGCTGTATCTTAAAAAATCTCCATCAAATCTGTGTTATAGAACAACATGTTGCAAATGAAATGCCTGCTAAGTAATAATCCTCTACATGGCATCAATTTCCTCTCCAGACCTCCACACCCCCACATGTTCTATCAAGACTTCTCCATGTGTTTCTCCAACCACCTCCCCCTCTACTGTTTTTTTAAAATGTATTTGCGCCTGGCCCTCTCCACACCCCACCCCTTACTCCTTTGAGTTGTTTTTACATATGCCATACACGTCATTCAGTCTCCTCCACCTCACCATTTTTTATAACATATGCCATTTGGTGACATCTTCACTTCATCTCTCCTACAATACTTATTTTAGTTCTGGTTCTCTCTTCTCTTCATCCTTCTTTCTTCTCTCTCCTCTCTAAGTCTCCACAAGGGCTGCAGTACTCGTTCACTAGGTTCCCTCTCTCAGTGACATCATTGCTACATTCTGATGTCCACTGCTATTATAACTTAACGTCAGGGAGAAAAGCAGAGAGCTGGACACCACCGTGTGCCAGATTCAGGTGGGACCAGGTTACAACTGGACGCAGCAAGGAGCATCAAATTCAGTAAAGAGCTGCCAGGGCAGTAATGTAATACAGGTTGAGTCTCCCATATCCAAATATTCCGAAATACGGAATATTCCGAAATACGGAATATTTTCAGCTTGACTGAGATAATGAAACCTTTGATTTTTGATGGTTTAATTTACATAAACTTTGTCTAAGGCACAAATTATTAAAAAGATTGTATAAAATAACCTTCAGGCTGTGTATATAAGGTGTATATGAAACATAAATGAATTTCATGTATGTACACAAACTTTTTTTGATGCACAAAATTATAAAAAATATTGTCTAAAATGACCTGCAGGCTGTGTGTATAAGGTGTATATAACACATAAATGCATTCTGTGTGTATATTTGGGTCCCATTTCCAAGACATTTCATTATAATATGCAATTATTCCAAAATACGGAATATTCCGATATCCAAAATACCCCTGGTCCCAAGCATTTTGGATATGGGAGACTCAACCTGTATTAGCAAAGCATGCAATCGTAAAATAGCTAGCAGTACTGATTCTTGATGGCGGATCCACTTAGCTGCATGCTATTCAGCCTACCCCAATATTTGTACAGAATGGAATATTTGGCTCTGTAAAAACAAGGTTGCTTTAGACCAGGGGTGCACAACCTCTTCTAGTCCAAGGGCCACATTCGGAGATTACACTCATTGAAGAGGCCACAATAAAACTTTATTAGCTTAAGCATGTGAAATACAATTTACTAGTGGAAAAGACCTTGCAGTATTGTATCAAGGTCCCTATGGAAACAGAAGTGTGCGCAATATCGCAAAGCAGGATCCGCCAACAGGGTCAGTAGTGATACCTGAGTTGCAATGCACATGTGCCGTGATGGTCTTGCAAAGGCAGTCGTAGTGTGGATTAAAACACAGAGTGATTGACAGACAGTGGCTGGTTGTAGAATATAACGGAGGGTCGCTACAAAAACACAGATGCGTCGTTGCCGATTTGGGGGCATGTCGCAGACAGCGACTACGTCCTCGTATGCAGCTGTACTGACCCCGGAGGCATAGTTGCGACAGACCCTATGGTTGCTTAGAGGTCTGATGGTGTATCTGTGTATGCAAGCAGCGCATCTGAGATGCCGGCGGTGGACATCTCAGTAATACGGCGGCAGCAATATTTACATCTTCTCAGATCCGGTGTGTACAAAAAAGCAGCAGCAACACGATTAGCGTCCACAGTTCTATGGGGTGGTGTTTTTTCCCCCTGAAACTGCCAATCTGGAAGCCATTAGCAGAAAGCGCTTTCAATGTGAAAGTACTTCTACTGGTGTTAACTGGCTTCTAGGCGCTGCAGTTGATGAAGTCCCTAGTAGCGGGTTATGTATGCATGCACGTTTTTTCACCCTGTTAGATATTTTGCATACTGGACGGAGTCTGGACCAGAGTCGACCCCTGAACTGCAGCTCGGGCAGCCCAACTTACTGAAATAGGTAAGAATCACTACTGCTGGCAACTAATTTGATTGTCCGCCTAGCTGCATGTCACAGGCATGTCTCTGACAAGTCCCGCCCCAATCAGTATTTCCCACCCCTCTCCCCATTGTCAGGTGCACTAGGGGCCACATACGATGTGTGGCTATTAAATAACAAGAATAATAATATAATTTATGCTTAATTATATTAAGTAATTTTTAACTCCCTTCCCCTTCTATGTACTCCCCTTCTGCATCCAATCACCTTCCATTGGTCAAATGCCGTGCTGTAGCTCATTATCTGTCAGCTGTCTCAACAGCTCTGTCATTTTATTATTTACCTCATTAACTGATGCAAAACGGGTTCCCTTCAGTACAGATTTGACTATAGGGAAAAGAAAGAAGTCACATGGTGCTAGATCTGGCGAGTATGGAGGGTGTTCTAGCACTGCAGTCTGTTTCTCGGCCAAAAACCCTTTCACAGAGAGAGCTGTGTGGGCTGGTACGTTGTCCTGATGGCGGATGAAACGATTTTCCCACAACTCTTGCCTCTTTCCTCTGATTCTTTCCCACAAAGTTGCTAGAACATTTTTGTAGTAATGTTGATTCACTATTGCACCTTATGGTACCCAGAATTTTGAATATACCTGTAACACTCTTGATATTAAAGAAACCTATTAACATGGCTTTAAATTTGGATTTGCTTTGACGTGCTTTCTTTATTGTTGGTGATACAGTGCATGGACTGGCATTCTGTCTCAGGATTGTACTGGAAGATCCATGTTTCATTACAGGTAATAACTTTATTTGTTTCAAAATGTCTGTACAGATTTTCTTTCAGTTCAGCAGTGAGAAGCCTTGGAACCATCTTAGCACAAACTTTTGTCATGTTAAGATCCTGATGCAAAACTTGCCATTTCTGCTATCATGATAAGTTGACGTTCAATTTTTCTCAATATTTTCCACATTTTCTTTTGTTTTTGAAGTGCAAGGCCATCCGGAACATTCATCATCTTCGACATTTTCATGACCATCACTAAATCTTTTGTGCCACTCAAAACACACCTGCATGTGACATACAGTCTGCCCCGTAAGCCTCGATTAGCATACAGAAAGATTCGGTGGGCGTTTTGTTCAATTTAACTAAAAATTTCAAGTTGCTCTACTTTTGAACTAAGTATTTGTATGACGCACGGGAAAAACAGAACTTCTACGAATGCTGTGTGACAGCAAACTATCTGTGCGAGAGGGGCGAAACTTGCAAAACCATTTTGGGGTAGTCCAAGCTTAAAGTTCCCCCACTCCCTTTTAACTCTTGCAGTATGGTTCATTTTTTACAAGTACAGTCTCATTATTGAATAGTCACACCTTGTCTAATGAGAGGAACGGAAGGGCTGCATGCATCCCTCAAGCTGCAGGTTGTGCATGGCTGTATACAATCTCACAGTACAAGGCTTTGTTTGGTTTAGTATTCCATGCAACTGGATGACCACTCATCATTTAAGAGGTAAACCACTTTGCTGTTGAGCTCCATCGGAAAAGCATGGACAGATAACCTTTTCCTGCAGCATTGACTCTTATATTTAGCTCTCATCTTTATGTAGTGAGGGGAGGTGAGGGACTCATTGGAGAGCAGGTGGGATAGCTATGAGGTTGACAAAACTAGACTTTAATGTTCATAATGTGTAAATATAGTAAAAGTGGACAGTTTGTCCATTTGGATTTTATCTGCCACTCACATAAGTGGACAAACATTGCGTTCCTCCGCTTACACACATGTACATTTACTCTGGAGGTGACAAATGACAACTTGACATCTTCTAACCAAGAAAGTACATGCTGACCCTTTTCTTTTTTCCAATTATATTTAGGTCAAAGATGAATGACCTTTGCTGTCCCTGGTGGCATTCTGCCATACAAAACTTGAAGATAAAATGGGATGCAACTCATTAAATAATTTGACAAAATGCGATCAATCTGCTATGAGACAATTCATTAGCTAACAATCGTTATTGCGGAAAAAGCAGCACAAAAGGAAAATTACATTTGTGAAGCACTGTTGAATGTTTTCACTATATAACTGCCCAGAGAAATCTTCTACAATAAAATATTCCCTTTTAGCTTACCGATCTTGAGTATGGAGACATGTAATCGGATTGATCTCCAAATGGGTTTCACATTACAAAAATGAAGCTTTATCTTAATATTCTTAAGGAGCAATTCAATTCAGAGCAATGCTGGCTATGTACTGATGGAACGTCATGGGATTGCCTGTATCGGCTTCACATTATGGCCGCAACATAGCTCATGTCACCTTGCACCACCTTGGGGGTTTGCATTGAAATGAGTGAAGTTAAACAGCTGTATGCTCAGCTCCATACCGCCACATTACATCTCTCCAAATGAATTGCTTCCTTAAAGGTTTATTTTAAACCAAAGGTGACATTTTGTTTTTTTGTAAAATTCCATAAGTTACACATGAATCTAAAATTCCAACCAGTCTGGTGGGTCAGTCAAGGGAAGGCAAACATCTCCATACATAGGGTGTAATGTCAGTCTACTGGCAAGAGCAGCAGACATGGGGGAAGGGGCCATACCAGGTTGAGAGGAACACTGGATCCTTGATAACTAATATAATGGATAATGGTCTAACTGATGTTACTCCACCCAAATTTAAGGTGACCACACTTGTATTAAACCTGCTACTGGACCCAAGAGCCAAGTATCAGAATCATCTTTTAGGTAGGTAGGCATGTTGCACAAAATCTCCCCTTTCTTTTCTCATGCTGTACATTCCGCCACTTATTATCAGATACATACCAGTGATAATATGTACCTAGAAAATCGCAAAGGACAGCTCTCCTGATAAGAGCTGTCCTTTGCGATAGAGGGACTTCCTGGTTTATGACCCAAAAGTTCTTCTGGTGTCCTTCTGCACATGTGCGACGAGGGGTGCTGGGAGGTATCCGATTGATTCCTTCTCAGCGGGAGTTGCAAAGAGAAGCCCATAGGCTTCTATTGGGTAACACCATCTACCCACCGAGTCCAAGCACCCGGAGCTTGGTACATATGGAAATGCGGTCAAAACTCAGAAAACAGTACTTTTCAGAGTTTTGACCGCATTTCACCCTTTAGTATATTACACCCACAGACTGATAGTTATCATCTTCTGAATGGATTTTCCACCATGTCGGACAAGGATCTCACTGCTTTTGATATTATCGTTATTGTACATTTCTGGTGATTTGGGGCCACATAACCTGCAATTTTAGGCCTATTGCATTACGGGCATGATTCAGATGGGATGTAGTTATGATACCGGAGACCACCACGGGGGGGGGAGGGTTAGGATTAGGGAGTCTAGCAGGGTTAGGTTTTGGGGGGGAGATTATGGTTAGGCACCCCTATGGGGGAGGGTTAGGGTTAGGCACACCCCCCAGGAGAGTTAGGTTTAGGGAGCTGTAAGAGGGGGGTTAGGGTTAGGCTCTAGGGGGGAGGTTGGGGTTAGGCACCACTAAGGGAGGGTTAGGGAGGGGGACAGGGGAGGGTTAGGGTACTTACCTGCCCCAGTCGGGATCTTCATCCTGTCGGGCATCCACCGGTATTTCAGTCCCATTCCGATTCAGAGATGTATGCTATTCCGATATTCACGCAGTTGAGCAATAATCATCAATCTGTGCATGCGTCTGAGTTGCACGGCGCATGTGTCAAGGTACATTACCATAGTCACTAGCAGCAACTATTTACTCGCAGTGTGGTTGACAGTCAAGGAGCGTTTGTGGGAGGTAACGGAATGACGCCAAAGAACGCAGGTGTGTTGTGGCCATTTTCAGGACATGTCACAGTCTGCATCTGCAATCCCATATACAGTGAAAGGGCTACTCAGAAGTCTGATAGTCAACTGATCTGCAACTGATACTGTCTCTTTGTATGCAGGTGCTTTGAATTTAAGCCGTAGGTGGGCATCTCAATACAATCCTCGGCGTCAGCAACATTTGCATATTTTTGCACAGCAACTGCATATGGGATCATCACAACTGTGATGACATTAACATACTTCTCTGAATCAGGCGCTGTGTTGGCTGTGACACTGCAGCGTTTTGTTTGTGGCCAACTTTAGACCGGTGGTTTAAAGTCCTCTTCTTCTTTGTAGAAAGCAACCCTATGCCCAGGAATCAAATTACTTTGCTATTTCTTATCAAAGTCAAACTTGAATACATACAATACTGTAGTACTCGGAGAAGTTCACTAAATAGATATTTATTTGAAAATTTTAAAGTCAACGCTAGAGGTGAGCGGGTCCGGTTCTCTGTGAAGCCTCGGGTTTTCCCGTCTGACCCGGAATCCAAAACCATTCTCGCGGGTTTTGGATTGTATACAAGTCCCTCCCGGTGATGATCAGTACCAGTTGCTTGCTGAGTCCCGGGCTGTTAGGCTGTGCTCCATCCAGGAGTGGGATTTGTGTTATCCAATCCAGGGGTGTGCTGTGCAATGTCCAGGAGGGAGGCTGTGTTGTCCATTTAGGGGTGTGCTATGCTCTGTCCAGGAGGAAGGCAGTGTTGTCAATCCAGGGGTGCACTGTGCTCTGTCCATGGAGCTGTGTTGCTCATCCAGGGATGTGCTGTGCTCCATCCCAGGTGGCTGTGTTGTCCTATCCAGGGATGTGCTCTGCTGTCCAGGGTTGTGCTGTCCATCCAGTGTGCTATCCATCCAGTGGTGTGCTGTCCATACAGGGGTGTTCTGTCCATCCACAGGCAGTAAAACAAAAAAAGTAACTAAAAGATTTGAAAAAATAATAAGTAAAAAAATATATACAGTATATGTATTTTTTTTATGCTGTACCCCAGTGTATCTATAAGCACTGTGACACTGTATGCCATACCCCCCCCAGTGTATCCATATATAGATAAGCACTGTGACACTGCTGGCCAAACCTCAGTGTAATATGTAAAGTATTGTGACACTGTTGGTCAGTAATACCGCAGTGTAATATTCATACAAGTATTGTGACTCTGTCGGTCAGTAATACCGCAGTGTAATACTGTATTCATAAAAATATTGTGATGCTGCTATCTGCACCGCAGTGTAATATTCATAAAAAATGGTGACATTGCCATCCGTAGCACATTGTAATATATTCATAAAAATATTGTGATGCTGTTGGTCAGTCTCATAACGCAGTGTAATATTCATAAAGTATTGTGACACTGTCGGTCAGTAATACCGCAGTGTAATATTCATACAAGTATTGTGACGCTGGCAGTCAGTAATACCGCAGTGTAATATTCATAAAAATATTGTGACGCTGCCATCTGTACTGCAATGTAATATTCATAAAAATATTGTGATGCTGCCATCCATAGCACAGTGTAATATTCATAAAAATATTGTGATGCTGTAGGTCATTCTCATAGCACAGTGTACTATTCATACAAGTATTGTGATGCTGTCGGTCAGTAATACCACAGTGTAATATTCATACAAGTATTGTGATACTGTCGGTCCGTAATACCGCAGTGTAATATTCATAAAATTATTGTGACGCTGCCATCTGAACCGCAGTGTAATATTCATAAAACAATTGTGATGCTGCCATCCGTAGTGCAGTGTAATAAAAATATTGTGACGCTGTAGGTCATTCATACTGCAGTGTAATATATTCAAAAAATTTGTGACGGTGCCGGTCATTCTCATACCGCAGTGTAATATTCATAAAGTTATGTGATGCCGTTCGTCATTTTGTTTAATATTCATAATATAGTATTGTGAATTTGTGACGCTGTAGGTTCTACCCCAGTGCATTCACAGAAGTGGTGTGACTGCGCAATGTCGTTTGTACACAAAGTTTAAAATAAAGTTAAAGTTAAAAATTAAAAATATTGGTACAAAATGACGTATTTGCTGTACCCCACTTTGTTCGTGCTTGTTGATATGGAGAACAATCAGTTTAGAGGAGAGCAGGAACCACATACTAGTGCTGGAGCTGCTGTCACCAGTTACGATACTAGTCCATCAACGTCATCTACTAAAGCCGATGTCCAAGGGCATCTAAAATCAAAGAACCAATCTTTTACAGTGGTAAAGAAAAAAAATAAAGGGAAAGTTAGCTGCAGAAAGACATTAAATTGGCAATATGCCTTTTACCACAAGCAGTGGCAAGGAAAGGCTTAGACATTGGCCTTTATTTATGACTGGTGGTTCTGCCTCTTTTGATGATGTAAGCCTTTCTCCCTGTAGAAGGTTAAATAAAAAGAAAATCGTTAAGGCACAGAAACCAACTGTGTGCTCAGAATTGTCACAAATCCCTGAGGAGAGTCTAAGTGTTTCATCGGGTGCCATGTGTGAGCCTGACCTTTCCAATACTGTACTCAAAGAGGAGCCTCCTTCCACCGTTTGTGCACCTTCTGCAAATGTGGGGATGAGCAGCACAAGTCAACATGCTGACATAGAAATCGTGGATTCTGCTGTGGAAGTGCACCTGGATGAGGAGGATATTTGTGTAGCTGACGCTAATAAAGATGTTGGTGATGAGGATGTTGATGATAAGGATGTTATTGATGAGGATGTTGTTTGTGTAATTCAGGCACCAGTGGAAACAGTTGTTGCTCATGATAAAGAAAAAGCCCATTGTCATGCCTGGGCATAAGACAAAAAAATCCACTTCTTATGTGTGGAATTAATTCTACTTAAATCCAGACAACAACTGTCAAGCCGTCTGTACCCATTGTAAAGCTAGAGTAAGTAGAGGCAGGGACCTCCTCCCTGGTACGTAATTTTTAGCGAGTTCATGGAATGTTTTTGGGAAAATTATAAACTGGTGCTAAAAAAATAACAACAGACAGTCCAGCATTAGATAGCTCCCTTCCCTCAACTAGATCCCAGCACCTGCAATCTCCACCGCCAACACCTTCATCATCAATATCCTCACTAGTGATTGGAGGTAGCTCTGCATCCAGGAGAAGGC
Source organism: Taudactylus pleione (assembly GCA_031769625.1). Lineage (NCBI taxonomy): Eukaryota > Metazoa > Chordata > Amphibia > Anura > Myobatrachidae > Taudactylus > Taudactylus pleione. Next base: position 581,392 of record JAUIMM010000164.1, read on the forward strand.
TAGGTGACTCCTCCCTTATCCAGTATTCCTCAGAAGGATCCTTGAGCGTTAGGCCTGCTGCTGCTGCTGGGGGTGGATCTTCATTCCAGAAAAGGACGAGAAGACAACTAATAGTAGCAGTTTAAAAAAACATTTGACTGTTAAACAATCCTTTGATAGAGGAAGCAAGTATAACAGCTGTCACCCAGTTGCACAGCTGATCACTAATGCCATGAAATCTGTGCTAGTATTACATGGTGAAATAATAGAAATTGAGGATGATGGTGTGGAGGTAGTGCAAAAGGAGGATGAGGGGGATATTTTTATCCTATCTGACACTAATGAGGATGTTGATGATGAGGATATTGTTTGTGTAAATCAGCCACCAGTGGCAGCAGTTCTTGCTCATGATAAAAAGAAAGATATTGTCATGCCTGGGCATAAGACCAGAAAAGCCACCTCTGGGGTGTGGAATAATTTTAACCCAAATCCTGACAACAGTTGTGAAGGCATCTGTACAATTTGTGAAGCCAAAGTGAGTAGAGCTAGGGACGTTAACCATCTAGGCACCTCCTCCCTGTTACATCATTTGCAGCGAGTTCATGCAATTTATTTAACAAAATTATAATAATTTGTAAATTAATAACAAGCAGTCCAGTATCAGCTACCAGCAGTTTGGATCAGCACATGCAATCTCCACCACCAACACCCTCATCATCAACCTCCTCCTTAATGATTGGAGTTAATCCTTAAAAAAATATTGTTTTGTGGGGGTCCAAACAAACCAAGGAAAAAAGTGTCAGTCCTTGTCGCTAAAGTGCTTTGTTTGTAAAACTGTGCATGTCCTTTTTAATATCCCACATAAGAGTGGGTGGGAGGGCCCATGGACAATTTCATCTTGCTCCTCTTTTCTTTATATTTTGCACAATTTGGGACATTGCCGACTGACATTATTATTGTTTATTAAACTGCCATCCTGTCTGCCACTGCTGTGTGGCAATGTTTCATAGATGTCCTATATTTTTTTAAACTGCCGTGCATTTGTGCCACTGCTCTGTAGCTTACTTTAGCCAGCCAGCTCGCTGCAACCTTTGGCCTATATTGGTGAAAAGTAGTGAAAACAATATTGTGAGCTGTGAGGTGGTTAATAATGACTGGAGATGCCTGAAAATTATTGTTATTAAGGTTGATAATACTGTAGGAACAAACACAGGCCCAAATTATCTGGTTTTAGCTGTTTATATCATTTTTTGATAAAAAATACAGATCCAAAACCAAAACACGCAAGGGCAGTTTAGCGAAACCAAATCCAGGTCCAAATCCTCGAAGGAGATACAGATCCAAAACCAAAACATAGGGTCGATGATCATCTCTGATCAACACATTGGATATCATATCAGATGTGCAAACTGCGCAGTACAAAATCAGTTTATAAATCATACAGTAGTTCACCTTGATTTGCACAAGTACGGCAAGACTTGCCTAACATGCATCTGCTTGCAGAGCAGCAGGAGTTTGCTCAGGCTAAGGACAGGATTGGATTGCTAAACTGTCAATATTTCTAAAGCCTGGAGAAGAACGAAGTGCCTTGTTTTGTGGTGAAGAAATAAGATTTGCTTTTGTAGAACAGAATGTTTGAAAGTAGGCACAGAGCATTGTAACAAAAGAAACTCTGCACAGAGATTTTCCATATGGAGTAGAGACCAAATGTCATACTAAGCGACATTATCCTCATCATTTATTTAGACCAAACATTAGACTAAGCAGAGGAGAACTGTAGGCACACTGCTGACATTTATAGCAGCCCAACATCACTCTTTATGATTCACACTGAGGTACATCTCTAGCTTGTGCACTAAAATAACTTCCATTCTATTGTAAACACATCATTAATTATCAACAATTAAATGTTGTTGGGCATATGACTCCACTGTATTACCGCTTCTGTAACATAAAACAAAATGAAAAGAATCCATATCATGGCTTTTCAACGGGAGAACGCATCCCTCCCGGCTTTGTGTCGTCCCCAAAACCAATATTGATAAGTTGTAAGCGACTTTTTTACAACATCTTTTTTTTAAAATAAAGCAGTATTCAGTCATTGATCACATAAAGCATCATTTATGAAGCATACTCGATGGGCACCCGGGTGCTCGCCTTGTCCATCCAGCGGGTACTGAAGTGCACATATGCTCACACCTGCAGTAGATTTGCCAGGGACTGTGGATGTCCTCCTAAGTCACAGGTTATCAAACTCGGTCCTCAGGACCCCAAACAGTGCATGTTTTCCAGGTCTCCTCACAGAATCACAAGTTAAATAATTATCTCCACCTGTGGATCTTTTAAAATGTGTCAGTAAGTAATGAATACACCTGTGCACCTGCTGGGTGACCTGGAAAACATGTCCTGTGTGGGGTTCGTGAGGACCGAGTTTGAGAACCACTGTCCTAAGTCATCCTCTGGATATGAGGTACATGGTGAGATATTCCATGGAGGAAACAAAAGAGAAAAGAGATCTTGGATTGCATTGTCACAATGTCTGGGTGAGCTTTGTTATGACGTATTTGCAGCATTTCTTCCACTACAGTGTTGGGGGTCTCACAATGATGCTTATCCGCTGTGGATAACCTGCACTACCAGACACGGTTTAATCTTTCTAAAAGTTAAGTTATTCTCTCTGTTAAGGTGAGCACAAACATTTATCCTGTCACAAATTGTATTGCTCTCCACCTGCTACATAGCTGATTCAGAGCTGCATACAAGCTCCCGCATTGTGTGCAAGGAACTATGGAGCTGATTCAGAGATGTACGTTAACCCGATGGTTAGCACACAACTCCGATAGTAACTGGCCTACATCAGTGCAAGACCTGTACTGTGAATGCGTAGTTTGGGTCCGCGATCCCGCACGCAGAACGACAGCTGGCCGTCAGGCGATGGTCTCCATTTCCCAAAACGGAGGTGTGTTTCATCGTTGGGAGGAGGGAAAAGCCTAGAATCTCTGACGGAGATTTCCTGGCCTCTTTTGACCAACTGCGATCTCTAGCTTGAGTGACCCCATGGTCACTCAGCCGACGGAGGATCATGCAGCCTGGATCAGTAATGCATGCATAATAGTGCTATCGCTGCTGCTATCATGTTAGCAGCTACGATAGCATATCTGTCCGAGCCTGACTCACCCCTTACATGCGGATACTCACCCATATGCTACAGTAAGTTGTATGTGTCTATGAGACTGCGCAACCCCTACCCATACCCATACACTTGGTAAATAACCATCATCAATATCAGCAAGCACTTCCACCAGCTTTATCCCTGGTGCAAGAGATGCATCTGAAATCAAACAGACCTTTGTGTATGCACAAGTCAACAAAGCTCGCAGTTGTATCTGCATCTCCATACGCCCTTACTGCACTTAGCCTATGTGCGAACACCCTGTTTCTGCCCAGATACACCCATTCAACGCCAAGAGGTGCACTGTGCAACATCATAAATGTCAAACCAAAGTCCAACCTTCTACTACATTAGACACAATTCCTTTAATAAAATTACACTTTATTATTTATTATACTTATTTATAGCACACTAATGGCTTAAATACATATTGATGGTGAAAGAACATCAGATGTTGTGGTACTTTGTGTGTATTTGTGTCTTATTGCATTGCACAGTGTACACTTAGAAATTCTCTTTTCCACCAAAGTGCAATATTGCTCCATTAGAAGTGTAGGAAGGCACACACAGACCAGGGCCATAACTAGGGGTTGGCGAGGGGTAGTGCCAGGACAAAGAGGGTGGCATCACTGCTGATCCATGGCACCTGCATGTGTCTTGTAGGGTGCTTGGAACTCCACTCTTCAGCTTAGAGAGCTGCCACAGAGCCACATAAAGCATCCATAAGATGCTCGGGGTGCTCAACTTCTTCTTGGCTGCAGCAGCCCTGCCTCCTCATCATGACAATACATGTTCAAGGGACAGGACTGTCACAGGGCAGATTATCTCACTGCTATGTCCCTGTCAAAGACCATCAAGCTGGTGCAAAATTTTAATCCCTTGTACAGCAAGGAAAGACCCTCAAATATAATGGTTTTGGGTTGGCAAAACCACCTTCAAGCGTTTTGGTTTTGGATTTCTTTATAAGATTATAAAAACAGCTAAAATCATGTAACTTGGACCAGTTTTTGTTCCTATTGTAGTGCTAATATCAATAACATTTTAATTTCCAGTCATTTCCAGTCAAATTTGACTAATTCTGGCACCTGTAATCACAAACACTCAAGATCAGGTTTTTAGATTCAAGATCTGACTAGCCAGAAGACCCAAGAAGGGACTCGGTTGTACTCGGACCCTAAAAGTGATCTGAGTCGGGACTCGGTTTGACTCGGTGCCTCAAAGTTCGGATGTGTTCGGTTTTCAGCAAAAACAAACCACTCATCTCTAATTCCATTTCTTGCAAGGAACATCTTCTCTCTGCCTAACCCTTCTTACTGCCTCTGATGGACCAATACAAGCTTTTGCTTCTCCACAATTGCCACCATCTTGCTCTGTACACCTATGAACTATAGTGAAATTTGGATGCAATTGTGCAAATCAAGGTATGCTGCACTATTAAAGAGTTTTGCACTTCAGAAATAAACTCCATAAAGTCAGTAGGATACAATACATAGATACATTCAACATACATTTACATTCAGCATAATGAAAAATGATCTTAAACAGTATATTGGGGATCATGTTGGGTTTGAAGCAAAGTGCAACCATGAAAACAGTCAGTCGCATCTTGGGCATATGACTGCTAGCAGCTGCTTATGATTGAAGACCCGGATCAGCATGTTAGTGCAAATGCGACCTATGGAGATTGAATATGTGCCCGTCCGGAGACTGAAAAATGACATGTGCTCGACCCCGATGCAACTTACCAACCGATGATGATGACAAAATGGAGCCTATACTACGTGAAGACCTGGCTGCTTCTTGTGATTTTGCCAACCCTTCATTGGCATGCACATTGCCAACCCTTAATTGGCACGCACATTGCCAACCCTTCATTGGCATGCACATTGCCAACCCTTCATTGGCATGCACATTGCCAACACTTCTTTGGCACGCACATTGCCAACCCTTCATTGGGACGTACATTGCCAACCCTTCATTGGCACACACATTGCCTCTTTTTTTTTTTACTTAATTTACGCTGGTTTCATTGAATGTTGTATCCAGCTCAACAAGACCCCATTATGCCTACATCTGTTACAATGTAAACACAACAAATACAAACAGACACACACGTGCTCACCACACACATGTATGTAAACACACGTGTTTTAAATAATTTTGTCAGGTTACATGATATTTCTTACTATAGTAAATACTGTAGTTAATTAACTGTAGAATATAATATAGTAATGTATAGTATAAAATATAGTACTTGATAATGAGGTAATAATATGTCTGGAGTAAACATAAATACAATGACTAAATTAAAAGAAACCTTTAAAATAAACACTTGAACATACATTTAAATAATCTCTTATATTTTGCCATTTTATTCATTCATGAATAGAACAGAATTGCAGACCATGCATTTAATACTCCAAAGCCGGCAATGACTAATCTGATTCCAAACTGTGCTTTAATATTTCATCCTTAATCCATATTTAATAAACAAACTTCAACAAAGAGGGCAATTCCAGACTACATTTAAATATCCCACAATACATTTGACCAAATATAATTCAATGACAGAAAATAAGATTTTGATCATTCCTAGAGGCATGCATAGCACTATTTTGGTTTAATCCAGATTCAACATGTATGCATTTTATACTTTAAATTATATCATATATTCATATTTCACACTACTCAAATGAGTAGTTTTTCATATTGAATGCTGCATGAACATTAGACCACTTCTTGTATTGTCTTGCAACAATCAATATGAAAATAGCATGCTTCTAAACAAGTTACAATAATCCCTATTCTAAGTGATATTAAGGCTGTGGTCCCCCAACATCTGTATGTAAGTAGCTGGGCACAAAATGACAGGATATATGCCCAGCATCAGCCAGCTCCTTCAGTTCAGTGGTTAGAGCACCGATTTTAAAAATCACGCTGGACACCTGGGCTATGGCCTTCCAAAACTTGCTTTATTTAACCAATTTTGCATAAGGAACAAAAAAAAGGTGTACACTGATATTGGACCCTGCATATGTGCATAGTAAAATGTTGATAATTCTAATAAATTGTCCATAATGCTGGATTTTCAGTATTTCATTAACATATTTTCCAGCTTACAAAATAGTCACTTACGGTGTCATCCGAGCAGGGCCAATGAGACAGCGCAAGGGCCTGGGTACTGCAGGAAATACCTATGTGTGGCATTGGTAGGTGACATCAAACTCTGCAAAGGGAGACATTTGTACCATTCAGCAGCTGGCCTGGGCCCCTCCAAAGAATCCCGGCCCTGGGTAATTAGTACATGTGTGTGTCCCCTGCACTACTCAAAATAAGTTGTTTGAGAGTACTAGTAGATTTTCCCTTTCCTGGGAGAGAGTTTTGGGGACAGATTGCTGAGTTACATTATTATATCCATCACCACTGACATGGGGTAGTTGGGGACAGTGATGGATCTTCCTGACATAGGCCCTGATTCAGAGCCATTCGCTGCCACTGCCCGCACGCTGAGAATGTGGGCGTTTTTTTTCTTTTTTGTTCTCCGGCCGCTCGCAAAGCTGTGGGAGTCCACCCACAGCTTGTGCAAGTGGCCAGGAGACCATCGCGATAATCGCGACCATCGACCTTATGACGAGACCCTACGGTAGGGTCTAGGCTTCCTCAAGGCCGAGTGGACTTCCTGCTCTAATAGAATAGAAGGGAACGCCTGCGTTTGTCCAGCCACCCCCCCCTACCTGCCCACAAAACGGGGCAAGCTGTCACTCACCATCGACAGCCGCCCCATCTTGTTGCGAGACCTGTAGCTACTGAACTTCAGTCACTCAGCGGGGCTCGCGCACGCCGGACGTGGTGGATGTGCAGTGCCGAAACATCGGGCCGCTTGTGAGCGGCTCTGAATCAGGGCCATATTTCTTTGATGTATGAATGACAGAACAGTTTTGAAGAGTTTGTGAAAGTGGTTATTGCCATTGGGTTATTAGAATTTTTTTAAATATGCCACAAAATTTCCCATTCATTTTACACTAATAGGAATTTAACAAATACACTGGTTGATACCATAATTAACTCCCTCTGTACTTGTGCACCTAGGTAGCTAATGGCGCTAATTTTGGGTACAGGAAAATAATTTTACTGCAGTCTACGTTCATGGAAAAATACACCCAATGAGATCCCAATGACTTGTCTGTGTATTTCTGCATCCAGCTAGCTAATGGCGCTAATGATAAGTACAGAAAGCTGTTGTGTTTTATGTTGGTCGGTATCACTTTTTAGGTCTTTTGGAATGTTTTGAGGTTTGATTTTCCCTATTAGTTTAAGCTTAATTTTTATGATGTGTACCAACATGTTTAGCCAGTTTTTATTACAATTCAAAATGTTAGTTTTTGATAGATCATTGTGCTGCTGATTGAGCTGTATATTTATATTTTTAGGTTTGAATTAAATTTTTCTAATTTATGTTATCGAGACTACTTGACAGCTGCTTGACAGGGCTAACACCATTTTGGATTTGTGTTACGTAGACCTGTAATTGTTGCGAAAAGTGTGGCTGCCTTTGTTATACACTATGGACACTGTAATGTAGAACAGTTGTGGTTAATATACAAGCACAGATTTGGGAGTGAATTTGTTATTTTATATTAAACCATAACTGTTTAATTTTTAAATAATCATTTAAAAAAAATACATTAATTAATAAATACAGATATTTCCAGGATTCTCTAGATGTGTAATCCTTATGTCATCAAAATTCATAGCAATGATACATTTACTGTATGTCTGCAGGATAGTACAAATGTGCATAAGAAAAGACACCAGAGCCTGACCATTTCCTATCTTTATGGTAAAGCATTACATTTTTAATGTGAACTTTAAAATAAACCAAAGTTTAAATCCACTTGTGCATTATCTATATAATAATGAATCAATATGAACACTAATATAATTTACTAATAGATAAGAAAAAAATGTCTATATTGCCTTTATTGATGTTGTTTTATGACGTTATTATTATTTTTCTTTTTGCCAAGCGGATGTGTACGATCTGTTTTGAGTGGATGTCTATACTAATTATGCTGTTTCACATATGTGTATGCCCAGTGTTGTAATGGATTCAATCTTTGCAAAAAATGGATTCTACTGAATTCCATTGTATTCATATCTTTAGGAATTATAGAACACTGAGGGGGGAATTCAATTGTTTTTTTGCGCCCGATCTCCCATCTAAATTGACGGGACGATAATCAATTATTTGTGCTGGCAGGCACTAGTTAATGGGCGCCTATTACTTATCATGTTGCGCACAAATGCACCGGGTTTAAATGCGTAAATGCTGGACTTTTCTGGGATTTCTGCTCGCCACCACAGGCGGATATGAGCAGAAATAATGGGTGCACACGGCACTCGTGCCCTTTGGCACAAACAATTGAATTGGGAGCTACGGGCAGCGCAAACCACTTGAATTCCCCCATTTGTGGTCACCAGAACTATTTTGTTAAGGCATTATCAGATTGAGGGACATATTTATAAAATAATATTTGCAAGATAACCCCGAAAACACCCAGATGGTACCCACTATACAGTATCCCTTGGATGTATCTGGGAGAGGGGGGGGGACAGCTGGTATATCCGATTCCCCATTGTTATGCACAAAAGCAACCTCCATAGACTTCTGCAGTATTTCTGATTTACCAAGTTCTGGGATGCGATCACGTAATTTTTAAATATTGCTGAGCCCCTGTCCCTGCATTGTGTATTTTAATACATTTCGGTGATGTGATTTATTGTAACAAAATAAATCACAATCAGCATAAGTAGATAGCACCCAGGACCTATAACACATGGGCGTATATATAATGGCTGCAGGGTGTGCGGTGCACATGGGCCCCTGGGTCCAGGGTGGCCTACACTGCATACCCTGCACCCATTTATTCAATACTTACCTCTCCGGAGTCCCGCGTTGGTGGTAGCATTGGCCGTCGCAGCCATTTATCCAGCGTTTTTTACGTATGCGCAGTAGGGAAATCACCGGGAAAATAATAACATTTCCGCCCGTGAACTGCGCATGCGCAGGTGACTCTGGCACAGACTAGTGGCGAGAGTCTACTGCTGCTGCCGGCCGCCGGGTAGAGAAGAGGGGGCCCCGGGCGGAGACTGCAGATGGGCCCCTTCTCTCTTAATACGCCCCTGCTATAACAGTATGCACAATTATGCTAAATAAGCAAGCATGAAGCATTGTCATAATAAATTGGCTGCTACTGTACATGGGAATTACTATATGTTGTGCAGCCAGGATCAAAGGTCCAGCCCATAGATAGTACTGTATATCTATTGTGACCTCTGCACTAGTCAGAGAAGAGGTAGGCAGTGGCGTAACTTAGGAGGGGTCGAGCAGGGTGTGTGTACCGATCCGCCCTAGTTAGGCAGTGTAGCGCCGACCGCAGTGTGGGTCTCATTCAGACCCTCTCGCAAGCGCCTATGTGCTCGCAAGCGAGTCGATGTTGAGGCCCTGCGCACATGCAGCGGCCGCACTGAGCATGCGCAAGCCCCGGAGCGAGAGAGAAATTCTCTGGCTCTGGGGCTCACTACAAAAGGGGCGGCTGTTGATGGTGATATGCGGGGTGGGGGGGTGGCTGGCCAAATGAAGGCGTTCCCGACGGAATGCCTGCTGTTCAGTGGTGAGCTTCCGGCTCTAATAGAGCTGAAAGCTCACTGGGGCCTACCACAAGGGTCTTGTAGCAAGCCCCGATGGCGCGATGGTCTTGACCATCGCGACCATCAACCTGGCCGCTCGCAAAAGCTGTGGGTGGTCACCCACAGCCGGGCGAGCGGCCAGGAGGCCAGCTCGGAACATAGAAGCGGCCGCCCTCATTCAGAGCGAGTGCTCGCATTTTGCAAGCGGCTCTGAATGAGGTCCTCTGTGCGGTCAGCGCTACACATTTACACAGGACCGGCGCCAGGCTTCCCTGCGGCCAGCGCCGGTCCTGTGCTGCACAGCCGAGCCCCTTCCCTCCCCCTAAGCGCTTACCCAATAGCGCCAGAAGGATGGTGGGAGGCGGGCTCAGGCTATGCAGTTTACACACACATCACCGCCAGCGCGGCAGCAATGTGTGTGTTAATCAGCAGCCAATGAGAGTTAGACAGATTCATTGAATGCTGCAGTGCCCACTGCAAGAGCCGGCTCCCTTCCGGCTCCTGCAGTGGGTAATGGGAGAGACGTCATGACATCTCTCCCATAATGCAGAGCGCGCCAGCCCGGAGGACTGACGTGCGGCGTCGGGAGCAGTGGCTGGTGACGGAGCGTGGATTTAGGTAAGTGTGGGGGGGTTACTACTGGGGGCACTGCATCAGGAGGGGGAACCTCTACTGGGGACTACTAATGGGGGGGGAACTACTACTGGGGGCACGATTTAAAGGGGCACTGGGGGGACCACTACTGGGGGCACTAAATAGGGAGGACCACTACAGGGGGCACTGTATAAGGGGCACTGGATAGGGGGGATCACTGCTGGGGGCCTGCATAAGGGGAAGCACTACTGCGGACACTGCATGCGGCGGGGACCACTGCTGGGGGCACTATATAAGGAGCACTTCATATGGGGGGCACTACATGGGGCACTGCATAAGGGAGACCACTACTGGGGGCACTAAATAAGGGGAACTAATGAGGGGCTGCATAAGGGGGACCACTACTGGGGGCACTGCATACTGGGGGTACTGTATAAGGGGAACTAATTGGGGGCTGCATAAGGGGGACCACAACTGGGGACATTGCATACTGGGGGTACTGTATAAGGGGCACTACTGGGGTTAAGGTGCATATGGAAAGGAATGTTCAGAGTGATGATAAAGGGGTGTGTCATGTTGACACTCCCCATTTTTAAGTGACCACGCCCATTTTTCCGCTGTGCGCGGCAAAGTCGCGCGCACATGGGGGGGCTCCATTCTTACATTTGCCCTGGGCTCCAAATACCTTAGTTACGCCACTGGAGGTAGGTACAGTAGCACAGATCTACCATAGGAAGACAAGAGTAATAAAGCACTGTATTGCTGATTGGGATTTGAATAAAGGACATCGCAGGCATAGTCAGGCTGTGCAGTGTGTAACATCCCAGAAGAGCTATGCACTGTATAAGTGAAATGACAGAGTACTCTTCAATGTATTTGGAACATCACAGCAGGCAGAGCCTTGTATAATTAACATAACAGGGGACTGTGAAATATTTAAATGACCTCACAAGAGGCTGGAATGTATATAATAGATATGAAATGGAGGTGGGGCCCCATATAATGCACACATCATGAGGCTATACAATATATAAGTGAAATTAGCATACAGTTTTAGTTCTCAGCTAATGGAAAGGAGTGCACCAGTCAGTTTCTGTCTTCGCTAAGGCTTTTCTTACCCCTGTGCTGAGCCTATTTGGCTCTTTTAGGGCTGCTCACATTCCAACATTAATATCATTAATTTGTTGATGCAGTGCACACACAATTAATGCAAATTTTGCTTTGTAGTTGTTTATTCTTTTTAGAACACTTTTGATTTTATGAAGCTTTAGAAAATACACTTATATTGCTTATTCCTCCTTGACAAGGCAAAGAAAATCTAACCAAAATTGACAAAAAAGTGTTTTAGTTATTGAAATTAAACTAAAAGCCAATGTGTGTATTAGTTTTTATAAGCACCACCAATAAAACCTGCTTTAGCATTAATCCACACATCAAACAGCAGGATCATGCACAAAGCTTTTCATTATAAAAACTGCATTTGAGACTGATGTGTAGGAATAATATGGGAGCCCAACAAGGTATAACATTTCGGAAACTAGACAACCTACCGCATCAAATGAGGGCATCCCTGAATGTATTTAAGACAGGATGGATGGGATCTGATCATTACAAATTTTGCTGCCACCCATCTCTAACCAGAGAGCAACTACGAAATTGGTTCTTTGTTTGATAGAGGGGACTTCTTTCTTTCAAACAAGGGTGCCCCCAGTTGCATATGTGCCTAGGTGCCAGAATAGTGGAGAATTTTTTAGTGCCTCACCCAGGCCCTGACTCTACCAATGTTTCTGCAGTGCAGGGTCATATTGTCAGGTGATCAAGCGTGGTCAGCATGCAATAACCACTAAGGGGTCACGTTATCTAAAATAGGGGACTTCTCTCTTCCACACAAAGGTCCCTGAGTTCATAACTGACAAGATAGGCAGTTATTGTACTTTACTGCCCTCTCCCCCATCTCCTGGTTTTGCACTAAATTCTGTAGTGAAATGGGCTAAGCCCTGTCCCTTAAGCTCGGTACACACTGTAGTGATGTTGTTCCGATTTGTGCAAATCAGAATGACAAACAGTGCATATCATGCAGTGTGCATACCTCCCAACTATCCCGCATTCAGCAGGACAGTCCCGTTTTTTTGGGACTGTCCTGCTGTCCCACCCGCGCCCGCGGTGGGGGGGAATTTGGGGGAAGCATACACGGCTGCTCTGCATAGCAGAGCAGTGTGTATGCAGAGCGGGAATAGATGCTGTGCGCCAGCGCATAGCTTCTATTCGCAGTAGGGGGGGAAGCCCGGGGGCAGCCCAGCATCTTGGAGATGCTGGGCACGCCCCGTAGTGATGAAAGCGCCCCTTTATGCATAGGCCACACCTCTTTTTTTGTCTCAATTAGGCTTCACCAAATGTTATTATTACCAGTTATTTATATAGCGCACACATATTCCACAGCGCTTTACAGAGAATATTTGGCCATTCACATCAGTCCCTGCCCCAGTGGAGCTTACAAGCTATAATCCCTATAACACACTCACACACATACACACTAGGGTTCATTTTGTAAGAAGCCAATTAACCTACCAGTATAAATTTGGAGTGTGGGAGGAAACCGGAGTACCCGGAGGAAACCCACGCAAGCACAGAGAGAATATACAAACTCCATACAGTTAGGGCCGTAGTGGGAATCGAACCCACGACCTCTGTGAGGCAGGAATGCTCACCATTACACCGTCTGTGCTGCCCCAAATGTTGGGAGGTATGAGTGTGTATGCACGATATGTGCGTTCCTATGGTTGCACCGATGTCGTCAGGTTTGAAGTACTGCGCATCAAACCCGACGATATCGCATGCGGTGCCATGCAGTGTAATGAATGATGGAACGAGTGATCGTTCCGTCATTCATTACATCATTCTGATGTGTACCCAGGATCTGATATATGTCGGCATGTCGGCTCAGTGCACATTGCTCAGTGTGTACACAGCTTTAGGGGTCTATTTATCAAGCAGTGTGGAGAAGTGAACCAGTTGAGAAGTTGCCCATAGCAAACAATCAGCTCCTATTATTTTATAGACTGTACTTGATAAATGCTACTTCAAAGCTGATTGGTTGCTATGGGCAACTTCTCCACTGGTTCACTACTCCATGCTTTTCACTGCTTGATAAATAGACCCCTTAGTGACATAAACACACATTGTGTTAATACTGTCATGATTATGTCATCTCCTCTGCCTGCAGTAACTGCTACTAAGGGACAGGTAAATATGTTTTCCTGGATTGAAAGACAAGTGGCCAGCATGTCCTATATCTGCAATGTGATAATGTTCGGCTCCTAGTTTTACCCTGACTAACCAATCATCTCGTCTAAATTAATCGATTGGTGTTGCAGGGTTTTTTGTCTCTATTTTTAACGTTACTTATTGCATGAATCCCAATTTATTGCAATTGGAAGATAAGTAATAAAAAACAAAAACAGGAGCAAAACATTAAATGAATGTTAATTGCAGGTCGCCACTATATATGTGCCCGTACCTTAACCTGTGCATCATAGTGCACCATGCCCTTTTATTTATGCTAGCACAGTACTATGCTTTTCCAATAAACAATCTTCTTTGCACAGTAGTTTATTAGCTAAAAACATTTAATTCAACACATGTTTTGTTCTATCTATGAAATAATTGCTTATCTTGTATTATGTCTCATTGGTCTCATTAGCTTCATGCTAGAGTGATGAGCAGGATAGATAAACAGTGTTCGTATGGCTTTAACTGTTATTTACAATGCTTATATTACAAATTAGCGGAGAAGAATCTATTGGATTCTGAAACGAACACAGTTCCGCCTTCATCAGCTGAGCCTGCAGAACAAAAGCTGTACCCAAGGGTCTCATAATACTAATCTCTAACATCTTAACTTCCCTTACGCCTGCGGTAACTAATTTTTTTTTTAATTACTTTTATCAAAAACATTGGTCAAAAGCTTCATTTACAAGGAGAGATTTCCCATTTTGATCCTACAGCAAAACACACAGCCTGAGGAAGTTATATTAAGTCATGTGCAGTTCAAGAGACCAACTACCAGCCCATGTCTGACTGCAGTATGTAATTTTCTTTCAGGATGGCTTCATGCAGCCTGCAGTCTGTGAATTCCCAGTGGGTCACTACTTGCTGTTGTCCTATTTCACCCTATCAATGAGTGGGCTAATTCATTTTTTTCTTTGGAGATCTATGGGGAAAGGGATGATAATGTTATCCACTTGACCTCGTATGTCCCCGAGGAAACGGATAGGAAGAATGAGGGGGGGAGTGGGCAGTCATGAATAAAAAGAGACTCCTGCTTACAGAACTGATTTTCACAATAATGGTAACATATGTTTGCATTTTTAAACCTTTGGGAGTGTGTGTGGCGAGCGAGCTTGTGTGGCTGAGATGAAAGTACAATGCGGATAGGGGAAGGATGGAGAGGAACGCACCAGGTGCTCGCTGTCAGATTGAACAAAAAACACTGGATACAACACAATTTAATGAATAACCTAGAGACTATTGCGAGAGATCATTCTTTTTTGTGGCTTCATTTGTTTCGGTTCTCGGTGACTTCCACATAAACATTAACAAGGAAAGATGTGGCTTCATTTGTGGCACAAAATTGTGCCAGTGTTTGTATTTTTACTGAATGGATTCCCAAATATTTCACTATATAATTACAGTTATAAAAAAAGTATTATATAATGTTAATTCACTAATTATTTTATTAGTTTGCATTTTATTTAGAAGTTGTTGTTCATAAATATTTAAGTAGTTGGCCTAAAATATATGAAGCAAACTATTCAAAAGTCGCAACACTCCGAAATTCATAGAAAAGCAGAATGTTTCAATTTAGCCCATTCCTCCGCAATTACAACTATACATTTTTTCAAAAAAAGAAAAAGAAAAATGAGATTCAATGTTTTTTGTTCCCACTTTAATTTACCAAATTTTCTGCAATTATACAAATGTTTTTCATTTCACCGGTATTCACTTATTATATGTGATAATAACACATCTTATACCATTTGGTACCCAGTTGTAAATGACAAATATAGGGGTGATTCAGAGTTGTACGCAATTCATTTGCATCCGCGGTAATATTGCGTGCTAGAAAATAAATGCAGATCTTCACCTGTATTCAGATTCATCCGCACCCATGTGGCCACGCGGCTCCTATACATCAAGTTGTGAGAGCAGCCACCATTATTATCGGCGTGCATCTCAACTCACCTCTAAACATCCCTCAATTCCATCTCCACACCCACAACATGCCCATGGAACGATGCTGCCCATTTACACTCATTTAGCCACAAATGGAGATCCTGCCATGCTGAACTGTACGCAGATCCGCAGAGATGAGTAAGTACACCTTGAGCGCACTCAGATGCATGTACACTTTGAAAAAATGCAGGTGCGGCTGACTTGCGTGTCACTCTGAATAGAGCACCTTGTATTGCTCATCAGTGACAAGGCCAGGACTAGGAATAGGCTGAGAGTATTTCCACCACCTATTGGTTTGAAGAACCATTTACAATACTGGGTCAATTATTAAGTTTTAAAGTGATCATTTTTTAAAATCTTCTGTCCATGGTACACGTGGAAAAACCACAAAGGGACATTTTGAATTTTCTATGTTTATACAGAACTTGTTCAGATATAACATCATATAGAACTTCAATTTCCAGCAATTCCACATAACATAGTAGGGAACTTTATTTGTCAGTTGGATTCAAAAACCCTCAATGGTCAAAATATAACAAGTGTCCGAGGCACGTATAATGGACTCATCTCTAGTTAGGAACAAGAGAAACCAAACGGGAAAACTGGATACAGTCCCAACATTCAATGTATAATCTATATAATAAGCGAGAAAGTGTGTCTGTCTGTTTGTTCTTTATGCATGGCCAGAGTTTTGTATCTAGCTTCACCAAATTTGGCACGGTGGTGTAGGGGCTGAGGGGCTGGCTTCATACACACACTGTCACACTCTGGCAGGCTCATGAGCAGCTCAGCAGTCGAAAGATTCAGACTTTGGCAGATAGCATAATCAATCCACAATCTTTGATCCTGGCAAAGCTTAGCATAGATTACAAAGAGCAGGGAGAAATTTATCGCAGCCACACAGTGCCACTGCAGGTGGGACCCTTCTGTCCGGGAACAGAACTCCAGTCCCGGCATTCCCTCCCTGATATCAGCCCTGCTAGACATGGTCTTCAATGTTGGTCTGCAGAGTGATTTCAGGGGGTGATTCAGCGGCGGACATAGGGCCTGATTCACTACGGATCGCAATATTGCTTATGCACTAGTGACGTGCGGTGAGAAAATGGCTGGGGAGGCACTGGCTAGTATCAGCCAGATTTACAGATACATATATGAACCAAGGGTTCATGTGGACATTATACAAAGATGCAGTGGTATATAGTGTTGGAAATTTGGTGTGTTTTGATTAGAGATGAGTGGGTCCAGTTCTCAGAGAACTGAACCCACCCGAACTTGCAGAATGGAGGAGAGATCCGATTCAGGCTCGGGTTTTCCCACCTGACTTGGATCTCAAAGTGTATATCATCCCGCTGTGTCGGATTCTCGCGGGTTTTAGATTGTATAAAAGTCCGTCCCCCACCGTGATCGGCGCCATTTGCTTGCTGAGTCCTGGGCTGTCAGGGCTGTGCTTCATCCAAGAGGGGCTGCTGTGTCCATCCAGAGGTTGCTGTGTCCATCAAGGGCAGGGACTGCTGTGTCTATCCAGGGTCTGCTGTGTCGATCTCTGCTGTGTCCATCCAGGGGCAGTGGCTGCTGTGTCCATCCAGGGGTTGTTGTGTCCATCCAGGGCAGGGGCTGTTGTGTCCATCCAGGGGTTTCTGACTGTGTCCATCCAGGGGCAGGGGCTGCAGGGCTGTATTTGTAAAAAATATTGACACTGTTAGTGGAAACGCAGTGTATTCATAAAATTTTTTATCACACTGTAAGTGGAAAACGCAGTGTATTCATAAAAGATATTGACACTGTTAGTGGAAACGCAGTGTATTTGTAAAAAATATTGTCACACTGTAAGTGGAAACTTCACAATTTTACAATTTAATAGCACAAAGTTAGCAATAAAAAATGCAACTTTTCACTTCTTTCCTCACTAATGAATAAATGATTAGCCTACACGCCAACTACAAGACCACAACAAAGTGCTAAATAACGTGCATAATATATTAAACATAATGACATTACAAACGCCTCAGCTGAGATTCACATAAACATATTTTCAAAAGGTGAAAATAGAGGATATGGTTTAAAAACTGGAATAAAGCTGCTAAAACTGCATTTTCTGATTATAGTGTCCCTACTCCCTACCCACGGCCCCTCTACCTGAATTTTAGCGAGTCAGAGGGGCATCTCCATGCAACCGTATTCAATAGTGCAGCTGCTCCTCCTGTAGCCCAGGTCAGAAGATGTGTAGGGGTTGTGGTGATTTCAACTAAAATGGAGCTCACATCCACTGAAGTGGACAATGAATATCCAATCTAACAGGGAGCGCAGCTGTAATTTATATACAACACAGGATGGGATGACAATATAGGCTTGGGTGCTGGTATAATCATGGGTGATGGTATAGGCTGGGTTAACAATATAAACTGGAGTTATAGGCTGGGGTGACACCTGGGCATAAGACCAGAAAAGCCACAACTTGGGTGTAGAATTATTTTAACCCAAATCCTGACAACAGTTGTGAAGGCATCTGTACCATTTGTAAAGCCAAAATTAGTAGAGAATCGAGATATGGACCATAACCATCTAGGAACCTCCACCCTGTTACGTCATCTGCAGTGCATCCATCAGATGTCATCATCATCATCCCCATCAATGTGTACATCCTCATCACACAATGTTAATTTGTCCCCGCGGGAATCCACCATTACAGGCGCCTCTGTATTTTTTTTACATAATTGCTGGTAAAGGTCTTCCTCTTTGAATTTGTAATTAATTTTGATGAACATCATCTTTTCCACATTTTGGGGAAGTAGCCTCATAGGCCGATCACTGACATGGTTCCCAGCTGTGCTGAAAACACTTTCTGAGTATACACACTGGAGGGTGGGCAGCTCAAGTAAAGCAAATCCAGTTTGTGCAAGGGCCTCCAAATTACCTTTTTTTTAATGCCAGTAGTCAAATGGACTGTCTGACATGCCTATTTGGATGCTATCATTAAAATTTTTTAAATAGTCCTCAACCATTCTTTGAATGGTGACCATATCAGATGGAGTCACAGTAGAGGTGTCATTAATTGTAGGCAATTCTGACCCGACCAGATGTCAAAACTTGGTTGTGTTGACTCATCTGCATCACCAGTGGGTGTTTTGAAAGTTTAGTTTTTTCTCAGCAGATGCACTTGCTGGAGAAACTGAAGGAGAAGCCATCGCTGCAACACGTGCCATTTGAGCTGACAATTTGCTTATCAACAGCTCTTTACATCTCTTCAGATCTGTGTCCATTGGGAAGAAGAAACAATGTCTGCATCCCTTCTGGGATGAAAATCCACTCCCAGCAGCAGGCATGGTGCTCAAGGATTCTCATGAAAGACACAACGTAAGACTTAAACCTTAAATCTGATATCTTGCATTTGCTCTGTTCTGCTTGTCCACATATCTGTGCTGGTTAAGTGGACAGTGGGTAAAATGGCAGTTTGGAGGCCACTAACTTTTTTTTTAATGTCCCTATACAAGTTGGGAACATTTTTCAAGTGGAATCTTTGCAAAGGATTATTTAACAGTCAATTGTTTTGGAAAGCACTCTTCCTGGTCCCCTTTTGGTATGAAAATCCACTCCTAGCAGCAGAAGCAGGTGCAGGATTCTCAAGAAAGACACAACATAAGACTTAAACCTAAAATCTGAAATCTTGCATTTGCTCTGTTCCGCTTGTCCATCTGTGCTGGTTAAGTGGACAGTGGGTACAACGGCAGTTTAAAGGCCTCTAACTAACTATGGGCCTGATTCAGACCAGCTCGCTAGTAAGCGGCCGCTTGTTGCAGACGATGTTCGCTAATGAGCGCATGAGTGTAGTTCACAGTGCGTGTGCGCAAACTATTATGAGCGATCAGATTTTTCTTGCTCACCCTGCAAAGACAGCCCAGTGAATGAGTGACAGGAGAGGCCATTTGTGGGTGGTAACAGGGCAGGGCAGTAGCAACGGGGGAGTGGAGTTGCGTGCGCAGGCATGCCAGAGTGTTTCCACGCCATTTCTGGGGCGTGCATAATTAACAGGCAGTGTCATAGTACACGTCACCTGGTTGAATAATACACTGAAGTGCTCACAGTGCTTGCGGTAAGGTACAGTCAACTGCAAGCGCTGCGGTCAGATCCGATGTAACCCAATGTACCGATGGTTGAATATACTTCCTGGAGATGATGTATGCTAGTGGGCGGCTAAACACAGGCTGGTGGGCATCTGTAAACACAAAGTGATCGCTCGCCAAAACATAGTGGCCATGCTTATGCCAAGCGAGCGGCTGCCTTTACGTCACTTTGCAAAATTTCCATATGCTGAGAGCGAGCGGCCGCATCTAGCGAGCGGGTCTGAATCAGGCCCTATGTTTTTTTTATGTTCCTGTAAAGGTTGGGACAAAGTTTCAAGTGGAATCTTTGCAAAGGATTATTTAACAGTCAATTGTTTTGGAAAGCACTACTAGTAGTCTTCCTGGTCCCCTTTTGGGATGAAAATTCACTCTCAGCTGCAGCAGCAGGCATGGCGCTCAAAGATTTTTCTGGGGCAAGGACTGATGTGAATGAGTAAAATATTTTTTGTAAATGCCTCCCCTCCTCCCCTCCCTCATAAATTTACTTCGGAATATAAAAATTAAATAAAATTTACTACCAATCAACCCTTCCTGTCCCTGCCTTCAACTACATACATACTCCAACTCCCTCAAGCCTCTCTTGAATAATAAAAACAGTTGTTTCCTGATGTGCCATGTTGGAAGTTGAACTGCCAAGTGTTTGTGCCGCCCACTGCTGCTGCTTAGCTTAGTCAACCAGCTAGCTTGGTGCAAATTTTGGGCCTAAACTGGATGTAAAACAATATTGTGAGCTGTGAGGTGGTCAAAATAGACTGGAAACCAGTGGAAATTAATGATATAGAGGTTAATAAAACTGTAGGAACAAAAACATTCAAAGTTATGTGATTTTAGCTGTTTTTATTATTCTTTTAGAAAAAATACAGAAAAACAAAACTTGGAAGGGCGGTTTTGGCAAAACCAATCCAGATCCAGAACACGAGGAGATACAGATCCAAAACCAAAACACGGGGGTCGGCGCACATCTCTAGTTTTGATCAGGAATGTGCAGAAAAGGTAGACAGGGGAGGCAGTGCCTCACCTGCCATACACTGTTTACTCCAGAGTTTTGACTATAAAAATTATTAGAATAATACAAACAAGATATTTATAATATTTTCTTTAGAATTTTTTTATAATTTTTATAGTAAAAACTGTGGAGTATACCTAAGTATGACTGGAAAGGCTCTGCCTCACCTGACCGCACATCACTGGTATGCACGCAGTTGAACGGCGTATTTTAATCCACTGTGATCACAATGCAAACTCAGCACTACATAAGGACACCCACTTTACATTGCACACATCTGTAATACTTAGCAGAATAGTGAAACCATCGGTACAATCGAATACCATCGCAGCCTCATGCACACCCCCACAAGCTCTGACCTTACTCAGAAATTGCTAACAACCACGCACGCTATGAGACCTCAGACTGTGTATGGCATCGCAGTGCATAATTTCTGCACACCCCTGCAATGGCGTGCGAATGCACTGACACGCCTGCATTTCCCCTGACAACCCTCCATCACCACCCACAAATGGCACTTCCTGTCAATCACTCTGCAAGGGTCTGCGTAGCCTCTGAGAACGCAGTCCTGATCGCAATAGCTAGTTCGTGCACATACACTGTGATGCATATGCATGCACAGAACGCAACAATAGGCCGATTGCGTGCATATTTGCTGTTGCGTACAGTATTGAATCAGGCCCATAGTGACAGGCATCACACAGATTCACGATTATGGGAAATGCATGATCAGGAGTTTAGGTCTGATACTAAATAGCATGAGGAGTATACAATCTTAATGGCCAACAATAAAAGGACATTGGCCTTCATTCAGAGACGGCCGTACGGTCTACGACCGCACGGCCGCCTCGATGTTTGTCTAGTGCGCATGCGCACGAGGGAGCTGGCTCCTTCGTGTACATGCGTGAGACCCGCTACGACCGACAGCGCTGGTCGTAGCGGGTCTCTTTTCAAAGGGGGCGAGCTGTCGATGTTGATTGACAGCTTGCCCCGTTTGGAAGGCAGGCTGAGGGGTGGCAGCCCAAACGGAGGCGTTCCCATGGGAACGCCTGCCGTTTGGGGGAGGCCCCACTGACATCACTAGTGATGTCAGTGGAGAGCTTCCGGCTCTGACAGAGCCAGAAGCTCTCCGGGGCTTACGACAAGTGAGACCCTACACTAGGGTCTCGTCGTAAGCCCCGATGGTCGCGATGGTCAGTGACCATCGTGACATCACCCTAGCGGTCGTTAGAGCTGTGGGTGTTAACCCACAGCCTATCGACTGAAACAGAGGCGGGCGGTCAGGATGCAAGCGGCCGTCCAGTTTCTGAGCGACCGCTTGCATCCTCCGACCGCCTCTGAATGAGGCCCATTGTCACAGAACTTTTCTTGTTTTTATAATAATGTTTTTTTTCTATAAACATCTTGCTGAGAAAAATGAGAGTTCTCCAATACCTGAGAAATGCTGTGCTCAAATAGTATTGAGACTTATATAGTAAATGAAATGAGCTATAACCAGTAACAATCAGACATTTGTTTTTGTTAGTCTAATTTGTACTGGAGTGATAAAAGTTTATGGGTGATTGATTGCTAAAGGTAACTGTACAATTGCACTCTGGCACCATGTTATTAAACTACCCCCATTGTGCTATAAAAGCTAATATTTTACCAACAATTTGGCCAGTGGCGGCACTGTCCTAAAGGAGTCTATGGCTGATATTACATTTCACCATCCAAGCAGTATTGCAGATCCTTCTCGTGATAATGTACAGGAAATGTACAGGATGACTCATTCCAATATGTTGTCTGATTATATACAAATAAAAAAGTACAAATATTCCTTATTGATAGCGTCAATATTCCTATTATTTCCTCTTCATACAGTGATTATCCTTTTCAGAATATTGGTATATCTATGTGAAATGTACAAACAGATACATTATAAGGTCATGTCTTGTATTATATTGTTAATGTAACAATATCTCTAATACCACCTAGAAATCTGTTTATTACCATGAAAGCTTATTTGCTTCCTATTATGGCTGAAATATCATCAGAACACAATTAATCTTGTATTGTTTTCCTGTTCACCAGAGATCTGAATTCTAAGTTCTGTTATTTAACAGCACACTTGGAACTGGAACATGCCGCCTAAAATCTGCAGAATGCAACTCGGTTAAATCTGATTATAATTTTACAAGTGCCTAAATAGCACTAAAACGGCTCCCTGCTAATGGGGTTATACCTCAGTCCATGACAAGCAGCCAAGAAGCTTCTGTACATCTCTGCAGGGAAGAACCCTTCTGTTTGTATTACTGAGTTTTAGCAGACAGCAGGGGGAAATAAACTGCTAAATGAATAAGCCTATCCTGGCCAGTATCTGTGTATTTTTGGCTACTTTGATGCGTCTTTCCAATAGTAACAAGCTGTTGTAGTGCCTTTTAGGGATCAGCTGTTGTTGCTGATATTCCTGCTAAATGAGTGACTTTATTAGAATCTCTTTATAAGGAACTATATAGAGTGACACTAAATGGCCTTCTTTATTTAATATGAGGTCAAAAGTTATTGGTACATTTTTCCTTTTATTATTAGGTGAGGTTTGCCCCTGCTCGGTTTTGTTGAAGTCCTGAGCGGGTGACACTGCTGACATCACGCCTGAGTGAACGCTTTTGGACAAGCTGTGTTGACTTTAACAAGAGGGAGAGTGTTATTATGATTTGCTCCCAGCTAATTATGTAAATGAAGTGTCAGTTGTCGGGACTGGAAAATCTACTACTTGAACATTTTTCTTTTTCTTTTTTTGTTTATTTTTGTTAAACTTTAATATTTCTACATAAATAGAGTAGATAAAATGTAAATGTAAATGTTTGACACATAGGGTAATATGTAGATCCTGAATACGTATGTAAACATACAGTACAATATGCAAACTCAGGGTCTCATTCAGACCCGCTCGCGAGCGCAGGACCCTCACAAGCAGGTCGATGGTACCCAAATGCGCATGCGCACGACGGAGGCTGCTCCGTCGTGCACATGCGCGAGACCTGGCGAGCGACGGGGAAGCCGTCGCTCGGGGTCTTGCACCAAAGGGGGCGTGCTGTCGATGGTCCTTTGGTGGGCGTGCCGGAGCGTGGCTGCCCAGACGGAGGCGTTCCCATGGGAACGCCTACCGTCTGGGTCCGGCCCCACTGACATCACTAGTGATGTCAGTGGGAGTGATTTTGGCTCTGATAGAGCCAAAATCACTCCAGGGCTTGCGGCAGCGAGACCCTACCGCAGGGTCTCGTCGCAAGCCCGATGGTCGTGATGGTCTTGACCATCACGACCATAATCATGGACGCTCGCATAAGCTGTGGGTGGTAACCCACAGCTATGCGAGCGTCCAGGAGGACGCACCAAAAAAAAACAAAAACGCCCTGATTCAGAGCGGGCACTCGTTCAGAGCGTCTGGCTCTGAATCAGGCCCTCAGTTTTAATGATGTAACAGTGTTCAATATATCATTAATAAGTATATTTATTGCTCCCACGGTTCACAGACCTGGGAGTCTGAGACTCACTTGAGTTGTCCAAAGGGCAGTCCCATCAGAATCCGCAGATTAGGCATTTCTTCCACTTGAAACATACCTTCAATGTAGGCCCATTTCCGCTGTTGAACACCTCTACCTCATTGGCCACTCCTCTAAGGACCTCACACAAAAGTTTTATACCTCCCTTCTCTCTGCCACTGTAGGCATGAAAGACCCTTTTCTAATATAATGGGACACAGACTTGGGAGAAGCACTTGACAATGAGGAATAGGATGACATTTTTGAGGGTGTGGCTAAATCCTCCATTATTGCCTCTATAAATGAGAATGCCTATAATGTGTTGCTCCAATGAGACTATGGGCCTGAGTCAGAGGCTCTCGTTCGCACAACTGTGCATGCGTATGGGTCGTAATGCGCATGCGCAAAACAGTCATTGCGGTCGGAAATCGTGCACTCTTAAAACAGCGAGGGGCTGCTAATTTGATTGACAGAATGTACCGTTTGTGGGTGGTAACAGGGGAAGGTGCTTGAAAACGGGGGAGTGGAGATCCGAACGCAGGCGCGCCTAACGGTCAAAAGGGCGTTTAATGGGAGTGCATAATTAGTAAAGGAGCGTCATCGACCACGTCACTTGGTTGTCTTTTGCAGTGATAGCGGTAAGAAAATCCTACCACAACCACTGCGAGCAGTTCAGATGCCTTTCGATGTTCCCGATTAATCTAATAAATACCGGAGATGACGTAGGATGCGATCGGCAAAGGGGCATCTTTACAAAATAGCAAGCGCATTTTTCGAACGCTCGCTCAGACATAGAGGCGTCAACACACTGCAAAGAGCTCAATTTAAATATCCAGCCCCTTTTTTAGAATGACTGTCCGCAAATAGCGTCCGACTCTGAATCAAGCCCTATGTTCCCATTAGACTCAATAAATATAAAGAGAAACCGCGCTAGTAAACAAACATAGATAAATAAATAAATGTTTAATAATAATGGTCAGACCATGTATAAAAAAATGACATGAATAACAATAGGCACATATAACACATAAATAAATTGATTATAGATATAGGAAAACAATTAAATGAATTGAATGGTGTCAAAAAAATACAATAATTTGTGGATGAATCCCAACTTGACAATATTCACTGTTGGTGAATGGAATGGACGACAATGTCCCAGAAATCAGATCAATAGTCTGTAATTTGTATACAGTCAAATGCAACAGTGGCAAAGGGCTATTTCCATCAATTAAAATCAATGGTGCCTGCAGTGATATATAATGTGTGTCTGCTTGTCCATGTCAAATCCAAAAGGTAAATGGTACAGTGGTGAGTATAGATGAAAACCACTGTGCAAGCATCCGACCATGGAGCACCCTGAAGCCGCCACAGCATCCAGCCGGCAAGTGATGGACAGCTGATTGTAACCAGCATGTAGAGCTCAAAATGGTATATGTCCGGTATTCGGCTCTCTGGTGTACTCACGTATGTGTGAGGGAGCCGCCCGTATATGGAAAGCCTGGATGGACACTGGAGATGGAGAACCAACATGTGGGAGAGCACGGCCGCAACTTGTGGGGATATCCAACACACGGAGGAGGCGGCAGGTGCACAGGTGTGGCGGTGATAGCCGATTGCAACAGGAGCATCAGACTCCATGGCATTTATCTTTGGATTCTTCTTGGAGGAATTGTGCGCTGCGCATCTTTTCTGCATATCTGGTGGGGGGTGTAGTAGGTATGGCCGGCGGTTCAAATCCCGACAGCGGAAGCCCTGCAGGGTCCCGATCGCTAATAAGGTAAGTATAACTAACCCTATTTTCCACCCTAACCCTTTTTACGGGTGCCTAACCCTAATCTCCCCCTCTAATGCCTAACCCTAACCCCCCTCTAAGTGCCTAAAAATAACCCGCATTCCCGCAGCCTAAACCTAAGTCTCCCGGGGGGGGATGCCTAACCCTAACCTACCCCCCCCATTGGTGCCTAACCCTAACACCCCTGCCCTAACCTAAACCTAATCCTCCCAGGCGGGGGGGTACCTAACCCTAGGTCCCCCAGGGAGACCTGACACCCAATCCTCCTCCCCTGCGGCTGTCCGTGCCCGACTTACCTTCGTTCGGTATGCCGGGCGTCGGGCTCCCGGCGTAGGTCTAATGGCGTTGGCGTTGGGCGGCACAGACAGTGTAATGGTTAGCGTTACTGCCTCACAGCGCTGAGGTCATGGGTTCGATTCCCACCACGGCCCTAACTGTGTGGAGTTTGTATATTCTCCCTGTGCTTGCGTGGGTTTCCTCCGGGTGCTCCGGTTTCCTCCCACACTCCCCAAATATACTGATAGGTTAATTGGCTCCAAATATAAATTAACCCTAGTGTGTATGTGTGTGTGCATGTGATAGGAACATAGATTGTAAGCTCCACTGGGGCAAGGACTGATGTGAATGGCCAAATATTCTCTGTAAAGCGCTGCGGAATATGTGTGCGCTATATAAATAACTGGTAATAAATAAATAAATAGTACCTTGCCGGGATTTGACAGTTCGGAAGCCGGCAGTCGGCATTTAGACCGTCGGCTTCCTGACTACAACCCATCTGGTGGAGCTGCCCTAAATTTCAACCATTCTGGAAAGGGGTCAAACCCCTGGCCTACCAAATCCATCAATGCTTACTTTGCCCATCCTGGAATTCCCCAAACATGCCTTCAAATTATATAATTTGTGAGTCAGTTTGTCTAATTGCAGCTTCTTGGAACAACTCCTTTGACCTCATGATTTAACCAACTTCTCAAACTATCATGTGGATGTCCCATGGAGCTAATTTACATTGTGATCTTCCTGGTTTCTCTTGTTCAGTTCTCACCTGTGTGGACAACCCTTCCCCCTCCCTACCCCTCCTTCTTCTCATATCCTAGTTTTTCTATTTTCTACCTCTACCCCCCAGACCCCCTCCCTTCCTCTTACATATTAATAAAATATGCACTGCCAATATTGAACTATATGTACAAACATATTGTTAGCTGATACCCAGCTGTTTTTGCTTCCTGTTTTGTAACCTACTGATCTGGTACTTTTAGTGCATTTAATAAAAATAATAACAAAAAAAATGTATATATATTACTGCTGAAATATACAGCGTGTTATAACCTG
Source organism: Taudactylus pleione (assembly GCA_031769625.1). Taxonomy (NCBI): domain Eukaryota; kingdom Metazoa; phylum Chordata; class Amphibia; order Anura; family Myobatrachidae; genus Taudactylus; species Taudactylus pleione. The sequence goes on from JAUIMM010000164.1 coordinate 608,834, forward strand.
GGTAATATTTATTTCAATAGCAAATTGCTTTTACTATAACTGCTCAGTACCGTATCTAGCGGTCCAGGTGCCCCTGACAAAGTGAAGGACATGACTAACTTTGACTTCTACTAAGCTATGTCACTTTTGGGCCACAGCATCATGACAGAGCCCAAAGCCCGAGGTTAGAGCAAAAGGCAAGAGTGGGATAATTTGTGGAGAGCCTTCCCCAGCTTCAGGTGGCCATGTGAGCCCAAGTGGTTAAAGTTTGTGGGTAGCTGAGCCAGGTGGCATCCCTCTTTGAACACTGGCCCTGATTCAGAGCCGGACGCTCTGAAAGAGCGCTCGCTCTGAATCTGGGCGTTTTTTTTTTTTTTTGTGCGGCCTCCTGGTGCTCGCATAGCTGTGGGTGACCACCCACAACTATAGCAAGCGGCCATGATGATGGTCGCGATGGTCAAGACCATCGTGACCATCGGGCTTGCGACGAGACCCTTGTGGGGTCTCGTTCATCGCAAGCCCCAGAGAGCTAGTGATGTCAGTGTGGCCGCCCCCAAATGGCAAGCGTTCCCTTGAGAACGCCTCCGTTTGGGCAGCCACATCCCCGGCCCGCCCACCAAGCGGGGCGAGCTGTCACTCAACATCGACAGCTCGCGCCCTTTGGAGCGAGACCCGGAGCCGGCTCCATCGTGCGCATGCGCTGTGGGCCACCATCGACCCGGTTGCGAGCGCTCAGCAATCAGGCCCCCAGATTAGGAACCGGATGGTCAGCTTGGGTGTAGGAATCTTGGAGGCTTGATGAGGCTCCTCCTCATGTGAAACACAGCGGATGCCAGCAGTGTTTACACTGGATAGTGGAGATGTAGTCAGGAGACTAGCCTGTCAGTAAGCAGGTTTGTTACTGACGATAGTAGGCATTATACCAAGCCTGGGAGCATAGTGCAGATTGATGAGGAGAGCTACCGAAAGCAGAGTCTGAAGGCAGTGGACCAGTGGTGCCATCTGTGTTTGCTGGATGAAGTGCACAGTGTAGAATGAATACTGGAGCATGCTGGATGAAGTGCACAGCGTAGAATTGATTTTGGTACTCTCAGACTAAAGAGCAATGCGTATAATGAATGCTGGTATTTGCAGACTGAAGTGCACTGCGTTTTGACTGACTGAAGTTCACTACATCGAGTGGAAGATGGTACTGACAGACTGAAGTGCACTGCATGGAATGAATGCTGGTCTTTGCTGACTGAAGAGCAGGAACAGATCTACTGCTGGTCTTTGCTGACTGAAGTGCAGGAACAGCTCTACGGCTGGTCTTTGCAGACTGAAGTGCAGGAACAGTTCAAGGTATACATCAGGAAATAGCGGCTGGGAGCCAGTAGCAGGTCACAGGAGTTCTTTAAATGGGACACCTTTCGGCCCTGAAAGGCTCCTTGGGTCAGCTGATCCAAGAGCAGTTCCAGATTGGTGAGCAGAGAGTCAGCTGACAAGAATCAAGATGGCAGCTGCCCATGCACTACTGATGTGTGGCTGATTGGCATGCACCTGACTCAGGGATGTCTTTGGCAGCAAGGGGTACCTAAGGCCAGAAAGCATCAGCTCTGCATCAGGTAACGGGGCTTGGAAGCCTGATGTTTGACAGTGTACTCATAGCAATACTAGACAGTAAGTGAGCGCAGTATGGACTGTTATGAAGCACAGATTCAAGCATGATGTAACCGAATTTTATGTAGATCAAAATGTATGCTAATTGTATACAATTTAGCCTTTGTTATGATTTCAATAATGAATAGAGATTCTCTGCACATTACCAGAAGTATTAGAACAAAAGATATTACTGATAGTTATCGTCATGGCATGCCTGCCCGGTTTTTGAACAAGTGGGTGTGGTGTGGGTAAAATGGCCTGTGACCTAATTTGTACTGATTTTACAATTAATAATGTAGGCAGAGGTCATGGCTGTATTGTAACTAGAGCATTTGAACCACTTTATTTAATTTATTAGCCATTTACATATCAGTACTATCATTATAAATTATAAATTACAAATCATTATAAACACAAGGAATTAGTATTGGTGTTTATGTATATTTAGGGGTCTATTCATCATTACATAATTATTAATTGTGATAATAATGTTTTGAACTCACTGTGAGTTCAAAGAACCGTTTAGAGTAGAGATGAGCGGGTTCGGTTCCCAGAGAACTGAACCCACCCGAATTTAGCATATCCGAGTCGGATCCAGGCAGGCTCCCGCCTTACTCAGTTCTCGAAACCGAGGCAAAACCACAGAGACGGAAATCTCGCAGTTCGTGAGCTTTCGTCTCTATGATCATTGTAGTATATAGGGACCACGCGACAGATGCCATTTCACTCCGGCTGTGGAGACTGAACAGGGAGGGTGGGTAGTGTAGGGCTGGGAGAGGTGCTGGTGCTATCTGCTGTGTCCTGGGCTGGTGCTGATCCATTCTGGTCTCTGGTCACGGTGCTGTCACTGTCACTGTTTCTGGTGCTGTCTGCTGATCCATTCTGGTCACAGTGCTGTCACTGTCACTGTGCTGTCTGCTGATACATCAGGGCTGTCTGCTGTGTCCTAGGCTTGTGCTGTGTTCATCTCTGGGCCCAAGTTCTGGACTCCAAAATTTTTCTGTGTGTGCTCGTGGGTGTTAGGCTTAACCGCAGTAGGAAAAAATGAAAGAACTGAAACCCTGCACTATACAGTGATAAATTTCAATAATGGATAATTCCAAATAATAATGCTACAGCGGCAAAGAAAAAATGTGCCTGTGGGTGCACAATATTCACCAAAAAGGTGAAACAGAAAAAAACAAATAAATATATATTTGCGCTAAATGTAACCAGAATGAGACCGTTATGGAATGAAATGAATCATGCACTACATATACGTTTATAAGCACATTTAATAAAAATACATATAAAAGTCAATAATCATCTTAAATACATACTATTAACAGTGTGTAGCTGATCCCGACAGGTCCACAGGTATTCCTCTGGACCTGTCGGGATCAGCTACACACTGACCTTAATACTTTGGACGAGGAGGACCGGAGAAATTGTTTGCAGCTTTTGGAGTAGAGGCTGGGATAGAGAAGTGGCTGGAGCTCCACGTATTTGCTGCACGCACCCTTTACATTGGGTCTCTCCTAGGATGCCTCCCCTTTTTCTGCCAACCCTTCTTCACTCGTGTGAGCTATCATATAATTTGGAGATATCTACAATCACGTCTACCTGATGGTATGAAGCTCCACGGAGCTTAACACTACTAACTTTGTTGTTCATTATTACACATTGGATATAATTGACTTCATCACTCTCCAAGTGTGGACACACTGATTATCTCCATTCCCATTCTATTGGGATTACATATGACTGTGCTAATAGATCCACCTCTTTAAGTGATTTATACATCGTATATTCACACTACTGACAGTCAGATTTTTCTATTATTTAGTATTTTTATTCTTTTTTTTAGGATTAATGTACTTTTGTATTTTATACAAGATTTTGCTTACAATATGACCGGCCATTTAATAGTATTTATTTAAGATGATTATTGACTTTGATATGTATTTTTATTAAATGTGCTTATAAACTTATATGTAGTGCATGATTCATTCCATACCGGTCTCATTCTGATTACATTTAGCGCAAAGATATATTTATTTGTTTTTAACCGCAGTAGTGCACAAGAGCCAGCCAGTGCTGCCCGACTCCAGTCGTGCTTAATCAAAAAAATAAACAATACAAGTGTCTTATATAGTTATATTTTTTTCTTCTGTGTGTGCGTGTGTGTTAGGCTTAAACACATTAGCGCACAAGATCCAGCGACTCCAGTCGTGCTCAATCAAAGAAAAAACAATACAAGTGTCACTGTCTTATATATTTTTTTCTTCTGTGTGTGCGTGCATGGGTGTTAGGCTTAACCACATTAGTGCACAAGATCCAGCGACTACAGTCCTGCTCAATAAAAAAAAAAACAAAGTGACATTTATATTTATTCTGCGTGCTTGTGGGTGTTAGGCTTAACCGCAGTAGCGCACAAGAGCCAGCCAGCAACGCAAGTTGCAACCATGTGGTGCCCGACTACAGTCGTGCTCCAAAAAAAACTCGGGGCCAAGTTCTTCTGGAGCTGACAAAAAATAAAAATCATCATTTGCCTTTTTTTCTAATATTTTTATGTGCGCGCACAACTGCACGTGTGTGAATTTTGTAACCGCACCTTGGCTACACTATTGATGATTGTGACACTGCTTCAAGACTGCAAAAATATGGAGGGCTGTCACATGACAGGAGAGCAAGGCCAAGAACCACATGTTGTAGCTGCCTCCAGCAGTGCAAGGCCATCAACTTCCTCGTCCTCTATGAAGGCCCATGCCCCAGGGCTTAAGTCACGCCCTGGGGCATGGGCTTAAGTTACGCCATCGATTTGGTAAAGCAAGTTTTACTAAAGTTAAGAAATAAAAATTGAAAGGATATTTGCCTTTAGATAAACAAAAAAATGGCAATATGCCATTCACTACACAAAGTGGCAAGGAAAGTATGGATTCCTGCCTGCCTATACCTTCTAAATTTGTCGCTATATAGCGTTATGAGTCGCACAAGAAATAAATGCTTTCAGACTTTGAGTGTAGTTCCAAAGCACAAAAAGTTATTATTCAATATAAAAACAGATGGTTACACGCTGTGATCTAAATACAATTAGCACAAATAAATCATACAGACCCAAGGTACAGTTGTTACATATGCACGCGCTTCTGGACCCAGATCCCGGCATCAAAATAGAAACCTCCGTCAACAGCAAAGCAAGCAGACTGGGATCCCATATCAGAGAGCATACATATGTACTCTAGAAGATATAGGCAATATAATAGAACAGTTTGGCATGATTACATTGGTTCTTCTTCATGGGTCTTCTGTTACAGGATAGTTCATAGGTCAGTTCGTATGGACACAAACCAGCCTCCAACAGCCCTTTGTGTCCTTTTCCCCCCTGCATAATAAATTAGACTGACTGCATTACAGGCAACATTTCAATCCCTAACTCTCTAAGTTCCATAACTTGCAGACACATGTTGCGATCTTCTCACCGATGATACCGGAAATCAGTGGAAACAGAGTGGATCAGTACAACACCAAACACGGTCTGATTACCATGTACTAAACCTTAGATATCAAATAACCTTTATTTCACAACATTAATTTTACTGAATAAACCTTGAATATTAAATTTTATTGCTAGGGAACCTTTTATGTAAGTGTACAGTGTTTAAGTATTGGGGAATTGAGAAAAGGCGCTAGTTAGCGTTGTGCGACTACGTGTTTGTGGAGTACACCATGGTACGTGTTTTGCAGGGTTAATCATTTTATATGTTTTAGTGACTGTATTTATATGGTGAGGATTTTTAACTTCTTTCTATTGCGTGGGAATCGCACGATGCTAAATAATAGCATCGCCGTATGTACTTATAATGGCGAGATTCACTAAAATGGCGCTGGGCGGCTAGTCGCAAAATGGCGTCTCATTGCCATTCGCAAAATGGTGTCGGGCAGATTTAATTTTAAACCGATCCTGTCTCAGCCTATTATCCGGCTTCGACAAAAGGATAAGGCCTTGGCCTTTCTTTATGAAGACTGCTGATAGCCCTTCTGCTTGTAGTAGTAGTGCTGGTGGTCCAATTAAAAACGTGAAAGTTAATACAGCACCGGGAAAACCAACTTTGTGCCCTGAGAAATCGAAATCACAAATCCCTGAGGAGAGTGCAAGTGTGTCGGCGATTGCCATGTGTGAGCCCGACCTAAATACTAGTGTACTGGAGGATCCTCCAAGTTCCAACATTTGTGTGCTCTCTGTAAATGTGGGGAAGGGCAGTCAACAGCTTGCACACGTAGTCATTGAGGATGCTTCTGGGGAATTGCACATGGAGGAGGAGGATATTTTGGTAGTTGAAGGTGCTAAGGATGATGAAGAGGTTGATGGTGAAGATGTTGGTGATGAGGATGTTGATGCCGAGGATGTCCTTAGTGTAAGTAAGGCAACAGCTGTTGCCCATGGTTTGAAAGAGCCAAAGCCTATTGTTGTCATGCCGGGACAAGAGACAAAAAAATCTACTTCTCACGTGTGGAATTATTTCCATCCCTATCCGGACAACAGTTGTCAAGCCATATGTGCCCATTGCCATACAAGAGTGAGTAGAGTGAGGGACCTAAACCACATAGGAACCTCCTCCTTGCTACGTCACTTGGAGCGCATTCATCAAATATCAAAGTGTACATCGCCAAGTTCCAAAACTCAAAACGTAAAGTCCATTGTCACCTACCTGCTCCCTCTCTGTTGGATCCAAGCGCATTCGATCTCCAACACCAACACCTGCATCATCACCTACATCCTCATTCGTGATCGGAAGTAATTTAAAAAAATTATTGACTAATAAGCAGACCTTTGATAGAGGAAGTAAGTATAACAGCTGTCACCCAGTTTCACAGCGGATCACTGACGCCATGATGGCTGTGCTAGTATTAGATGGTGAATTAATAAAAAATGAGGATGATAGTGTGGAGGAAGTGCAAAAGGAGGATGAGGGGGAAATTTGTGTCCTATCTGACACTAATGTGGATGTTGATGATAAGGATATGGTTTGCGTAAATCAGCCACCAGTGGCAGCAGTTCTTGCTAATGATAAAAAAAAGGCAGAAAAGCAACGTCTTGGGTGTGGAATTATTTTAATCTGAAATTCAGACAACAGTTGTGAAGGCATCTGTTCCATTTGTAAAACCAAAGTTAGCAGAGGAAGGGACGTTAACCATCTAGGCACCTCCTCCCTGTTACATCATTTGCAGTAAGTTCATGCAATTTGTTTAACAAAATTATAATTTGTAAATTAATAACAAGCAGTCCAGTATCAGCTACCAGCAGTTTGGACCATAACATGCAATCTCCTCCACCAACACCCTCATCATCAACCTCCTCCTTAATAATTGAAGGTAGTCCTTCCAAAAAATGTTTTGTGGGGCCCAAACAAACCAAGGAGTTCAGCCATGAAAGTGTCAGTCCTAGTGGCTAAAGTGCTTGGTTTGTTAAACTGTGCATGTCATTTTTAATATCCCACATAAGAGTGGGTGGAAGGGACAATTCCATCTTGCACCTCTTTCCTTTACATTTGGCACAATTTGGGGCATTGCCGACTGACATTATTATAGTTTATTAAACTGCCATCCTGTCTGCCACTGCGGTGTGGCAATGTTTCATAGATGTCTGATATTTTTTTAAACTGCCATGCATTTGTGCCGCTGCACTGTTGCTTACTTTACCCTCGGCTGCCCTTCCCACGCTGGTGTCTGTCCCAGCCACCACCCCCAGTGGCCGCCACTGCCACTATGTGTAAACATCCCCCCACCAGTGTCTGCCCCAGTGCTTCAGCTGCTGCTCTTCCCCCGCCGGTGTCTGTCCCAGCCACACACCCTCCCCCCATGGCCACCACTGCCGCTCTGTATGTAACCACCATCCCCCTGCTGATGTCTGTCCTAGCCACCACCCGTCCCCGCCCCCCCTTCCCTGGCAACAGCCACGGTCTATAGCACAAGTTCCCCCCCAACACCACTGCAGGAGAAACTGCAGTCAAGCACAGGAGGACCTGCTTGGAGAGCCCAGAGCCGCCAAAGGTAAGGAGGCATAGCTGGAGGCATGGGCGTTTGCTATGGGGCCTTCAAATACCTAGTTATGCCCCTGGCTGGAGGGATCTGAAAATATCCCTCTGCTGCAGAGGCTGCCACGTAAATGGCAGTCTGTGAAGATTAAAGGGGGCTGTACGCCATCTCAGGATGGCGTTCACCACCAAGTTCCGAAAAAAAATGCTTTTTCGGAACTTGATGAATAGCCCTGAACCTTATTTGACACAAAAGTATGTGAAACTGCTGATTTTAACCTGCTTTTGTAAAACTTAAGTGATGATGAATAGACCCCTTAGTCAGAAAAGCAGTCTTGCGCTTCTTATGATTAGTGGTTACACTGTAATTCAGTTGTATTTTATTTTTTAACTAGAATCCATTCAGACCATTGTTATATTCGCTGCCAGTGGAGTTACTGGCCTCTTTCTGGTATTTGTTTGCTGTTTTGCATTCCAAAGTACATGTTACATTGCGACGTGTTTTGTGTGTATGTTACATGAAACAGGACTCCTCGGAACTTCTATCATTCATATTTCACGGGTGTTCTGACAGCATTACCAGGAATACCCAGCTCAGATAGAATTTCTATTGGCCAAAAGGGTGGTCAGGAAAACACTAGTGACACCGCATGACCTATTTTTAAGTTCAGATCATAAACTAATCTAGAGTTCTTGCTGTTAAATTTTGTTGATATGCAATTTACAGCTATTTCGTACACTGATAATGTTAGCCACTAACTGCATAACACATCAAACATTAATAATTGTTTGCATAGGATGTTTGACTTATAATTTAACATGGAAAAATGTATTAAACCTTATAAAAATGACAAGTGTAGGTGTTGCGATAACAACAACTCAGATTCTAACCCTGGGTGTAGCTATAGTAGGTACAGGGGGCTGCCACTGCTATACAAGGGGGCCCAGAGGCTGAGAGGGCCTCAGGCCCAAGTCATATAGTTATCTACCAGGTTACAGAATTGGTTGCAAAGCAAATGGGCTCTCGCCTAAAAAAGGTTACTGGTCAGCGTTCATATAGGAGGCGATCTCACTTTCTGCCTTTTAGTCAGTGGTGGCTTCAGAGGTGGGGCTGCAGCGCAGTCTAAAATTCAAATAGGGGAGTCACACCAACTGCCTTTTCAAACGCTGCCAAACATCACCGGCCGGGACTCACTGGCAGTTGGTGTAGCTCCCCTATTTGAATCTTGGACTGTGCTGCAGCCTCCACTGCTTTTAGGGGTCTATTTACTAAGCAGTGTTAGGAGACAGAGTGAAAAGTAATGAGAAAGTGATAAGGTGCCAGCCAATCAGCTCCCAACTGTCATCTCACAGGCTTGTTGAAAAATGACAGTTGGGAGCTGATTGGCTGGCATCTTATCACTTTTCACTCTGTCTCCTAACATTGCTTAGTAAATAGACCACCATCTAGGGACATTTTAGAGTGTTATCTCATAAATATGGGTGGATAAAGGAACCATCATGAGATATAAATGTGGCTCCTACAAGCAGTATATTAGGTTACTGAGAAACAAATGGTCCAGTTTAATATACAAACTCTGCTTTGCAGTGACGATTTTAATTTTCCTCATATTCACATTTCTGTCCCAAAATGACACACATAGCATAATATATTTATAAAGAAATTTGTGTTGTGCCTCAACGATAATACACACATCTGTGCATACCTAAATAATCTGTGCATCTGAATATTTCCTGTTTATAAATGACACCCATTTACAAAAGAATGTTTGACTTTATGCACCATAATCCCCTCTTACCTCCATATGTACACAATTGTGCTTTAAAATACATCGATTCTATGTCACTCTCCTTTTACTGTCTCTTTAGACATAGGGGTACATTTACTAAAGTGAGAGTTTTTAGAAGTGAGTTTTAAAAGTGATGTTGCCCATAGCAACCAATCAGATTCTACTTAACATTTAACTAGCACATTCTAGAAGATAATAGCTAGAATCTGATTGGTTGCTATGGGCAACATCACTTTTAAAAACTCTCACTTTAGTAAATTTACCCCATAATGTCAGTTAAGTCCCGTGTTCTAACTGGCGATATATACCCAGAACACACTAATTATATTGAAGTGCCTATGGACTGGCTCAATTTTAAATAATGCAACCAAAATATTAGAAGCAAACACAATTTCAACCTAATGAGCTATTGTATTTCTTTTTCATGTCTGGGCATTTGTCATAATTTTATTGGCAAATGCGGAAACAACAAGTGATACATTATACACAGAAATAAGGTATATAATTAAATCATATTTTAACACAATCTACTGTTCTCCGCTTTCCAGATGAAGTGAAAACACAGTTGGCCTCATGTTACCCCTTTGTTGCAGTTCTGTTTTGCTTCTGTGTGTGTGTTTGATCCTCTTATATGTTAATAGACCTCCTCCTAATTACTGTTCAATAATCTCCAGTTAAATTAACAGCTCAATCAGATGAGCATCAACATCTGGTGTTTGTTAAAGCCCGCAAGTCTCGTTGATCACCTTATATCGAGATGCTCAATGCGCTAGCTGTCAGTCGACGGGCTCACTACTCACAAATGACTGAGTGAGGGGACATACGTGGGCTGGATGTACGGGGCTATTGTGCTGGTACGTGTGCTGTCTTGAGTAAGTGGGAGGGGGAATGAGAAAAAGAACAAGTGTGGCCTTTGTAAAATGTAAGGTTAACAAGGGTCATACTATACTGAGGAACAAAAAACTTCCATATAGATAGACAGAGAAAAGGACAACTTGAAAACAAAAAGGACTAAATTGGCAGCTGCACATACCCAAACTGGTCCTATCAGACCTGAATTATGGACACATTTTTGAAATTGAACATTCATTACATTTATAGTAAAAAGTTTCACTGATCCCTTGTTATACAGGACCTCCTGATTTGAACAACGGTTACAGCTGGTATAACAGGGTTGATCGATGTCATGTTATCAAGACAATGACATGTAGTAGTATTAATATAGTTTCATTTACATTTGGTAAGATAATGTAGTAGTTGGTAAGAGAGAAATAAGACAGAAAGGAGTAGACTATTATTATTATGCTTTATTTATATGGCGCCACAAGGGGTCTGCAGCACCTTACTAAGCGCAAAAACAAAAACAGCATGAACAAAGCAAGAAAAAAGTGACAGTACAGTACAGAACATTGCAGCACATGGACAAGGTTTATGAAATTGTTACATCAGTAGTCATACTCTCATCCTAACTTGCTGCTGCATTTACCTTCCTCCCCGCCTACCCCATCTGTGTCACTCCTGTTTGTCTGCCCCTCCCTTTTAGAATGTAAGCTCTTTCAAGCAGGGCCCTCTACCCTCTTGTGCTTCGCCATACTGTATTTTCAATTATCTCTTACTCCCGGAATTGGTATGAAAATGCGGCCGGTGGTTCGATTCCCGGCAGCGGCAGCCCGACATCAGCAGAGATCTCGGCAGCGGAAGCCTGACAGTGCTGGAAATCCCGATCGTGGATAGGTAAGTATTGTCTAACCTATCCCCCCTAACCCTAACCCTCCTTAGGGGTGCCTAACCCTAACCTCCCCCCCAAGTGCCTAACCCTAATCCCCCCTCTAAGTGCCTAACCCTAACCACCCCCTTCCCCGCTGCCTAGACCTAAGTCCCCCGGGGGGGTGCCTAACCCTAAGTCCCCCCCCGGGGTGCTTAACCCTAACCCTCCCTCCCCCTAGCCTAACCCTCCCGGGGGGGTGCCTAACCCTAAGTCCCCCCCGGGAGCCCTAAACCTAACCCTCCCCCCCCGCGGCGCACGGCATCACTATGTTCGGGATGCCGGGACGCTGGTCTCCCGGCGTCGGGGAAATGCCGGGCATCTATATCTAGACGCCCGGCATTTCACCCTTGCCGGTATTTAGACAGTCGGCTTCCCGATTGCATACCCTTACTCCCCACTAGGGCAACTAACACTTGGCTGCTTATGTGGGTTTAATGGTCGCTAATATATAGCTATGTTTATTATTCGTATCCTGCATTGTATTATATTGTAAGTCGCTGGTTACTTATTTGTTTATGTACTTTGTAAGGCGCTGCGGAACACTTGTGGCACCATATAAATAAATAATAATAATACTCCTCAAATAAGCAGCAGGGTGGCAGAACGCAAAGGTTTGGTGCTGTTGGAAGCAGGAGATAATGGTATAAATCAGGGAAAGAAAAGCACACTAAGGAAGAGGACTCTGCACATGAGAGCTTACCAACAGACATGGCCCAAAGGGAGCCCAAACAGACAGGGGAGACACAGAGGGGTGAGGGAGTGAGCAAGGAGCATGGAGCAGTGGATTATGATGAGAGCTGGAAAGCTGTGACGAAGAAGTTGGTTTGGAAGATTTGTACTGAGGTAAAGAGTCAGATAGGGAGAGAGTTCCACTTGCAGAATCTATGAGACAGGAGTGGGAGGAAGTAATCAGTTGGGAGGAGAGGCGGTGTTCCTTTGTGGAGTGAAGGGGTGGGTGGAAGTGTGAAGGGAGGTAAGGTAAGAGACAGACAGAGGACTGTAATAGTAATATCCAAATTATAAGCAGAGGTTTCAGGTAGGTGCCAAAACTATGAGATAGTTCAGAAAATGACAGCTATAAAGGAACTTTTCTATACTAGATTAGAATAGTAAAACCTGCAGGAAAATGAAAATGTACCTGAAGTCCAAATTGCCCAGATCTGCCTGTTTAGGTGCTGAATCAAACTGCTGGACCACATTGTGCACTCGAAATCATCTGCCAACCTTTTCGCCCATCTTTTCAGATTTAACTCATTGTTGTTTGGCTTTTTGACACTGGGGCTACACATACAGGGCCGGTTCTCCCGTTACGCATGGTACGCAGCTGTGTAAGGCGCCACATAGTGAAGGGCGCCTCAGCTGCGTACCATGCGGGCCGCGGTGCAGACTGTGTCTCTGTGACACAGCTGCACCGCGTGTGTAGCGCTGACCGGACGGAGTTCGGTCAGCGCTACACAGCACAAACACACAGCCGCCGGCTCCGGCAGCTGTGTGTTTGCTTTAGCGGTTGATGAGAGTCAGACAGACTCTCATCGGCTGCTGCTCCCACTGCCAGAGCCTGACATCTTCCGGCTCCCGCAGTGGGTAATGCAAGCGGCGGACGGAGGAGATGATCTCGGCGGCGGGACCAGGAGCAGGAGCGGGTGTCAGGTAAGTGTTTTTTTTTTATTATGTCTCTACTGCGGGGGGAGGTTGATTACTACTGGGAGCACTACAGGGGGGGAATACTACTGGGGGCACTACAAGGGGGGGAATACTACAAGGGGGGATACTACTGGGGGCTCTACAAGGGGGGGAAATACTACTGGGAGCACTACAGGGGGGGGAAATACTACTGGGTGCACTACAAGGGGGGAAAATACTACTGGGGGCACTACAAGGGGGGGGGAAATACTACTGGGGGCACTACAGGGGGGGAATACTACTGGGGGCACTACAAGGGGGCTACTACTGGGGGCACTACAAGGGGGGAATACTACTGGGAGCACTACAAGGGGGGCTACTACTGGGGGCACTACAAGAGGGGGGACTATTACTAGGGGCACTATATAATGGGCACTGCATAGGGGGGTACCACTACTGGGGGCACTACATGGGGGGAGTACTACTGGGGCACTATATAAGGGGCTTACAACTGGGGGCACAAGGGGCACTGCATTGGGGGAACCACTACCGGGGGCACTGTAAAAGGGGCACTGCATAGGGGGGGCGCCAAAAAAATACTCGCTTACCAAAACATTTGGGCTAGGGCCGGCCCTGTACACATAGTAGCACAGCAGCACAGACGGTGTAATGTTAGCATTACTGCCTCACAGCACTGAGGTCGTGGGTTTGTTTCCCACTATGACCCTAACTGTGTGGAGTTTGTATATTCTCTCTGTGCTTGCGTAGGTTTCCTCCGGGTACTCCGGTTTCCTCCCACACTCCAAAATACTGGTAGGTTAATTGGGTCCCAACAAAAATTAACCCTAGTGTGTATGTGTGTGTTCATGTGATAGGGAACTTAGATTGTAAGCTCCACTGGGGTAGGGAATGATGTAAATGGACCAATATTCTCTGTATAGCGCTGCGGAATATGTGTGCGCTATATAAATAACTGCTAATAATAATAATAGTAGTGTAATCAGGGATGCCACCTCGATGATTCTCACCTTGGCAAGTGGGATGTGGAGGAGACTGGGAGAAGGGTGCTTGTCTGTAACATTATAGCTAAGCACCACACTCACATCATAACACCAATATGAAGGAGCAGTAGCTTTGCAGGTAAGAAGCTGCTGGCTGCACTCCCTTTATATCAGCAGCCAGTGCTCCAGGTGGTGGTATTAAAAACCCCTAATGTGATGCTCAATCAGTATTTTAGGCACCCCCTAATCTTTGGCAAACGCTTAGGTTCACCTAACAGTAGCACTGCTGTGGAGTACAATTGGATAGACACTGTAAAGCCTCACAAAATCTAATGTCTGACTCTTAACTTAGCAGCAAGAATCTCTGAGCATATGTGCCTTGGGACCCTTTAAATGTTACGTATAATATTGGAGAATTGTGAAAAACTAGACAAGACTCATCTGCCATTAAATAATAATTCAGAACTATGGTTCAAACCCCCAGCAATATATTCAAATCATTACTTCTGAACTACACTGAGTACAAATAAAATGGATTAATGTTTCATGGGAAGGCTGCTTAAATAAACCAATAGCATGAAATAGAATTAAAAAAATTGCTGTGGCTACAAAAATATAAATGTATAGTGATGTAAGAGGCAGTATTAATGTATAACATTGACCATGCACAGGAAAATAGCAATCCAATAGACTTTGCAATGCTATGGGTTAGTTACAGCACCCTTTCTTGTGACCCAGTTTTCAGAAGTCTCCCTACACAATCTGCTTCGTTCATTTAAATGAGCAAAGTAAGTCTGTAATATCACACTGCTCAAGATGATGTATTTTTGGCAGTACCAGAGACTTGGCTCATTATGAGGGAGGAAGAAACCTAGATTTGCTTAATAATAAGAGTTTATTGCACGTGTCACTTATAATCTCCAGGCCCTTTACTGTTACACATCCTCCTCCCAATTGCTAAGGGTTGCAGAGGCTGGAAAGTTGGACAGCACATTGTTAGTTAGAGCAATATAAATGTCAGTTTATTAGTGCTACAAACATTGAGATAAATAGCAGAGAAAATGGGAATGTAGGTACAGACCTGCCAGTTGCTATTGCACACTGTAGAAGAACTATGCACTCTAGATGTGTTATGCTTAGTGGAGTTTTGCCCAATTTTGGGTTAAATTCATATATTTTTTTGAATAATAAAATTATTTGCTAACATTGGGCCTGATTCGGGTCCGGGAATGCAGCTTTCCGATCATCGGAAAACTGTGCATGCCCAGGACCATTCTGCGCAAGTGCTAGCTCTCAGATCCCCCAAGCCGCAGCATTTGGTTGGTGTGCCTGGCCAGTGTTCCCGGAAAAAGGGGGTGTCGCCCCCATTTTCCAGGTGTGCAGAGACCAGGATCTGCGTCAGTGGATGCAGATTTCAGGCTGATTGATGGTCACATTGGTGATTCAATGCAGCGTCTACGGACCCTGCACTCGGATGACTATTGCTGTCAGGAATAGTCTGCTTCCTATAGATGCCTCATGCAGCATTAGATTATTTACTGGATGGTATTACATAGCTGCTTATATGGGGCTATGAAAGCCCGTCCGGACTTCCTAAATCAGCCCATTGTTATTCATTAGTGTGGAGTCACAGGGATGCATTAAATGCAAAGACACTGCTCTCATAGCCACTCAATCTCTCCCAGGGTGACAGGTTTAAGAGAAAGGGGAAGACTCCTCCTCGGCCATGCAAGAGCGTTATTCCATCACTTTTACCAGTTACCATGGGAGAGGTCGGGTGCTTAGGACAAAGTGCAACCGTTATTGGGCCTCATACTTACAGGTGTTGAAAAACATTGCATTTACTAACATTTTCTAACACTAGTATAACATACAGTCAGGTGCATAAATATTGGGACATTGACAGAAGTTTCATATTTTGGCCTCTATTCACCACCACAATGGCTTTGAAATGAAACAAACAAGATGTGCTTTAACTGCAGACTTTCAGATTTCCATTACTTTTGGCCCCTTAAAAAGTGGGAGGCACATATAGAAACTGTTGTAAATCCTACATCGTTCACCTGATTTGGATGTAATTACCCTCAAATTAAATATGAAAGTCTGCAGTTAAAGCACATCTTGTTTGCTTCATCTCAAAAGCCATTGTGGTGGTGAATAGAGGCCAAACTATGAAAATTCTGTCAATGTCCCAACATTTATGCACCTGACTGTATGTAAAAGAGGATGGTATTGAAACTAATGTTTTGCTTTCTGTGGTTGTTGAACATATGAAAGTCAATGGAGTGTCCTCCACTGTCCTCTCCGAACACACGTGCCTGCAATCTTTAGCCACTGCATGTTAAACATGTGTGTCACTGGCTTTTGGCAGTAGATACCTGGACTTATGGTTCAAAACAAGATTTACAATGTCTACAGTACTACTGTAGCTACAACATTGTTGAAGCTACAGAATAGAATGGAGTAGCTGCTGTCTTGGTTGCTAGCCAACTTATATTGCATATAAACCATGAAAAGAGAAGGATGTGGTAACTCTGACTCAATGTTTTCAAATTGAGTTGATACTAGTAACCAGAAATCTCAAGCTTAGGAGTTCTTTGCCTATATATGCACTTTAATATATGCGTATTTTTATTCCAGAAGGCAACAACATGGTTAACACTAATAATTATTTGTAAATGATCAACTTGTGTATTATATGGAATAACCCACACTCTACTGTAGTTGATTGAGGATTTTTATGTGGCCACAATACTCCTCTGTGATTCATTCAATATACAGTGGGAGATGCATTTTCCCACAGTATATTGGTCAAATTAGCTAAGATTTACATTTTTGCAGCATATACAAAGTCAAATACATATGTTTTTAGTTTAAGAGCATTCATTATATAGTGAAAATAGATTTAATTTACAATAATATACTTTTTTATGAATGTTCTTATAAGTACTTTTGAATTATTACTTAATTACTTAACTTACTAACTAACTAACTAACTTAACTAACTAACTAACTAACTAACTAACTAACTAACTAGGCAAAGTATTAAGAGTATACTGGAACCTCTGTGATTGGATTATTATATGCTTAGGGAAAAAAGAATATGTATATAGGTCTGTAGGTATTCTTGTGAAACGTTAAGTAGGTCTGTAGGTATATTGATACATATTATGCATCTGTGAAGAGCTTGTGAATTTGCATTTGCCATTAAGGCAAGTATGGCAATATACAATATAGTAGAGAGCATTACTTATGGGAGTGAGAGAGCACTTTTAAACCTGTATTTAAATGTTATTTGTGAACTTATTGGTAATTAATAATTTAAGCTGAAGTGACCCACTCTTGAGTCACTTCAGTCATTTGGAGTCACTAGAAATTAATAGAAAAATACTGTTTGCATATATTCTGTTTGCTATTTTGTCTGTGTCTGAAAGGGGGATCCTTGCCTCTCTGCAACAGTGTTGCTAAAGACAGAGAGCCTGATTCGGAGATGAACACAATGCCCGTTTCTGCTGCAATTCTGTATGCAGCGGACTTGCAAAAATATTTTAATGTCTCAGCTGCCATCTTGTGCACAGTGATGCCCACCTACACAGTTCACACAGAAAAGCGGGAACATCAGAAACATCAGTCGCATATCAAATCTCTGGGCAAGCCTCAGAATGAGGGTTTTGTCTAAAACGCCGGGGCCTCTGCAGCTGCAAACAAATTCGCAGAAACCCAAGAAACAGTCCTGACACTCCTGCTTTTTTCTAACCAACCCCTATTACCTTCCCCAAATGCTGACTACCTATCACTTTCACTTAGTTTGCCAATAAATCCTCTCTGCGACCACCATTGCCAATCTATTGACACACATGATGTATGTGTAGTGCCAAAAAATGACTCCACTGCATCCTACATTGACATTGCATGCATCTCTGAATCAAGCCCCAGAATGCTAGCATAAGAGAAGACACATGCACCAACACAAACCAGCTAACATTGGGCCTGTGATGATCCAACACTCTTTATCATCTTAGTAAGACATTCCACTCCCTCAGGTCTGTAGTAACACATCATCCTTGCTCACCTCTGCAGTAACACGTTTCCCTCCCTCACCCATGCTGTAATACATTTCCTTCCCTCACCTGTGTAGAAATACAATCTCTCCCTCACACCTATCGTAACACATTATCTGAACACCTGTAGTAACTTATTCCCTTCCTTCACTTTTGAAGTAACACATTCTCCCCGCTCACCCCTGTAGTAACACATTCACCTCCATCACCTCTGTAGTAACACATTACCCTCACTCACCTCTGTAGTAACACATTCCCCTCCCTCACCCATGTTGTAACATATTCCCTACCTTTACCCCGTAGTAACACATTTGACATTCCCCACCTCACCTGTGTAGTAACACATTTTCCTCTCTCACCTCTGTAGTAACACATTCCCTTCACTCATTATTCAAATAAGGGAACCACACCAACTGCCAGTGATAATTGGCACCACTTGGGATGACAGTTGGAATATTATATATTTGAATACTGAACTGCGCTACAGCCATGATGAGACAGTTAGGACACTGCACAGGGGAAGGAAACATTTTAGCCCTTTTCACCCCCTTGGGAGTCGAATGTCAAAAAATCCCTTCTTATTGGGTACCTACATCATGCAAGGAATATTCTACCCAATTTTCATGTTTCTAAGGCCAGGGGTTTGGGCTTGGCGTTGATCAGTCAGTCAGTCAGCCAGTGAGTCAGGACATTTGATTTTATATATATATATAAATTAATACACTCTACATATGATAGGAAACCCTGTACACATCAGCTAGTGTCTAAAACTCAATGAGAACTGCATTAGGTCTAGTAAAAACCACATACGTGCCATTGTAAAACAAAGATTCAGTTATCAAGTTATTACCACTGGGATGACTTAAGTGTTGGTTTCTTTTATTTATTTTTTGGTACCAAATATGTCAAGGAAATAACCTACCCACATACTTTATCTTCATCTACCGACTATGAGTTACTAAAAGAAATAGTAAGGACCATTTTGAAAAGTATGAAAATATGATGTTTTGTATTGAAATGTGCTCCTATTAAATGAATGCACTCATTTTTGCATACAGTATGACCAAATATTCTCTGTAAAGTGCAGCGTTACATATGTGTGCTATATAAACAACTTTTAGTAAATCAATATATATAAAATGCTTGTAGGTTGTGTAAGGGTTGCATTTCCAAAATACAACCTTAGTGTTGCCATTGCTAATTAATTGCCCAAAAGACAAAAATTCATGAAACTAATTCAAAGTACATTATGCAGTGTCTGTGCACTGTCGGTGTCAAGGGGCAAAACCTGCACTTTGTTGGTGGTACTATACAGGTATGTTTTCTCCTTTAAAATCTTGTACTGTTCCATTGAGAAACAATGACATGATGCTGCCAGAGACATGCAAAGAACTATAACATTAAGAATACAATTTCTTAATCACACTTTTTTGTACTAAATTACTTGAATTTATTCTTGAAACATCTATTTTTTATGTTTTGTTTTAAAAATAGTTACATACAGGGGTGTATATAGACATGTGCAGCGGGTCCCCTCCTCTGAGCAGTGAGCCCCCCCAAATCCCCGTATCTAACCTTGTGCCAGCAAGTGGGTCTCTCCTTCTCCATGGTGCCATCACAGTGCCTTGCAGATAATGCAGAGAGTATCAGAGTGACCACATATAATACAGATAGTTGTTGTGACAGCCATATAATAGAGAGAACATCAGTGACCACTATACAATACAGAGAGTAGTTTTGACCACCATATAATACAGAAAGCTTAAGTGACCACCATATAATACAGAGAGCAACAGTAACTTTCATAGAATAAAAAAGCATCATAGTCTGCCATGCAATATAGAGAGCATCAGTGCCCACCATACAATGTAGAGAGTAGTTGTGATTGCCAAATAATACAACGAGCATCCATTAATTGCAGAGAGCATCAGTGCCCACCATTTAACACAGATAAAATTGATTACCCCGCCACACACACATGCACACACGCACACACAGACATTAGTAGACCTACCCCAAATGCAGAAATGCAGACAATATTATTACAACCCATACACATACATACAACATTAATACACCACCTTCAACCAAATACAATATTAATACACATGCCACTCCCCCACAGACAAAACATATACAACCCTCCTCATAACATTTATACACAACCTCTCTGGATAACAGTAAAATTTCCCAAAACATCCACTGACACCTGGAAAGAGGATCTCCCTGGTCTCTGCAGAACTCGGGAGGAATAGAGAAATAGGCTAGAGGAGAGGAACGGAAAGGAACTTGGGGTGAGAGGGTGGGGTCTCAGGCAGGGATGGGAGGGAGTAGGGTAATAGAAGGGTGTGGGGTCTTGACCATCTGCAGCACAGAGCAGACACTGGCAACTGTTCAGAAGGAGGGCCCTGCCACACTAGTCAGATTACCAGCAGGGTCAGCTCTACTGCTAGCATGCCCTCCTCCATCACCTGTAGCACGTGCCTCAACTGCCCCCTTCTACCTGCACCCCTGGAGGGGTTTCCCTTAAACATTCGCGATGGATATATTTTATGATTTTGATGTGTGATAATTATTGTGTGGTTTTTTTTGTTTGTTTTATTGATATATTTTATTGTTCAATTGGAAAAAATTTTCAATAAAAAATACTCAATTTTAAAAAAAACACTCTCTCTATGTAATTAGATATGGAAGCTATGAAGGTTATGGAATCTGATAAGCTTGTCTGAAGAGGTGAGTTTTCCGGGAACACTTGAAGGTTTGGAGACTAGAGGAAAGTCTTACTGTGCGTGGGAGGGCATTCCACTGAGTGGGTGCAGCCCAAAAAAAAAATATGTAACCATGAATGGGAGCACGTAATGTGTGGGAATGAGAGACACAGATCTTCTGCTGAGTGGAGAGGTCGAGTTGGGAGATATTTTGAGAAGAGTGAATATGTTGGTGTGGTTTGGTTAATAGCCTTATGTGTAAGTAAAAGTAGTTTGTATTGAATATGGTAGAAAAACAGTAACCAAAGGAGGGACTGACAGAACGGAGCAGCAGACAAAGAACGTTTGGCGAGGAAGATCAGCCTCGCAGCTGCATTCATAATGGATTGTAATGGCGAGAGCCTGTTTTTGGGAAGACCAGTAAGGAGACCATTTCCAATAGTCAATATGGGAAATAATGAGTGCATGGATTAGCGTTATTGCAGTGTCTTCTGTAAGATTTGGCTGAATTATGGATATGTTTTTTAGATGTATGTAACATAATTTTGAGACATATTGAATGTGGGGAACAAAGGACAATTTGGAATCAAGGATGACACCTAGGCAGTGAGCTTGTGGAGTAGGGTGGATTGTCGAGTTATCAACAGTGATAGAGAGATCAGGTTGGTAACTGTTATTGGCCGGTGGAAATATAATAAATTCTGCCTTAAAAATAGTAAAATTGAGGTGGCGAGATGACATCCAAGATGAAATGGCAGAAAGATATTCAGTGCCATGGACCAATACAGATGGTGACAAATCTGGGAAGGATAGGTAGATTTGAGTATCGTCTGCATACAGATGATACTGAAAACCAAAAGAGCAGAGAGAGGCGGTATAGATTGAGAAAAGTAGAGGACCCAGGGGTGGCGGGGATAGCCCCGGGCTATCAGCCTAGGACAGGGGTGCCCTGGAGAGGGGGACCACTTTATTGGGGGGGTCCCCAACACCCCAGGGATCCCTGGCCTGAGCTGACTAGCAGTCAGGGCTTATGCTGCGGCTGGGGGTTCTGGTGAAAGGGCACCCCTGGCTGTGGCATCAGTCCCCTGCTAGAAAGGGTCCAGAGCTGGTTTTAAATATAAGGGGAACCTCACGCAAATTTTTTCTCCCTATATTTAAAACCAGGTCTGGCCCTGCTACCTGGTGCTGGTTCTTAAATTACTGTGTAACCCTACACATTTTGTTCCCTGTTTAATCCGACTTCTAATTTTCTGAAGATATATCAGAATATGATCAATAGTGCTCATGGAGAGGGAGTGATCACCAAAACAGATCTGGACTATCTTTGGATAGAAAACCCTAAAACTGCAACTTACTACATGCTGCCTAAGATACATAAAAATTAACATAATCCCCCAGGACGCCCAATAGTATCGGGGATAGGTAGCCTGGGGGAAAAAGCCAGCAAATTTGTGGACAAACATCTTAGAAAATTTGTCACTCAATTACCATCTTATCTGAGGGACACAATGGATTTAGTGGGAAAAATAGAAGGTATTTCCCTGAACAGTAATACGATACTTGCCACTTGCGACGTCGAAAGTTTATATACTAGCATTAATCATGATTCAGGTTTAAAAGCTGCAAAGTATTTCATGGATATGGAAGCAAGAGATGAGGAATTTAACATCTTTCTATTAAAATTATTAAACTTCATCCTAACTAAGAACTACTTCCTATTCAATGAGAAATACTATTTGCAGGTATGGGGAACTGCAATGGGCAGTACTTGCGCTCCGACGTATGCAAATTTGTATCTAGGATGGTGGGAACAGGAGATAGTATTTGCAGAAGATAACTCCCGGTACACGGAAAAATTGGCACTATGGCTGAGATTTATAGACGATATTTTTATTGTCTGGGAAGGAGAGGAGGACTTGTTAAGAGAGTTCATTGAGAAACTCAATGAGAATCCTCTCAATTTGAAATTAACGGTTGAGATTGACCATACACAAGTGAATTTTCTTGATCTTCAGATTAAAATAAATGATGAAAGAAATTTTGAAACAGATTTATATCGTAAGAAGACGGCCACTAATAGCATTATGCTCTATCACAGTTCACATTACCCTGCTACAAAGAAGAGTGTTCCAAAAGGGGAATTCCTTAGAATGAAAAGGAACTGTTCAACAGATGTAACATTTCAAAAAAGAGCTGATGAATTAAAAGAAAGATTAAAAATAAGAGGTTATAGCAATAATATTATCAATAGAGCTTATAAAGACACCCAATTGAAGGGATACACTATTGTACCAAAAACCAAAAGCTGAGAAGATACAATCAATTCATTTTATAGGAACTTATTGTAAACAGTGGAAAACTTTGAGGCATATTCTCCAGAAACATTCCTATGTTCTTAAAACGGATGAAGATTTGGCGACTATTTTAGGTCCCCAAATTGATATAAGCTGGAGGACATCAAGAAACTTGAAAGACAATTTGACACATAGTCATTTTGGTCTTAAAAGGAAATCAAAAGATCAAAATATTGGTTCCTATAAGTGTGGACATTGTAAGGCCTGTGAATTCATGATAAAGAAAAACCATTTCAAAGACAGATATGACAACAGATGCATAATAAAGGACTTTATTAATTGTTCCACTTTTGGGGTCATATATTGTTTGACCTGCCCATGTAATAAAATATATGTGGGCATGACTAAGACACAATTAAAAAAGAGAATTATGGAACATGTCTACAATATCAACAATGCACAGAGAAATGAGAAGAAAATGAAGACCCTCACAAGTGTTGCGAGACACTTTTTGAAATATCATGAGGTTAAGAATAAAGGATTGCAGGCATTTGGGATAGAGAAAATTCAGTTGGGCCTAAGAGGGGGAGATATTACTAGTGAACTCCTTAAAAGAGAGGCTAGATGGATTTTCTTAATGGATAGTGTGACACCCCGAGGTCTTAATGAAAATATAAATTTTTCTATGTTTCTATAAACTAATTAATATGAATTTTATTTATATACAAATGCATGAATAACTCTAAAGAGGTGTCAATTGTAGTAGGATCAATTTGTACTATTAACAATTGTACACTATTTAAGTGAATCCATTTTTAATAATATTATATTTATCACCCCCTTTTTTTGATTACATTTTGGTACACAGTAATTAGTAACTGTATAAGTATTAATTTCTATCTATTATTTTTGTAATTAAATATTGAGCTAACATTATTAAATCAATTTAGATTAGATTTATTGTAATATAATTCACTATATTTTTAATTTATTGTAATGATAGATTTTTTAGTTTATGATGAATTATCTTTGTTATTAATCTATAGTCAATTAATCACTTTATTATAACACACATATATATATATAGATTTTACACATTCAATTTACCGGTAATTTATTTGTGATTTAGCACTGTATTAATTTATGTATAATTTATTCACATATTTGTAGTTTTATTATGATAGTTATAATATTATATAGGGATGATAGTGATCATTAATTGATTACATTATAGGTTTATATTAGGCACTGCACATATTTATTTACTCTATATACACAATTGGATTACAGATTTTTACAACATTGTTAATATTTATTCAACATTAAGGGCAATATGGGATTAATTAGGTTGTATAGCAATTATTAATGACAACACGATTGATAATCATATAAATGTTATATTTCAATATTCATTAATGGATTTTTTACTAATGTAATTAATTGTGTATGAATTTTTGTGGAGTATATTATTATATTATCTACTATTTATTATTTTGTTTAACCTCATCTTTAAAGTTGAATGACTGGAGACCAATCAGATCTGCCCCCTTTTTTCCTCCCTTCAAAATGAGTGACAGTCATTGATTGGTGGATTGAAGTATAAAAAACCCGGGAGAGGTAACAGTCGGCTTGCCTATTGAAAAAGCTACAGCGAAACGCGCGTCGGCGTTAGGCTGTAGTAAAATATATGTGCCCGTTTAAATTGAGATAACACTGATATAATATGTCTTAAACTGTGATTGTACTAGCCGCTACTAACCTCCTGTATGTACGGGGTTGGATCGCGGCATTAGCGCTGCATATGGTGACTGCCAGCAGGCAGAGAATAGCCGGTAATAACAACGGCTGAAAGCTGACTGAGGCTATGGGGTCTGATTGCGGCGAGAGAGCTGCATGCTGTGATTGCCAATATTGAGGCAGACATTAGCTGACAATAGCAGCGGCCAGCAGCGGACCATAGCTACATTTGTATCTTGTGCACAGTTAGCAATTTACACTGTGTCTAAATAACTATATACAATGATACACTGGCTGATATAGCAGCGGCTTAGAGCAGATTAATAGCAGGGTAGATGTGAGAACACATGATAGCTGATAAGTCAATGAATGAATGATTGGTAGATATTCAGTAATATACAGTGACTTTATTTATAATCATCTGTATTCTCACATTTGGATCTGAATATATAAAAAACTATGTGATACAGAAAACAGGACATGTTTTCTTAAATATTGAGGATTGGCTCTGTGCGGAGCAGTCTTCTATATGAATCACTATCCAGCTTCTTTTCCTATAATTCAGATAACTCTACATGCTGCTTTAATTGACACTTTAAGTGAATAAACAGTTTGTAATACATACAGCTTCTCACTGTTTTGTTGGGACACATAAACACTACAGCTTCCATTTTTAATGTTTTCCTACTTTACTGTCATTTTACTTCGCTGATTTTATGTTATTTGTGTGTTTAAATTTATATCAAATAAAAGTTATGTTTTAATATTATAGTATCTTATGACACAATAGTGCATTCCATTATATGGACTACTTTTTTCTCTTTTTTCTGTACATTTTGTTCCCTGTAATTTGAAGAACCAGGACTGGCTGGTATGTCCGGGGCTGATTAGGCTTTAGGGGGGGACCCTATGTTATTTTTTTCAAAACTTTTAACCCGTTTTTTTTACAGGCTAGCACACAAGCAGCTTACACATATCTTACTGATATGTGCAGGCTGCTTGCTCGGGAGAGTTTTGCAGAGAGAAGACACTGAAATCTCGGGTGAGTAAACTCCTGCAAAATCTGCTACTCTGGGGAGAAATTTCGTTCTGCTTCACCATCGGCCATCTCACTCTCAGCTAAACTCACTTCTTGGTAAATTTGAGAGTCTCAGGAGCCTCAAATCACCTGAGTTTTGGTGAAGCTAATTGAGTTGAAAAAAAAAAAAGCAAACTGTCCCAGACTCGATTCTTAGTAAATTTACCCCTAGTAATTGAGGACCTCATTCAGAGCCGGTTGCACAGAGCGTGCGGTTGGTCTGAATGAGGGGAGGACCTCTTGAATTTTCAAGAGGTCCTCCTTTGCGGTGGTAAGGCTGTGGGTTAACACCTACAGCCTTACAACCGCCTAAGGAGATGGTCGCGATGGTCAAGACCATCGCGACCATCGGGGCTTACGACGAGACCCTAGGGTAGGGTCTCCATTGTCGTAAGCCCCGGAGAGCTTTCGGCTCTGTCTGAGCCGGAAGCTCTCCATTGACATCACTAGTGATGTCAGTGGGGCCGCCCCCAAACGGAAGGCGTTCCCATGGGAATGCCCCCGTTTGGGCTGCCACCCCCCCGGCCCGCCTTCCAAACGGGGCGAGCTGTCAATCAACATCGACAGCTCGCCCCCTTTGGATCGAGACCCGCTACGACCGGCGCTGTCGGTCGTAGCGGGTCTCACGCATGCGCACGACGGCGCCGGCGCTGTCGTGCGCATGCTCTGTGGGGGGCCATCGACCTGGTCCGAGCGCATCGACGCTAACGACCGGGTCTGAATGACCCCCTGAATCCTTTATTGTATTAGAAATCCTATCATGAATCGCTCATCCACTTTATCATATCCCGACACAGAGATTTCATTATTTAAGGCTCAATTTAAGAATGAGCCATAACCCCTTTTACACTCAGCAATTTGGTTATGAGCTCCAATCAGAAATTAGCAAACAGCGGTAAGCTTAGCTTATTGCTGTTTGTGACAGTACCGCTTAAGCCATCTATAGATAGTGTTAGCGATATGACCCCCCCCAGTAAAAAAACATTTTGACTTCAGCAAAGCCTGTTGTCCCTCTGTGTTGAAGCGCACTGCATATCCGCAGACAGTCATCACGCATGCGCATTAGTTAATAACCCGCCTGTACTGTAGGCATGTTTGTGTCACTTTCAAACTAAACTAAGGGGTCTATGCACTAAGATTTGGAGAGAGATAAACTGGATGGAGATAAAATACCTACCAATCAGCCCCTAACCGTCATTTTTCAAACACAGCTTGTGAAGTGACACTTAGGAGCTGATTGCTTGGTACTTTTTCTCTGTCCACTTTATATCTCTCCAAGGCTTAGTACATAGACCCCTTTACATGCTGCCAGTATTTAGTATAATTGTTAGATGGAGCCCTTAGTCATATCGATTGTAGCCCTTGAGAACAATATGTGAAGTCCTAGCTGTGGCGTAATGATGAAAATGATGATGAAACAGTGGTACAATGTGGTAAAATGATACAATAGTCATCCTAAGAGAGATGAATAAGACCAACATTTCCTTTACCCCATGCTCAAAGGTCATCAGATGGGTAAGAAATTATTTCCACCCAGCAAAAGAATAAATCTATCATGGACAATATGTGTAAATGTGTTAAGATAAACAAATGTAACTGAGTGGGGGAGGTGTAACCATGGCCCCACATGCAATGTTGCATCCATACACCCTGTAGTGCATGCCACCCCATGCAATGTTGTGACCATACACCTTAAAGTGCATGCCACCCCATGCAATGTTGTGACCATGTAAGTATAATGTATGGGTGAAGGCTGTTTATTTAAAGTGTAAGTGAAGTAATGTTTTGGCAACCACTTTTTACTTTATAGAGGTCATACCACTCTACCTACATGAGGTGTTGCCCTTACTTCTGCGCCCTTGTAGTGGTAAGTCATTTAAAAGTTCTTGGCCTAAAAAAAACCCCAGAAGACTAATGCAATGTACATTCCTCCTTTGTAATAGTGTAAGTTACTCTACCCAAAGTGCCTCAAGTTATGTGTATTTACAAAACATTGACATTTATCTTTTTAAACAACATGCTGCCATGAAGACAAAATAATATATATATATTCATACATACATACATACATACATATAGACCACCTACAGTATTACATCCGGCAAGTTTGCATAGCTTCGCACCATTTGATGGAAACGTGTAACACAAACAAGTGCAGAATGCTGAAGGCTTGAGCAAATACAAACCCAGGCTGCAAGAAGTAGTGGAAGGACTGGAAAGATGTTGTACTGGCCAGGATCTGATTCCCAAGTCCTGGTTTATGTAGAGCACTTTCAGGGTGAATGGAGCATGTGACTATAGTTGCCTGCACCTGGTTGGAGCAGCCAGCCATGTGATCACATCCAAGATAGTGGTGGCCAGTGGCGGCTCCAGAGGTGGGGATGCAGCGCAGTCCAAAATTGAAATAGGGGAGCCACACCAACTGAGCCCGGGCCGGCGATGTTTGGAAGGACAGCTGGTGTGGCTCCCCTATTTGAAATTTGGACTGCACTGCAGGTCCACCTCTGGAGCTGCCACTGGTGGTGACCATGTTCTAGAAGCATGGGGAATAAACAGTAGAGAACACACACCACACATGCTGGTTGGCAAGCATAATCCTCACAGACACCTTCTGTGGCCATGAGGGGCATGGATTGCTGTAATGTGACACTGTCAGACCAGTGGGAACTTGAACACCGATGTATGACAATCATAACTTATTGTTTGTAATAACTCCACCAGAAAATTCTAAACCAATCACGGATATCACCACCAACCATCACCGGTGGAAGCATTACACAGAGGAAAAAAAATACAGCAGTAAAAATCCTAGAACACTCTCCTTATTCACGTACTTAGCAAAAATAACTTTACATATGATGCATTTCAGGTTTGTTGAATTTGCCGATTATTGTGACTTAATGGCTTATGCAGAACTGAAATGGCAAGTACAGTACCTAGTTGTAATTTATTTTTTAAACATAGCTGTACCGATTTGCACACTGACACTAAATTACCACTAAATATTAATTTTGAAGCACTCTCATTAGCTTTCACCTGCTGTGCTGCCCGCTATTCTCACAGTGATGATTGATTGCAGATGAGAAGTGGATGAGGTGAATCAGAGCTGGTTACACACAAATCAGCAAAGAAAAAAGAAACAAAAATTTCTCAAGAATATAAATATTCCTCAATTTTGAGATGAAATTCAGATTTAATCTCAGCAAAATTTTTTTAGACTTCATATAACCCACAAAAAATTTCTTGTCAAACATTATAGCATAAAGATCTGCTGAAACGTATCTGCATCTCCTACCCTACACTATTACCATTAGTATAGACCATACAGTATATTATCTTACAGTGTTAAGTGCTGTCAATATTGTATTTTCTTAGACCTAACTCATTTTTACAGACTTTATTTTACTCTAAGCATTTGCATTTTTATCTCTACATAATTGGTGTAATACATGGCTGAAGTTTTAATCCTATATCTGTATAATCTGTATATTTTCCCCTGTGTGCAACCATAATGCATCCTACACTGCTGACAGTTTCTATTTGATTTCATTGCCTCTATTCTGTAAGATCCATCTCTGCTGGGCAGACATTCACAATAGCTTAAAGAGGACAACATGCATGATGGTACCAAGATTTTCTGTAGCCCCTTTGGTGTTATAATAAGACTTAAGAAACCCTTCAATGCCCTACAGCATCATCTCCGCGGGTAATCTAGAGGATGAGAGTTTACCAGCAATACATCTTCAGTTAAACCTGGGGATACACTTCTTGCAATGTTGGTTTTAAAGTTAGGAGGGCAAAATACAACTGTCAGGATTCAGGGATGATGTATGTGCAGTGCGATCCAAAGATGCTTGTTATCATTGAGCTGCTAAGTGGTAGACAAGGCGATGATACAGTGAACATCAGAAACAAAAAGCCAAAGTAACACAATGGAAAGAGATGGCCTTGTGAGTTTTGTAGAGGACAGTTATTTAAATGGCTTTAGTGTATATAATATATTAGGAATGGAATAACCCGCAGTGCGTCCAATGCAATAACATACAGTGGGTGTCAATAAAAGCATTCTTGTATTAGTTTGAAATATTTTTACTTGGTGTCTGCATCTCCTGTAATATTATTTTATATATACAATATATCTATATTTCTTATTGTAAGGTAATTATTTCTGCAAAAGCTTCTGGCAGAGTCACAGACAGACTTTTGCACACACATACACACATACACACAAAAACACACAATTATAGATAATATAGCAACACTTCAGGGTTGCCCCTTATTCTGTTGAGTGAATCCCAAAGAAACCAATTATATAATAGTCCAGGCACAATCTGTCCAGGTTGTGACTTAAATGAGGAATTTCCCAATCTATCTTTATCTACTTATATATAATACTAGTAAAGGGACCTCAGTTTGATCCCCTCCCTGCTCAGCCTGGCTGCCTCTCTGTTGCTCTGCCTCCCCCTCCACCACATTGTCCAACCCTTACCCATCTCTGCTGCTCTGCCATGCCCCTTGCTCCATCACCTATAACCATAACCATAACCCCCCCTGACCCATCCATCCCTGCTTGCTCCATTCCTACCCCCAGTCCTGGTGGCACTGTGGTTCCGGCTTTACTCCTGCACTAGATCTGTCCCAATTACCTAGCAGTGGGAGAAGGGACAGACCTTACTTATATAGCTTTCTGGGACTGATTTAATTACATATGACTGCACAATATTAGTGACACTTGGGGGGGAGGTTAGGGTTAGGCACCCCTAAGGGAGGGTTAGGGTTAGAGGGTAGAATAGGGTAGGAAATACTTACCTTGGGACGATTGGGATTTTCACTGCTGCCGGGATGCCGCTGTCGGGATGTGTCAATCATACTGAAACCGAATGCACTTATGGAGCAATGTCATACATACTGAGCTTGCCTCTGAATCACACATATGTTTGCATGGGATTATTCGCTCATTGCGCATGTGACCTGGGCTGTATACGCTATTTTGTGGGTGTGTTATGGGCACGTCGCCAGAGTTACTCACTATAGTTGTGCGTATGCATTGCGGATGCAAAAATAAGACAGATCTTCTGCACTCAGCCTAGGAAAGGTGTAAGTGCCATTGATATTGATGAAGAGAGCATTCGGGGCAGTACATTTACAAAGTGGTGCTGCATGTGCTGCACGTCCAACCGGATGGTATCGCAAGCGGCCCCGTTGCAGGTAATGAAGGATGGAACAAGGTATCTGATGTGTACCCAGGATCTGATATGTCAGCTCTTCGGCCCGACATGACAGCTGGGTACACAATGCTCAGTGTGTACCCAGCTTAAGACTCGGGCAGACGGTAGCATTATTATTCCAGGCACCCAGAGTTGTGTTCTCATTATGGGGGAGACGTAACAGAGCTTGGAAAGAGATAAAGTGAATAGAGATAAAGTACCAACCAATGAACTCCTTACTACCATTTTTCAAACAATTTTCAAACACAGCCTGTAAAATGACAGTTAGGAGCTGATTGGTTTGTACTTTATTTCTCTCCAAGCTTTGATATATCTCCCCCTATATGTGAGCCTTGTTACTGCCTATATTCTACCTGCACTCCACCATCTACTGGAAGGCTGACCACCCATAATATCAAGGCCACATGTTCATGTTTCTGTGGCTGTTGGATACATGGAGATAATATATCAATGTACATCTTAATATGCAAATAGAATGGTCATAAAACAAACAAGTAAATCAAAGATTTTAACCAAGGAGAAATATTTTACAAGAGGCTGCGCAGATTGTCTGTTTTAATGAGGTGCCCTTGGAAAAGCCTGAAGAAATGTTTGCCAGTAGTTTATTGTGATTTAATTTCCCCATGCATAAAATGGTTGGCTGGTACACGCAATCAGATTAAACTCTGTCTCCTGTCAATGAATCATAAAAAATGGATGAGGTTCACTGGTGATTTTGTCCCATACATCCCAGCTTCCCTTTATTCTTCAGCTTGGTATTTTTTTTTTTTTCATTACAAGATGATACTCATCCATCATCAGCATTTAAAATGCTTGGCTGCCAGCGGATGAGTGGGGGTAACTATAACTTGTAGCCGAGCTGGAGCAGAGAAGGGGTTAATGGGAGACATTTCACTGAGCCTGTCACTTTTGGTGTTCTCTACATGGCTGCCCTTCACTTCCATTCCATTTGAAGCTCCGTAATCCCCTATTTGGTTTAGTTCCACATGATTTCTTGTTTGCACATGCTGAGGTACCAATGGGACAAGAGTAAATTATACAAAATAATAAAGACTTCGCTTGCTCTAATAACTTTGATAATTACTTATACCTGATATTAGTGGCAAAAGTATATTTCTGTTTGGAAAAAAAAGAGCTAGAGCAGAATATTTTATAGATATTATTATTTTATTTCCACATATATCTTTTGTTTTCTTTTTTTGAGTATAAAATGATTTCAAGTGTTCATCTCAAATCCATATAATACATTGAAGTTTCTAAAACAGATCTAAGATGATCTAGTTGATTCTGTGTGAAAGATCAGCTGTTGCAAAACACAGTGGAGGCGACCATTTTGTTAACTGCATATCAAATGCTCTCGGAGCCAGTGACAACACTGAGGGACTCTTCATGGTGACTAGAGTGGTCATTTACCAAATAATAAGGTAGACGCAGGTTGCACCTATTCACAAAGGTAAAATGCGTTCCATAAAACCCCCCACTATTTTTGCTACCCACCAGCTCAGCATGCTTAGCGAAATGCGTCTTTTTACTCCAGACAGACAGCAGGAGAAGATGAGCCCGGAATACTTCAGGAGCTATGGCTTCACAGAGATAGTAATAAAATGTTAAATATCAGTATGCAATGCATATCATTACAGTACATGGCCAGAGAGAGTGACCCATATGATATAAAATTGCAAGGAGTATGTAGAATGAAAATTGATCAAGAAACAAATACAAAATTTGTTTATGGGTGCACATAAATAAATATATTAGTAGCCTTCCCCTTTACCAGCAGACTAGGGGGCCTATTCATCAACACTAAAATAACGTTTTTAAGGACATTTTCCTTAAATAACGTTATTTTGGTATTCATGTAGCCACTTAGCACAGGAGATATCACAGATATCTCCTTACTAAGTTCCCCTGAGTTAATTTCCACACTCCCCATACATTAGTATGGGGATGTGGAAATTGTGGTATTCATCAAATTCCGGCGAATAGCAGGTGAAACTTACCTGTATCCGCGTGTGCAGGTCCCCCGACGAGTCCCTCCAGTGCTCTGCTCCGTCCTCAGGCTCCGGAGGCTGGTCGGACATGTGTGCTCCCCAGCAGAGCACAAGAAAGTTTAGACAAAAAAAAAAGTTATTTTTTTTTTCTAATCTGTCATGTGGTCTGCTGGGAAACCACATGACAGACCAGCAGGACGGAGCCGAGGCTGCTGTGCGGACAGGTAAGTCGGGAGGGGGTTACGAAACTTAACGCATCTGTAGGCAGTGCTGCGCATGCGCTGGTTTTACAGATGTAACAGCGCATGCGCAGCACTGTTTCCAGATGCGATAAGGTAGTGTAGGCAGGGAAAAGTATCTATTTCCCGAAAAGCTGTCATCGCAAAAATGACAGCTTTTCGGAATAGATACTTATGGAGAGGAGGAATGATGAATTCCACCTATAATTAGGTAGAACTCCATGCGAGTTCTAAAGCTAATTATCTCCAGAGAATTTTTAGGTTTAATGAATAGGCCCCTAGGAAACACATTTTATTATAGCAAACTGATTGCTCACTGCACTGTAATAGATTGCAGTACCATTATTATGAGAATATTAGCATCATTGGGGGGATTTAGACATGGGGTCTGATTCAGCAAGGAACGCAGTTGCTTATACGCACGCAATCAGCCGATTGTTGCGTTCTGCGCATGCATATCCATTGCAGTGCGCGTACGCTAACTAGCCACTGTGAGGGTCTGCAGAGGCTGCAGAGTGATTGACAGGAAGTGCTGTTTGTGGGTGGTCATGGGGGTTGGTCGGGCGAACGCAGGCGTGCCAGTGCATTGGGACGGCGCTGCAGGGGTGTGCTTGAATTATTCACTGCGATACCATACGTAGCCTGAGGCCTCATAGCGTGTGCTGAAGTAAGCAATTCCTGAGTGAGGCCTGACCTGCCTTAACTGTGCATATGGGTCCGATGTTACTAGATGTTTCACTATGTTGCCAAAGTATACGGATGTGAGTAAGGAGAAGTGGGCATCCTTATGGGCTATGATTTCAATGTGAATGCAATAATTTACATATCACCACTGATATTAACAACTGCGTTGTGTGCGTATAAGTAGAATAGTGATCCTTGCTGAATCAGGCCCATGTTCACCTAATCAGATGTAGCCGCCAGTTGCTATCATCATTACTAAGCATTGGACAAATTTTACTTACGTACTGTACTCTGTCTATAGGCCCCTTCCCATTCCCATATTGGTCTCCTTGGTGCAAGGAGTTGTAAGTGCTAAAAGTGATTCTATCTGCATTCGTACATAGAATTAGTATGCATACAGAGTGAGAAAAGACACATTGCATGGAAAACTAGCCACAAAATGCATTTACATCTAATTTTGCATGATCCCCACATTGTGCACTGTAAATAGGTTTGCTTTTTTTTACTGGTGCGCGTATATGTGTTTCATTCCGGTCTTTGGCTATTCCGCCATAAACTAGGATTGCAGCCAGGTTGACAAATCTGAAGATGTGTACAGGGAATCAATGTAAATGTCAAGTCATATAGAACTACAGCATTCATTTAATACTAATTTTCAGCTAAAATAATGCTTGGTTTAACATAATTTATAGCTTAAATGAATCATGAGAGTGTATTTACAGAAGCACTTTCTGTTGAAGCACAACTGGTGGAAAGGGGGCCCTAGACTGCACACCCTGAAAATATATATAATGGGAGGTGATACCTGTGAAGACTATTGTTGCAAACATACAAAAAAGCCATGATTATGCCAAAACCTCTTTTATTATTTGCAAAATTCTATTGCAAAATGTATTATTATATATAATGAGTAATGTTGGAGTTGTGCATCTGTAATTCTTTTTTGTATGTTTGCAACAATAGTCTCCACAGTTAGCACCTCCCATTATATATATTTTCAGAGTGTGCAGTCTAGGGCCCCCTTTCCACATCAGTGGCGTCACAAGGGGGTGCGGGGGGTGTGGGCCGCACCGGGTATCACCCTCCAAGGGGGTGACACCAAAGACCGCACACTCCCCCGCCGTTACACTTACCGCAGAACCTCAGAGAGGGGGTGGAGCACACCAGTAGCTAGCCACTGCAAGGTCCCGTGAAGGGGATCTGCCCGCTGCCTGCCAATTTCCCACCTTCTTCCACGGCCGCTGCCCATCCCGGCTGCCATGAATGCGCATGACGTCATGGTGTCAACCTGCGCCTCCACTGCTGGATGAGAGGAGACAACCTGCCTGCCTGCCACTGCTGGAGGAGAAGAGCCCGCCCGCCTGCTGCTGCTAGAGGAGTGGAGCCTGCTGCTCGCCCTCCGCCGCTGCTGCTGGAAGAGAGGAGCCGTCAAGGTAAGGGAAGTGAGAGTGCTGCTGGGGACAGAAATGGGGTTGCCGACTGGGGACAGAAGAGGGGGTGGCTGGCTGGGGACAACAGTGGGCAGTGGGGGCGCTGGCTGTGGACAGAAGTGGGGCTGACTGGCTGGGGACAGAAGTGGGGGTGGCTGGCTGGGGACAGAAGAGGGAGTGGCTGGCTGGGGACAGAAGTGGGGCTGACTGGCTGGGGAAAGAAGAGGGAGTGGCTGGCTGGGGACAGAAGTGGGGCTGACTGGCTGGGGACAGAAGAGGGAGTGGCTGGCTGGGGACAGAAGTGGGGCTGACTGGCTGGGGACAGAAGAGGGAGTGGCTGGCTGGGGACAGAAGTGGGGCTGACTGGCTGGGGACAGAAGAGGGGGTGGCTGGCTGGGGACAGAAGTGGGGCTAACTGGCTGGGGACAGAAGAGGGAGTGGCTGGCTGGGGACAGAAGTGCTGGGGACAGAAGTGGGGCTGACTGGCTGGGGACAGAAGAGGGAGTGGCTGGCTGGGGACAGAAGTGGGGCTGACTGGCTGGGGACAGAAGAGGGGGTGGCTGGCTGGGGACAGAAGTGGGGGTGGCTGGCTGGGGACAGAAGTGGGGGTGGCCGGCTGGCTGGGGACAGAAGTGGGGGTGGCTGGCTGGCTGGGGACAGAAGTGGGGCTGACTGGGGACAGAAGTGGGGATAGCTGGCTGGCGACAACAGTGGGCAGTGGGGGTCGCTGGCTAGGGACAGAAGAGGGGGTGGCTGGCTGGGAACAGAAGTGGGGGTAGCTTGCTGGGGACAGAGATGGAGGGACAGACTGTCTGGGATCACAAAAGGACGTAGGCTGTCTGAAAACACAGAAGGGGGCAGGCTGCCTGAGGTCACAGAAGGGGCTAGCTGGCTGTGGACACAGAAGGGGGGCTAGCTATCTGGTGCACAGAAGGGCACCTGGCTGTCTGGAGGCACAGAAGGGGGGCTGGCGGTCTGGGGACACAGAAGGAGGGCTGGCTGGGGACAAAGAAAGGGGAGAAGGCTGGCTGGGGACACAGAAGGGGGAGCAGGCTGGCTGGGGACATAAAAGGGGTGGCTGGTTCCCCGGGACATGTGCTATTTTCTGTGGGGGACCAATGTTATTTATCTCTATGGGGAGCATTGTTATTTTTTCTATTGGGGAGCAAAGTGTTTTTTTCCCTGCGGGGGGGGGGGGGGGGGATGACTGATGGTGTACCATGGAAATTTTAACAGGTATTGCTGTCCCTAATCCTATGGTTATGTTAACGTCATTTATTCATAAGGTAGTCTTTTAATTTGATAACACGCCTCTTATTGTGAGACCACTTTTACTATATTAAGCTTTTTTGTGGAGGGTGGGGCATATTTTATAGGTTTGCACTGGGAGCTCCAGCCCGTTGAAATGGCCCTGCTCTCCGGGCCAGCCTGATGTTCGGTCTGGACTGGTACTGTTGTGTTATGCGGCCATCATAATTAGTGCCCACTGTATCTCGCCGATGCGCAGCTACAGGTCCCGTGAGATGATGTTGTCATTATCTTGTGAGTCCCTCTCTCTCTGCTCATGCCCGCCGGCATTCTGGGTGGAGCACTGCAGTGTGAGTACTGGACTGCGTGACTGGTAAGGGGGGAGAGAGTGTGGAGCTGCGCACCTTGGTCCTGATCTTTTTTTTTTGGTGGAGAGGGAAGGGGGGGTGTCACCATGAGATATAGCACTGGGTGACACCAACCCTAGTGACGCCTCTGTTCCACATATTCTATTTAGTGCGCTCCTATGCACACCTGAAGGTATGAGACGCCTTCAATCTAGGCTAGCACCCCTTCCCACCTGTCCCTTATTAGTTTTAAGCAGGGATCTGGCATTTTGACTGCACTTTAAAAAGAGGCACAATCTAGGTAAGTTCAAAAAATGTTTATACTGTAGTGCAGCTATGGGTTGATTTTTGGGGCGTGGGTCCCCTGGATTGCTTTGGTTGGGCTGCTTCAGGGCACCGCTTTATATACACATTTTTCCTTTCTTGCACTTTTAGCACTTCCATTATTTGTTTAATATATATGTATTATTTTCACATCTTTATTTTTCACCTCCCTACATGCAGCAGCAGCTGCTCTTATCTATCCTACACCTTTTTACACTTCACCTTTTTTTATTGGAGTGATGCCCTGGGGTGGCTCAGCTGGGCTGGTTTGGGGGTGTCCTGCGCTCTGGATTTCAACCCCAGTATGTTAGGGACCTACCCTCAGAGGTTACCTATGCGCTGTTGGTAGGCCCATAACCATGGCCATGATTATGCCAAAACCTCTTTTATTATTTGCAAAATTCTATTGCAAAATGTATTATTATATATAATGAGTAATGTTGGCGAAGCACAACTGGTGCAAGGTGCAAAATGTGTCTCATTATAGGTATAGGATAAGGACTAAGCTCTAAGGTGGCTGAAAATGCAGATCCGTTTGTGGAGCAGGAATGGCTTTAGGGTACAATCTTCTGCAAAGCCTTGAACATGGATAAAAATTCACCTTCTTCACCAATTTATCTCATTTCAATAATCTTAAAACCAAATCCCGATTTTGCACCATTTGGGGCACTGGGGTTGAGCTTCTATAAAAGCCCTATCTCGACCGAGGCATAAAGCCCTAGTGTTCATCTGGTTGCTGCAATCTGTCATTCACTACAACTCAATGTTGTACTGTTTAGATCCTGCACAAATTGGAAGACTGGTTAATGTATCAAACTGTGAAAAGAGTGGAGAAGTTGTCCATAGCAACCAGTCAGCATTTTATAGCATATACTTGTTAAATACTACCTCAAAGCTGATTGGTTGCTATGGGCAACTTCCGCACTGGTCCACCCCTCCACTCTTTTCACTGCTTGATACATCAACATTTATTTTGAACATGAAAGATATATATAGAAACTATGTCCAGACTGGTGATAACTCCTACACTCAAATTGTCTTTTTTTCCTTTCAGAAGTTGGTGATACAAATGAGTATGGCCAGTCATTTAACATATAAATTAAAGTCGTACTTCATGGTTACTTTGCATCTCACAAGCATGCTGTTTTTCTGTAGCCTAAACTATGCAAACAAGCAGCACGTATGTAAACTAATTTGAAGCTGTAGGATAATTCTGCACAAATCACATTGTTGTGTTAGGAAAGACCATATCGCAAGGCTGCAACATTCTGACAATGATGAGCAAATCCGTATAGACTGGCTGA
This sequence comes from Taudactylus pleione, assembly GCA_031769625.1. Lineage (NCBI taxonomy): Eukaryota > Metazoa > Chordata > Amphibia > Anura > Myobatrachidae > Taudactylus > Taudactylus pleione. The sequence goes on from JAUIMM010000164.1 coordinate 647,326, forward strand.
TTTATCAATGGACGAGAGGATGGTACATTGTCCCCGGTGCTAGTGGAAATGTGTCTTTCGATGCATTCTCTGACACCAACACGCCCGGCAACAAGCCCGCCGATGACAGCCACCCCCTCATAGTCACGCCCATTGGAATTGTATAGATATCTATGGAATCTGATCTGCGCCCCCCCCCATAACCATTGGGACGCATGCACATGCATCTCAGGTGCATGCGCAAAATTAAAACATTGGGCGCTGGCGTCTGGTGTATTAATTCCATCCACCTCTGAATCAGGCCCAATATTACTGCCACATATGCTTTTATATTCATTTCAGGTCAAGTTAAGCAAGTATGCAAAGACTATGATAGCAGAAGGTTATGTGTGCTCCAAGGTTTTGCTATGTTTTCTGTTGCCCATAGCAACCGATCAGCTTCCAGCTGTCATTCTATGCAATGTACTTGCTTATGCCGAAATATCAACATTCACAATGTCGACATTGTCATAATGCTGCTATTGTGAATGTCGACAGGCGCAATATCACCAGTCCATGTTAGTGTTAGGTTTAGGGTTATGGTTAGGCTACGGTTTGGTTTAGGCTGTGGTTAGGGTTAGGCTAAAATGTATCATTCTTAATGCATAGTCCATTATGTCACCTGAAAATGATAACGCAATCAAGAGGATATTAATAGGGGCCCTCACCGCTATGTCTTCTGCCATAGTCCATCTTTCAGGAGATACTTCCAGAAAAGATTAATCACATAAGTTCAGGCACAGTACCAGACTTTGTGTGACCTTCTGTGCCAGTGACTTCTTTGTGAAAAAAAAAATCACCTGTAAAAAGGTATATGGATGGGGCGGCGGCTCCGCTCTGCAGTCATTGGGGCCTATTCTCGATGACGGCACTGCACACCCTACACCCATTATAGATAAGTCACTGTGCAATCTCATTTGTCTTCTCTGCATTGATCGAAGTAAAATACCATGGAAAATGAATGACAAAGTTTGTAAAATATTAAAAAATATTTTAAAAATTATAATTTACAGAGATTATGGCGGTAATTTACTACATTTTTCATTTATATCTGGGCATTTAAAAAAAAAAACAATCATAAGAAGAAATTCTATTGGTTGATTCCCTTTAAGACACTGAAATAATATACAAAAAAAACATCATCTATATTTCATCTCTCAATATTCTTCTAGGTATCTCCTTCCCCATTGGCACAGACCGCAAGCAGCCATGGACCAAAATATCAAACCTAATCTGGCTGGAGGTACAGAAGCTTCGGTGTCACTTAAAGTCTCGGAATATGGTGTTACACCAGCTACTTATTATAGAAGCAGCTCATTTTTAAATCAACAGGTTCAATTTAGAAAGATAAGCAAAGTCTTTCACAATCAAAAGGGAATTATCGCCTTAGAAGAACAGAGATGCGATAACAAGTTTTGATTTAGCTGAAATTAACAAGATCCCTATTTAGCTGATTTAAGTTCCCACAGTTTGTCTTTCCCTCAAAGGGAAATTATTTAAGGCAGCTTGTGAACCATGCAATCATTCAGAATATCCTCAGCTTACTCTTCATTATTCAAGCTAAAGGCAAAAAACTTTTGGATTTACTTGTATTTAATGACCCTTCAAGTGCCACCGTTTTGTATGCAGCCAAACACTATTCCGAGTCTGCAGAGACTGATTTAAGGACAATGTATTTAAAAATAAAAAAAGAGAAAAACTATTACCCTTTAAATCATATTTACTTAATTGCCCTAAAAAGGACCAAAAACCCTGTTGAAAAGGTATTAATTAGTAACATGTGACCTCATCTAGGTTTCATTTGATAAATTCTCTTTGTGTTATTTGTTAAACAGCAACTTAAACACTTTTAAAAGTGTATATAAATCCTTGTGTATTAAATTAATTAATATAACGAGGATTTATATATAAATTAAAATTAATATTAAATACTTGAAATAACTGTTGTGTTTATACTTAGCCATATATGGCCAGCATGCTGTTTGACTTAATTAGTACCTTAGTCAATTTGATTTAACCACCTGTGCTCAACCATGGATATATCTGAAACCGAGGCGCCTTGAGGACTATGCTTATGAACCTCTGCAGTAATGGAGAACTTACTATCATAGCTTCATACTACAAAAACTGGACATATTTTATTGTTATAAAAAACTTTTAGTTACTTATTGCACAGGTTGTCAAACTCGGCCCTCAGGACCCCAAACAGTGCATGTTTTCCAGGTCTCCTCACAGAATCACGAGTGAATTAATTGTCTCCACCTGTGGATCTTTCAAAATGTGTCAGTGAGTAATGAGTACACCTGTGCACCTGCTGGGTGACCTGGAAAATGTGAACTGTGTGGGGTCCTGAGGACCGAGTTTGAGAACCACTGACTTATTTTAATGTTAAGAAAAATACAGACACCAGCACCCCCCAGATAAACTGAAGGGACAAATGCTAGATAAAACAGGGAAATGGAAATATTATCTTTTATATTTTTTGAAAGTTACCAATGACATGCTTTACTCCCAAATATAAATTCAATTTTTAACCTCAGCCTTTACACATGCAGAACATTATTAAACAAGATGCACATTAATAATTCAGACATAAGTATTGTATTCACGGAACACTATTCATGAGTTCATAAGTCTGTGGAATGCATGTCATATCATGAATTCTATCAAATATTTTATGCATTCTTTGACTTCATATACTGATCCAAGGATTAACTATTTCCTCTCAACTCCTGTAAGGTCAGTGTCACAAACCTGGGCCCCAGTGTTCTATCTAAATAAAATGGGTACAGGGTGTGTGGTGCCCATACTGCACTTCTTCAATTCTCACTTCTCCAATTCTCCCCTCTTCAGAGTCCAGCATCAGCAGTGGCAGTGCTGCACAAATCACCTGGGAAATGGTGCAGCTGCCATTTTGTACCTTCGTAGTAGAGAAAAATTGCTGGGAAAATGGCCATATCCCCAGAGACCTGCGCAGGCACAATAGACTCTGGTACAGCACCAGAGTCTAATTGTGCTCACTAATGCACTGCTGGCCAGAGAGGAGGGAGCCAAGATGGAGACTGCACACAACATCCCTCCTCTCTTAATACGGAATCAGTATGATTTCCCGCCGGACCCATGCCCGGTGGTTGGAATCCCGACAGTGGCATCCTGGCAGAGGAGGAAATCCCGATCATCAAAGGTAAGTATATACTAACCTATTTCTACACCCTAACCCTCCCTTAGGGGTGCCTAACCCTAACCTTCCCCCCCAGCGCCTAACCCTAATTCCCCCTCTAAGTGCCTAACCCTAACCTTTCCCCCAGTGCCTAACCCTAATCCCCCCTCTAAGTGCCTAACCCTAACCTTTTCCCCCAATGCCTAACCCTAATCCCCCCTCTAAGTGCCTAAACCTAACCCCCCCTCCCTGCCGCCCAAATCTAAGTCCCCCAGGGGGTGCCTAACCCTAAGTCCCCCCCAGGGGTGCCTAACGCTAGCCCCCCCGGGAACACTAAACCTAACCCTTCCCCCCCACCCCGTGGCTATCCGCACTCGGCACCAGGGGTCCCCTCGATCAGGATGCCGGGCTCCCAGTGGTATGTCTAATGACAGGCGTCGGCATATTGACTCTTGCATTAGGTCCCATACAACCGAAGCGAGTAAAACACAGAAGCGTATCACTCTGTAGTAACTATCTTTCCTTAAGAAAAACTGCATCACTGTGAAATGAGTTACACTCTCATTTCATTATACACACACAGTCCTGTGAAGATTTTTGACGAGCCAGGGAGAACAGCCTCAGCTGCCACTGAGATTATGCGACTCCGTCAAGGTAACCATCCTGTGAGCCAGTACTTTATTCAGTTTTAGACGCTGGCATCTGAGTTGGGATGGAACAAGGAAGGGCTGATAGTAGCTTTCTGGAGCGGTCTTTCAGATCGAGTGATGGACCACCTGGCTACGAGAGACCTTCCTTCTACTCTGGATGTGGTTATTTCCCTCTTTAACTAGGTGGACTTCAGATTCAGAGAACGCAAAGTTGAGAAATCTAAAGGGGACCACTATCAGTTTTGCCCAACTAATCCCTCCAGTACTCCCAAGGCAGAAGCAGTTGGAGACGAGCCTATGCAATAAATAGAGCTCATTTATCTTCCGAAGAATGACAGAGACGTCGCCGAGAGAATCTATGCCTGTATTGTGGTGGAAATGGACATTTGGTGGAGTCCTGCCCTCAGCGTCCGAGAAACTCTCGCTCCTAACTGGCATCGGGAACACCAGGTTAGGAGTTATGACTTTGTCTACATCCAAGAAAGAATCAACTCTGTCTTTTTTTCTGGAGATGGCACAGGATAATAAAACTGTGCTTTCTTTACTTGATTCAGGAGCTGCGGGGAATTTCATCACAGCCGAACTTGTCGAGAAATTACGAATACCTGTCGAGACTCTTGACCATGAAATCACTGTCAGCAGTTGATGGAAGCCGTATCCGTAATAGAAATGTGTCTTTAGTTACCTCCCCTTCACGAGTCCGCATAGGTACTCTTCATACTGAGGACCTGATTCAGACCCACTCGCAAGCGGCCGCTCGCTCGTTCGCGGACGATATTTGCAATCTGTGCATGCGTATGCATCCCAATGCACGTGCATGAACCACTGTGAGTGGTCTTGTAGGGCTCGCTCACCCAGCATAGACAGCTCATCTGAATGAGTGACAGGAGAGACTGTTTGTGGGTGGTAGTAGGGGCAGGGCACTACTAACGGGGGAGTGGAGGTGCGAACGAAGGTGTGCCTGAGTGTTGCAATGCCGTTTCAGAGGCGTGCATAATTAAAAGGTAGCGTCATAGTTCACGGCACTTGGTGAAATTTCACACTGAAGTGCTCGCAGTGCTTGCGGCAGGGTATAGTCAACCTTAAGTGCTGCGAGCACATTCGATGGTGCTCGATTTATCAATGTTTTTAGACACTTCCAGGAGATGCTGTACGCAAGTGGGCATTTTAAGAATGGATGATGGGCGTCTACATACACGAAATTATTGCACGCCAAGACATAGGGGCGTGCTTATGTCTTGCCTTGCGATCGCTTGCCTTGCTGGGTGTGTGCCAGATTTGCATAAGCTGGATGCGAGCAATCACATCCTGCGAGTGGGTCTGAATCAAGTCCTGAGTGCATACAATTCTTAGTTATCCCCAAGGCTTCACACAGGCTTATATTAGGATACCCCTGGTTATGCCGACATAACCCTAGGATTGACTGGGACTCTGCAAATTTTGTCTTGGGGAGAAGCTTGTCAAACATCTTGCTTACCCTGTATTAAATCAATGAGGAAAATACAAGTACTTGAAAATTCACTAATTCTTTAAATGATATCTTTTGTAAAACTGGAGCTGATTCCTTGCCATCACATCGGGACTGGGATTGTCCTATTGAATTGATTCCTGGCAAGTCGCCACCCCGAGGTCGCACGTACACATTGTCCTTGCCTGAGACCAAATCAATGTCCGAATATATACAGGAAAATTTGCAAAAGGGCTTCATAAGGCTTTCCCCCTTTCCAGCTGTGGCAGGATTTTTCTTCGTTGCCAAAAAGGACGGAGGCCTACGTCCCTTTATTGACTATTGGGGACTAAACGACATTACTGTAAAGAACCGTTACCCCTTGCCTCTTATCATCAAACTATTCGACAGAGTCAAGGGCGCTTCCATTTTTAGAAAACTAGACTTGAGAGGGGCTTACAAACTCATCCAAATATGACCTGGAGATGAATGGAAGACCACATTCAATTATCGGGATGGACATTTTGAATATCTAGTGATACCTTTTGGCCTATGCAATGCCTCCACGGTCTTCCAAGGATTTGTGAATTAAATGTTCAGAGATCTGCTGTATTCCTCTGTCGTGGTCTATCTCAACGATATTTTAATTTTTTCTTCCTCTCCAAAGGAGCATCAAGAACATGTGAGAGAGGTCCTGTCTTGCTTATGAAAGAACCGGTTGTACTGCAAGCTCAGGAAATGTGTGTTCGGGGTGTCCTCCATTTTTTTCTTGGGATACATTATCTCCGACCCTGGATTAAAAATTAATCCTCAAAAGGTACAAGCCATTCTTGATTGGTCCCGTCCTGGCTCTCTAAAGGTGATTCAAAGATTCCTGGGGTTTGCCAATTATTATAGGCATTTCATCCAAGGCTTCTCCATCTTAGTAGCACCTATATCTGCTCTGACTCGTAAGGGGGCAATTCCCTCTCTATGGCCTCCGGAGGCCGAATAAACCTTTCAATTATTAAAGCAAGCGTTTATCTCCGCTCCAGTCCTGAGGCAGCCTGACGTGGATAGACCTTTTTTGTTGGAGGTGGACGCTTCTTTTGAGGCAGTTGGAGCAGTCCTCTCTCAAAAGTTTGAGGATAATTGGGTCCATCCTTGTGGCTATTTCTCCAAGAAGTTCCTCCCAGCCAAGAGAAATTACCCTATCAGGGAGCAAGAGTTACTTGCTGTTAAACTTGCCTTTGAGGCATGGCAATATTTGCTTGAAGGCGCCAAGCACCCTATCACTGTTTTTACAGATCATAGGAATTTGCTCTTCCTAAAAAACATCCATTGTGTCACTCCTAGTTTAGCTTGATGGGCAGTCTTCTTCTCTCGGTTCAATTTCTCCTTAACCATCCGCCCAGGATCTCAAAACCAGAAAGCGTACTGGTCCTTCTCATCTGAAAACCCTGCAGAAGATCTAGGGGAGACACCTGTCCTGGAATCCAAGGTGTTTGCTGCCACTAACATTCAACCACCTCTGGGAAAGATCTTCGTGGCCCCAAATCTCAGAAAACAGCTTCTAACCTGGGCTCATAAGTCTCGCTTCTCTGGACATATGGGTATTCGCAAAACTCTAGAATTTCTCCAACAGACTTATTGGTGGCCTGCCTTGAAAGCTGAAATCTCTGAGTTCATCTCTTCCTGTACCCAATGTGCCCAACAGAAGACTACATGGCGAACACCTGCCGGCGAATTGAGACCTCTGTCCATTCCAACTCGACCTTGGACCCACTAGTCCATGGACTTCGTGATGGACCTGCCTGTCTCTAAAGATTACTCTACTATTTGGGTCGTGATTGATCATTTTTCCAAAATGGTTCACTATGTTCCCCTCAAGAAACTACCTTTCGCTCCTGAGCTTGCCCAGATTTTCATCTCTCATATATTTTGTCTGCATGTACTCCCAACTGAGATTGTTTCTGACCGGGGGGTTCAGTTCGTGGCTAAATTTTGGAGAACCTTGTGTTCTGCTCTGCAAGTTAAGTTGAAATTGTCCACAGCCTATCACCCACAGACCAACGGGTGCACAGAAAGGGTGTTTCAAGACCTAGAGACGTTCTTGAGGATGTTCATGTCTTCTTCACAAGACGACTGACTGGATTATTTACCCTGGGCAGTTTGCGCACAACAGCTAGTATCATTCTTCTACCGGGCAAACTCCTTTCCTTGTGGTCTATGGTCATCATCCCAGGGTCCCTGAGTACCAAAGTCTACCTGCCTTTGATGTTCCAGTCATATCCACCTCCCTACAAGTCTTTTCCTGAATTTGGGCCCAGGTTCATGCCTCTCTTCTGAAAACATCCTATCGTTACAAATTAGGGGCTGACAGGAGGAGGAGATTCATTCCCAGTATGAAAGTCGTGGATGAGGTATGGCTTTCCACTCATAATCTTGGGCTCCGAGTACTTTCCATGAGGTTTGCTCCCAGCTTCATCAGTCCTTTTACTATTATTGAGGTGATCAATCCTGTGGCCTATAGACTTCGACTTCATGCATATCTTTAAGTTCAAAACTCCTTCCACATCTCTCTTCTCAAGCCATTGGTTATACATAGATTCCTTCCAGTTTTGCCTCCATCTCCCAATGTCCATACCAAGAGAGGAGTGGAGTTTGAAATTAAACAGATCCTGGATTCTCGATACCGCGGTGGACAACTCCAATATTTGCTGGACTGGAGGGGGTACGATCCTGAAGAAAGATGTTGGGTAAAGGAGGAAGACGTCAATGCTCCCCGTCTTCTTTGCAAGTTCCATTCAGAAAATCCTGAAAAGCCCAAGAGGTGCCTGGAGGTCACCCATAAAGGAGGGGGTACTGTCACGACCAGAGCTATGTGTGTCCAGGGGCAGCATGCCTTACCTGTTTGGACACTGTGGCAGAGTCCCTCTGGTGGGGGCATGGGCATCTGGAGGTCAGCGCTGCATATTTTGGGGTCACACAGACACAGAGTTCTGAATGTAGGTGTCAGTTTGGGTCACTTTAGGCAATGCTGCAGCACGACATGGGTGTCGCCATCTTGGATTTCATCAGGTGACTAATTTCAGCCAATCCAGCCAGAGCATTATCAGGAATCATAGCAACCATGCACTTCCTTTGATATTTAAGGTCTGCTGAGCAGTCCTTTCTTTGCCAGTGCAACGTTAATCCCAGTGCAAGCTGGGTACTAGTTCTATGTTCTCCCTTGCTGTTACCTGTTCCTAGCTACTATCCACAGACCCTGCTTGCTCCACACTCCAGCTACTCTTGTCAGACCTCTGTGAGACAGCAGTGCTTCTCCAGGCTACCACCCTTAGGTGGACTCCTGCTGATATCCGAACCATCTGCGCTTCTCCCCAGTCAGTCAGTTACCAGACGGCAATGCTCAGCATATCTGTTGGGTTACCTGCCAGCAGGTGGTAGCCTGCTGGCAGGCTACCACCTGCCAGCAGGCCACTCATGAATCATACCACTCTGAATACTGTATGGGAGGAGTCCCATGAGGGCTACATACTGTATGGGAGAGGTTCCTTGAGGGCTAAATACTATATGGGAGGGGTCCCATGAGGGCTACATACTGTATGGGAGAGGTCCCATGAGGGCTACATACTGTGTGGGAGAGGTCCCATGAAGGCTACATACTGTATGGGTGAGGTCCCATGAGGGCTATATACTGTATGGGAGAGGTCTCAGTCCTAAATGACTTGGCACTATACACGTACATTTATGAAGGAATAGGGAGAAAGGAGAATGACATCACATGATTTGAGGCATATAACATGTGTATCTACATTTAAAATACTAGTTACTACCATAGGGGCATCTTAAGAGAGGAGGGGGCCCGTATGCAGTCTCCATCTGGGGCCCCCTCTTCTCACCTCGGCAGTGCACTGGGCACATTAGAATCTGAGCACTAGGAGCACTAGTAGACTCTAGTGCTGTGCTGGAGTCTACTGCGCATGCATAGGTCTCCGGGAAAATGGCGTGGCAGCCATTTTCCTGGAGACTTTGCTACTGCGTATGCGCAAAATGGCAGGAAATTTTCCAGGTGATTTGTGCAGCGCTCTGGCCACACCAAGGCACTACCCAATAAGATACATGCTCACTGCTATTGTGCAAATGTAAGCTTTACAATTACTAAATGCCCAGCTAGGTCTTACAAGAACCAGAGCAATTATCCTACAGCACCAAATAGTAGAACACAAGTAAAACTGCAAATTAAACAGAGGCTTTATATAATGTCACTGACATTTAAACTTACATTATAGAATGTTAACACATGCTATAGTAATGAAAATAAACATATAATTTTTCCAGTATAGGGATAAAAATGCAATTACATTTTTTTTGAATATGACAGAAGGTATGTACGAATAGATACATGTAATGAGGACCCCTGACATTTGGAACTTGCCAGTTGCTTTGCTCAAAATATAAACAAATACTTCCTATTTTATCTGCGCTACATGTATACAGATACAATTGTTGTTAGTGTTTCTCCCTGTATCTAAATCTGATTTAGCTACAGGGACAAATACTGGCAACGACAGTATTTCTTTGTATCTATATAATGCATTTATATTCCTATGCAGCTGGTAACATTAAAAATACAATTGTGGCTCTGGAATTTTTGATTCCTAGTTGTATTTTTTCCCCCTGAGTTTTTTTCCCTTTTATATTTTCCATTATTAAACAAAGAACAATATCAATAAGTGTACGTTTTCCTCCCAAAAATATGAAATATTTGTAGAGTACTTAGAATATACAGTATATATATAGAACAAAAAGCAGAGTGTGCAAAATATTGTGACCTGAAGTTCCAAAAGCTCCTGTATGGGTAATTTGTCTGTGGAAAGACATAGGGCCATATTCAATTAGAGGCTAAAAGTGCGAGGTCGGACTTTTCGCCGTCATCGCAGGTTTTCCTGGGGATAAAGTATCGGGCGCGTGCCCGCGTATCCCTGTATTCAGTTAGGAATCAGCGAAAACGGGAATCGGCGGAAAGGTAAGTAGCGAAAAGTCCTGTCAGTTTTTGGGGAAATCAGCCTGTCACCCCCCAAAAGAGGTACTAACATGGGGGATCACTATCGGTACCTCCAAAAAGCCCTGTTAAAGGTATTTAGAGTTTTTAAATGGTCTCTGCAGGTGCTTTAATGCGTCTTTCAGCAAGTGGTGAAGAATAGCATTTAGCAACATTTAAAAAAAAAAATAACTAGTCCCATCAAATTTGGGGCACATGAAAATGAGTGCAAGCATATTTTTAAGTCCCTAAAGTGAGTTTAAAAAATCATGAGAAATCCACCTGCCGCAACCAACCGCATTCTAAGTTTGTCCCCTAAGTATTTTTTTTCGCCCCCAAAACAAAAGTCAATTTTTTGGGGTATCCTGTTGAACTTTTTCAATTTTTTTTGAAACAGAATACCTTTAGGGGACATTGCAAGGGGTGCAGAGTACTTTTTTTTACTTTGTACCCCAAAACCCCAATTCTACATTTTCGCACCTGCAAAAAGTATTTGAAATTGAATATGGGGAAAAGTTGAAATGGTGAAAATAACGGGTTTTCGCAGCCTAACTGAATATGGCCCATAGTGTCTGATTCAGAAAGGATCGCAAGTGCTAAGATACACGTAGTCGGACGATTTTCGTGATCTGCGCATGTGACCCATGGCAGAGTGATTGACAGGAAGTGCTATTTGTGGATGCTGACAGGGGGGTGGTCGGTCGAACGCAGGCGTGTCAGTGCGTTGGGATGGCATTGCAGGGGCGTGCATAAATTTGCCACTGCAATACCATACGCAGCCTGAGGCCTTATAGCATGTGCTGAAGTCAGCAATTCCTGAGTGAGGTCTGACCTGCCTTAACTGTGCGTATGGGTCCGATGTTACTCAGAGTTACCGATTATTTCCATATGTTGCAAGAGTATACAGATATAAGTAAGGGGAATTGGGCATCCTTATGTTAGTCTGAGATTGCATTGCGAATGCAGAATTGCAATCCTTCCTGAATCAGGCCCACTGATTGGACTAATAGGACAGCAGACACAAAAGCTGTAGGTATTGTCAGATCCCCATGAATGTAAATTTGCAATTAAATGAAAAGGGTTGATGGAACTCTGGGCCTGATTCAGAGCCGCTCGTAAGCGGCCGCTCGTTCGCTCCGAGCGATATTCGCACAACTGCGCATGCGTATGGATTGCAATACGCATGCGCGAACCAGTCATTGCGGTCGGAAATTGTGTGCTCGCAAAATAGCGAATGCCTGCTAATTTGAGTGACAGGATGAGGCGTTTGTGGGTGGTAACAGGGGAAGGTGCTTGAAAACGGGGAGTGGAGATCCGAACGCAGGCGTGCCAAACGGTCAAAACGGGCGTTTTAAGGGTGTGAATAATTAACAAAGCAGCGTCATCGACCACGTCAATTGGTTGTCTCTTAGCCTGAACTGCTCGCATGATTGCGGTAGGAAAATGCTACCACAAGCACTGCGAGCAGTTCATACGCCCTTCGATGTACTCGATTAATCTAATAAATAGCGGAGATGACGTAGGATGCGAGCGCATATTTCGTTCGCTCGTTCAGACATAGAGGCGTCAACAGACCGCAAAGAGCAAGCGCTCAATTTAAATAGCCGGCCCCTTTTTCTGAACGATCGAGCGCAAATAGCGTCCGGCTCTGAATCAGGCCCTCTGATACAGAACTTACAGGGAATGCCAGGCAAATATTTATTTACTATTAAAATCACATTAATTGATAACCAGATGATTTGCAAAATATTGCTGTTATTTGTCTGCTGGCTTTTGGTGGAAAAATTTGCATGTTTTAATTGTTTCTAGCTTATATAATTCTGAGCTTGTGATTGACTCCAACATAAAGAAATCAGTGTCATATCCCCCTTCCTTCCCAATTAATGCCCGTATTCAATTAGAGGCGAAAAGCCGCTATTGGCAAAAAAGTTTAGCCGATGAGATGTTTTGACCACATTTCCGCTTATCGCCCTATTCAATTCCAGAACGTTTTCGCATGTGTGTAAACTCATTAGGCTAAAACAGGCAAAAAAGTTTGTCTACCCAAAGGCAGGAGAAAAGAAGTGCAAAATCTCTATTTAGGGCTAAAAAAGTGGGGATTTGGTTAAGAACCCTTTGGACACCCCCCTGATGACTATTAAGACAACAAAAACCCTTTAGAAAATATCAAAATACCCCCTAAAAATGTAATGTAAATTTTGGGGCGAAAATTTAAAAAGTGATGGAAAATGTGTCTAAAGTACTGGGACAGGTATTTTGGGGCTGTATGGATGGGACTGTGTATAAAGTACTGGGACAGGTATTTTGGGGCTGTATGGATGGGACTGTGTATAAAGTACTGGGACAGGAATTTGGGGCTGTATGCATGGGACTGTGTATAAAGTACTGGGACAGGTATTTTGAGGCTGTATGGATGGGACTGTGTATAAAGTACTGGGACAGGTATTTTGAGGCTGTATGGATGGGACTGTGTATAAAGTACTGGGACAGGTATTTTGGGGCTGTATGTATGGGACTGTGCATAAAGTACTGGGACAGGTTTTTGGGGTTGTATGGATGGGACTGTGTCTAAAGTACTGGGACAGATATTTTGGGGCTGTATGGATGGGACTGTGTATAAAGTACTGGGACAGGTATTTGGGGCTGTATGGATGGGACTGTGTATAAAGTACTGGGACAGATATTTTGGGGCTGTATGGATGAGACTGTGTCTAAAGTACTGGGACAGATATTTTGGGGCTGTATGGATGGGACTGTGTATAAAGTACTGGGACAGGTATTTTGGGGCTTATGGATGGGACTGTGCATAAAGTACTGGGACAGGTATTCGGGGCTGTATGGATGGGACTGTGTATAAAGTACTGGGACAGGTATTTTGGGGCTGTATGGATGGGACTGTGCATAAAGTACTGGGACAGGTATTTTGAGGCTGTATGGATGGGACTGTGTATAAAGTACTGGGACAGGTATTTGGGGCTGTATGGATGGGACTGTGTCTAAAGTATTGGGACAGATATTTTGGGGCTGTATGGATGGGACTGTGTATAAAGTACTGGGACAGGTATTTTGGGGCTGTACGGATGGGACTATGCATAAAGTACTGGGACAGGTATTTTGGGGCTGTATGGATGGGACTGCGCATAAAGTACTGGGACAGGTATTCGGGGCTGTATGGATGGGACTGTGTATAAAGTACTGGGACAGGTATTTTGGGGCTGTATGGATGGGACTGTGCATAAAGTACTGGGACAGGTATTTTGAGGCTGTATGGATGGGACTGTGTATAAAGTACTGGGACAGGTATTTGGGGCTGTATGGATGGGACTGTGTCTAAAGTATTGGGACAGATATTTTGGGGCTGTATGGATGGGACTGTGTATAAAGTACTGGGACAGGTATTTTGGGGCTGTACGGATGGGACTATGCATAAAGTACTGGGACAGGTATTTTGAGGCTGTATGGATGGGACTGTGTATAAAGTACTGGGACAGGTATTTTTGGGCTGTATGGATGGGACTGTGTTAAAAGTACTGGGACAGGTATTTTGGGGCTGTATGGATGGGACTGTGTCTAAAGTACTGGGACAGGTATTTTGGGGCTGTATGGGTGGGACTGTGTCTAAAGTACTGGGACAGGTATTTTGGGGCTGTATGGATGGGACTGTGTCTAAAGTACTGGGACAGGTATTTTGGGGCTGTATGGATGGGACTGTGTCTAAAGTACTGGGACAGGTATTTTGGGGTGCTGTATGGATGGGACAGGTGTTTTTAGGATTGCGGGGGGCTGCAGCAGGTGTTTTTTTAAGTATTTTAAAAGCACAAAAATATACTAGAACCCATTTTAATGTACCCCCAATTTATCTACAACTTGTTTTCCACCAAAAAAATTGCTTTATCTAATTTTTCCACACTAATGCAAAAGTGCATGTAACAGTCCTTTGACTCACTTTAGGTACACAAAATACTTTTATTAAAGCTAGTAATACACTCCTATATTGATTACCACGGTCACAGGCTGTATTTGGGGTATAATCTGATTTCCTCCAAAAAAGCAGTGATTTTCGCTAGTCTCGGCATTCGCACATCCGCGTTTTCGCATGTTTTGAAATTGAATAGTGTGAAAAGCGGGAGCTCGCAATGTGAAATTACGCGATAACTTTGCATACAAACAGGTGAATGAGGCGAAAACATTGCATCGGCGAATGCTTTTCACCGGCCGCAACTTTACATCCCTCTAATTGAATCCAGTCCTAACTATAAAACTTGATGGGCAGAAACAAAGTCGCTGTACTCTGCAAAACACTTAACAGGACTAGTACACTCTAAAGGTAAAAAACAAGGCCTGTGAAAAACATTGACAAAACCTTTGAGTTTTTCCTCACTTTTTATACTTGATTTGCATTCTCTAAATCTGCAAGCAGCATAGCAAACTATGGGCCCAATTCAGACCCGCTCGCTAGGATACGTTCGCACGTAGCCTGCCGATGTTTGCAATCTGTGCATGCATACAAGATGCAGTGCGCGTGCGCGAACTAGTCCATGCGATCGAGAAGCGTTCGCACCCTATACATAGACGCCTCACTGGAATGAGTGACAGGATGAGACGTTTCTGTGTGGTGACACGGGGCATGGTCGATGGAAACGGGGGTGTGGTGGTGCGAACGCAGGCGTATCTGTACGTCTGAACGCCGTTTCAGGGGCGTGCATAATTAAGATGCAGCGTCATAATACACGTCACATGGCTGAATTACACACTGAAGAACTCGCAGTGCTTGCGGTAGGGTATGGTCACAAGAGCTGCATATGGGTCCGAAGTTACTCGATGTTACCGATTGTTTAATACACTTTCTGGAGATGACGTGTATTACAAAGGGAAAGTGGGCATTTTAAGACAGGCTGGTGAGTGGCTAAATACACACCACGATCGCACACCAAGACATAGTGGGTGTGCTAATGTCTTGCCGTGTGATCGCGGGATTAGCATACTTTAGCAGCTGATGGCTGCGTGTGAACCCATCTAGCGAGCGGGTCTGATCAGGTCCTATGTACCAAGCAGGTTGAAACTGATGCAAAGTAAAGCAAAACAAACACTTGTTAGAAACTGTGTTTGTTTGTACTGGTTCAATTCACCTACATTTTGTTTCAGAAATCTGCTACATTCAGAATGTCAGCATGGTCCTTATGTCGACATTTAATATGTTGCCATTCACAAAGTCAACACTGACAGAAAGTCGACATTGTCATAATGTCGACAAACAGAATGTCAACAGCCGTTTTTAGATGTAACCCCCCTTTTTACCACTAAAGGGTCACCAGGTTACTACCACCTTTGTTACTCCTAATGTACCCACCCTTACCCTCTATTGGTGGTGTACGTTCCCATTGTCAGTGCCTCCACCCAGGTTAATTATTTAGAATGTCAAAAGGGCTCACCTGGGAAAACCCAGTGATAGAATATATAGTGTGGTGTATAGATAATGAGTAATCACATACAATACTGCATCATTTCACTTCACATTTACCACCAATGTCTTCTCCTTCCACGGATTTCGCAGTAATGATCTCCCACTGTAATCACTCCAGGTAAGTAAACACACAGTAGTTAAAAAACATTAAAGTTACTTTTATAAGGAATATAAGTAAAGGATCTTCACTTGTACTTTGCATATAAACTGCTGTTAATATACAGAGGATAAACACAACTCCATGTATTACATCAATAAATTGCTTAATATACAAAACCCTAAAGCTTAAAAAATGTTGTAACATTAGTTAGGAGACTATGGCCCTCATTCAGACCCACTCGCAAGCGGGCGCACGTACGTTAGGCGTACGTACAAAAATATTTAAATTCAATGGCTCGCTCGTATTTTCGTTCGCATCTAAAATTCCTCCCAAAACTCTGACGACCCCTCCTCTAACTAACGAGCGTACGAAATAGCGAGCGTACATCCCCGAAATGGCTTGAAAGGAACGCACGCACAAGTATAAACAGGAAGTGGCCTTGTCAGATGTCGATTACCTGCTCCTTTATTCTGCCTACCTCCATCAATCGTATCATGCCAATCAATGTATCAATTAGCTTAATTGTTTGTTTTTTTTCAACACAATGAAAGAAACTTTACTCTTGTCTGTGTTTGTGTTTACCCGCAGAATACGTACGGATGAAACATTCGCTTGTATTGTTTAAAAAACATGTGAACCACAATTAAACAATTGTACTATTGCTGTGTATCCCCGCATATTTCCCTGGGTTCATTTCTTTATTTAAATTTGCTTACGCATGTCACTGCATCAAGCCTATCCTAACTCTCCAGAGATTTCTGGCCCTGTCGAACACATGACTCATACACTAACCAATAAAATTGCTCCTGTTAATTTCCAAAATACATTAGCCAATCAGAAAATTTTTACACACTTTATCAAAAATGATTTTTAAGAAAAACACCATTGCCATCATGAGAGCCTCCGCATTCACCAGGCGTGAGCTGCTGGTGCTTACGGAGGTCATGGATCGCCGGATCACCAGCCAGCCAGAACCCATGACCAACCGGCAGAAGCGCTCCGCGTATGCGGAGGTACGGTCCCGCCTGCGGTCCTTTGGATCACGCCGCAACATCGGCCAGCTGGAGCGCAGGTGGTCCGACCTGCAACGGCGAACGCCCCGCTTGCTGGCATGCTTTCGCATGCAGATCCTGGCAAGTAAGTGTTATGTATTGTGGTTTTAATGTTTGTGTTTGTGGGGCAAACTGCGTGTGCATGTTTTCATGTTTGTTCTATTTATTATTTGTACTCATATCTGCGTCTGCATGTTTTCCTGTCTGTTCTATTTATTATTTGTACTCATATCTGCGTCTGCATGTTTTCCCTCTTTTTATGAATTTTTAATTCTACTGCTTTTTTTTTTTTTATTTTTTTTTTTTTGTTTGTTTGTTTGGCCGGATTTGTCCATAAACTAAACGCAATTTATTTGACATATTTTAGGGGGACAGCCAAGACTCCGCCGTCAACGTCGGCGTTCCCGCCCACTCTCCCCAACCCCCAGCCAACACTCCACCCCAAATCTTTCCCCTATTCCCCACTCCTCCCCATCCTTCCCAGACCCTCTCCCGGAAATGTCGGGACTCCTTCCCCTCCGTCCCACTTCCCCCTCTCCTCCACCCACCCCTCTTCCAATTACCCCCTCCCCGGAGTCCAGCATAACTCCGCCCCATTCTTTGGGGAATGACGGATCCTCCGAGGAGGATCATGGAGGTTTTGCCGGAGCTCCCGATTTTTTTCCCGGTATGTTTTTTATTATTTTTTTTTAAACCACAAACTGTTTGTATGTAATCATGTGTCGTGCCTTTCTTCGTGTTTTTGTGGCTTGACTTTTGTTGATTGTGAAGGTTTGCCTTTACCTCTTCCTGGTGATTTAAGCATACACATATCATACCTGTGGGAATTTGTACCTAGGCCTTGTATTTTTGCCAGCCCACACTTTTTATTTATGTTTTTGGGTTTAGGAGTGATTTGTTTTTTAATTAATGTTTTTCTGTGGAGTCCCTATTGTTGTATTAACCCACACACTTTTCTCACCCACAGAGGAACAGAGGCGTCGCCAAGAGGTGGCGGATGTTGTGGGGCAGATGCGCCACCATGTAATCGGCCTTCTGGTGGCCCTCGACCGACTGTCTGGCCTCCTTCGGCATTAGATTTTTTTTTTTTGTTGTATTTTCCCAATAAAATTTTAAAGACAAATATACGTTGTGGATCATTTTTAAAAACCAAAACCAAAATAGTTTAGCCTGACATAAGTTCCTGCAAGGATTTCCCTTTTG
The DNA here is from genome assembly GCA_031769625.1 of Taudactylus pleione. NCBI lineage: Eukaryota > Metazoa > Chordata > Amphibia > Anura > Myobatrachidae > Taudactylus > Taudactylus pleione. Next base: position 665,446 of record JAUIMM010000164.1, read on the forward strand.
TAAAAGTTAGATTGTGTTTTGTCTTTGTATGTCAAACAGACACCAGAAACACATAACAGTAACAATGTAATTTCCCTTTTTGGGTGTAGTGTCAATTTCAGATTTCTACATTTTCCAGGTTCCTACTTGGTGCGCAAGCTGCTTAGGCCAATCTTACAAATCCCAAGGTTGGGCCAGGCTTCCTTTTGGTGTGGATTGGAAAGCTGAAAACATATTTCAGTTTTGCTCATCTGGCGTCAGTACTGGTTTACCCCTTAGTCAAATGTAACTTGTGTTAACCTGGTTACACTTGCTGTTAACGTCCCAAAAAAGGAAGACCATTTCACTCTTCAAACATTTATTCACCACATAACAGAGCAAACAAAGTGGTCACTCCCCAAAAAAATACACAGTGATAAATTCAAATACAACACATACCAAGAAAAAAATAAATAAAAACACAAAATCAAGAACTGGTTGACGAAGGACCATGCCAACATGATTCCACAAACATGGCGTTGCGATATGGGTTCCAGAATATATGCCCAAAAGGACCAGATCCAGGTTTGGTAAGGGTAGCAGGAAGTAGTGAGCGTTGGAGTGCCAAAGATTATGTGAACAAACAGAAGATGGTGAGAAAAATAAAAATAAATTAGATGTTTGCCCAAAAAAAAAAACACATTAGGTATAAACACTGGAGTTTTGAACAAACTTACCTAAAAAATCTGGCCACAACATCATCGCGTATGGCCCCCCCACATACTGACCTTCGACCAACCTCGGGGGGGCCATCCTCAGGTAAGGCATCCTCTGGCTGCATTGGGACACCACTCCTTATGGCAATGTTGTGAAATATCCCACACAGGACCACAATTTTAGACACCATATCCGGCACATACATGAGCTCGCCACCAGAGCGGTGGAGGCATCTGAATCGGCCTTTTAAAAGGCCGATACAGCGCTCCACCACTTGCCTGGTGGCTGTAAGTGCGGAATTATACGCACTTTGTGGCCCTGGTGTGGGAGCCAAATAAGGAGTGAGCAGCCAGGACATGCAAGGGTATCCACTGTCTCCTGTGAACAAAAATAGACCACATCAGGAACACTGTGTATCAAGCTTAACATTGTTATGTACTAAAGGTCTCCACTTACCCAGAAGCCACGCATCACCAGCTTGTAGGTTGGTTAATTTCTGCCATATCCCTGATTGCCGGATGACGAAGGAGTCATGAGCACTTCCGGGTAATTTAGCATTCAGGGACAGGATCTGGAGGGAGGCATCACATACCACCATTACATTCAGGGAGTGATAGTGTTTCCTGTTTCTAAATATGGCCTCCAGCCGTGCTGGAGGCTGAAGTGGTATGTGAGTACCATCCACAACCCCTATGATGTGTGGGAAGCCAGCTATTTGGTAAAAATTGGCCTTGGCCACACTAAGGGCACCCATATCCAAAGGCATTTGAATAAAATGATGGAGGTGCTTGAAAAGTGCCTCCATCACTGCCCTCAGGATCCGGGAAAAGGAGGATTGGGAGATGCCCGCCACTATTCCGACCGTTGTTTGAAACGATCCTGAGGCACAGAAATGTAACACCGCCATAAATTGCGTCAGTGGTGGTATTGCTGTTGGACTGTCAATTTGCCGCTCAAGATCACTTTCTATTAATGAGAGAGTGTCTATGATGATTTTGGGAGGTAGACGGTAGCGTCTTAAAACCTCATCATCGGGCATTCCAAAAAGGGTGACACGTGTTCGAAATATCTGGGGCCTTGCATGCCTACGATGCCTACGCCTGGGACGAGTTTGAGGTTGGTCGTCTTCCGGGAGCAGGGCCAGAACAATTCGCCCCAGATCTATCTGAAATTCAAAGTTTACAATGTAAGGCTTTTGACCCACCCCAAAAGTAAGAAAAAAAAACTTAGCTTTCTGATACCATCCATAGCTGCTTACATGCCGGGGTATTGTCATGATATGTATAAACTGTAAAAAAGGCAACAATGAGACGTCAAAAATGTAAAGGGTTTTTTTTTAGGTAAAAAATTGTTGCAAGCCAACACAGAAAATAACGGAAAAACACATTTGCCCATCGCTGAAAACTACATTGCACACCGTACGTCAAATAGGGTTCAAATGGACCCAAAAAATGGAAAAGGGAAAAGCAAAACTGGATTATATGATGAATAAGCCGTCCAAAATGCGGTAAATTATTCGCAAATGCAAGTCACTACACCAACAGTCCAAAATGCGGTAAATTATTCGCAAATGCAAGTCACTACACCAACAGTCCAAAATGCGGTAATTCATTCGCAAATGCAAGTCACTACACCAACAGTCCAAAATGCGGTAATTCATTCGCAAATGCAAGACAAAAAATGGACTTACCCAACTCGAATATATAAGATGTCCTCAAAAAACTTCTTTGGGTCCGAAAACCAAAAAAAACTAAAAAATATGAAATGAGTGTTAAACAAATTAACTAACCACAAAACAGAAGAATACAACAATTGGCCACAAATTTGAATGCACAAAACTTACCAAATCAGGAAAGGATGTAGAAAAAATGAAAAAAATGCGAACGTAAAAACCAAAGAAATGTAGCAAAAACAAACAAAAAAACAACTCTCCAAAATCCTCCAAACGCAACCAACCAACCAAATCCAAACCACTTCACCGACAACACTCCAACAACCCCACCTCGAATCCACACACACCAAGCCATAAATAGTGTTTATTTTCCCGCACAAATTAAGGATGAATCATAGGGACGCACAATCAATGATGCGGCCGCAATCTAACGACGCATGTATAAATACGTCACAAAATCACATAGAATTTCTGGATGATTTCATGCTGGAAGCAGAGACATGGCTTCAAACCAGGGAAACAATGGTCAAAATTGCGGCGGTAAGGCCTTCATGCATTTTGTGTCAATGAGTATTTTAAAACATAATATTGTGCAAGTTGAGAAGTGGCTAAATCTGCATATTTACCCAAATAGGTGAGGAGGATGACATGGAAGAGACTGCTGGCCCCAGTCAACCCGCCAAAGCTGCCAAAAAAAAAAGGCAGCCACATTTCACAAGCAAGGAGATGGAGGTTTTGATCCAGAAGTGCGTTGACATCCTGCCCCAGGCAGCCAGGAATATGAGCCAAAGCCAGAAGTGGAGAATGTGGGAGGAGGTCGCCGTTGCTGTCAATAGGGTGGGTGATTATGTCCGTCTAGCCCGGGATGTCAAACGGCGGTAAGTAAACACTTTCCCATCCTATAAACAAACCCCATTGTTAAAAAAAGGATAATGGTTCCAAATTCATTCCACAGATGGGCAGACTTCAAATATCGTCTAAAGCAAAAACTTGCCGACAGGGCTAGGCATGCAAGGGGGACAGGTGGGGGTCCCACCCCTGTGTCATTGGAGTTGACAGACTTAGAAGAGATGGCACAGGGGTGTGTGCAGGCTGTGGAGGTGTTTGGCGTGTCCAACATGGATACGGACATGCCAGACTTTGCGGCTCCTCATGTTGGCCAAGGTAAGTCTTGTCATGTCACCATCTCAGAAATGCTATTGTGCCAATATGTAGATTCTAATGTGAGTCTTTTCTCCAATTTCCTAACAGAGACAGAGGCGGATGAGTCTGCTCCAGAGGGGAGCCTTGGCCGCAGAATTTCTGCTGACTCTGCAGGGGAGGAACCAGTACATCCGGCTGAGGACCCTGCAGAAGCCAGTCCAGGGCGTGCCCCCTCGCAGGCAGTGGGCCTCCTCACAGAACTCAATTTTAAATCGGATTGCCATACGGAGATTCTGCAGAGGATGGACGCCAGTCTGATACGGGTGGCTGAGGCCCTGGAGCAAAATGCTGCGGCCAACGTGACCATTGCTCAGGCCCTGGCGGAAAATACCAGGGCCAACATCCGCATCGCCGATGCCCTGGAGCAGCTCGTTCGCCAGCACATGGTGGAGCCGACCTCCCTTCCTGCCGGAACATCCAGATCCTCCACCTCTGGCACAACATCAGGCAATCCTCCAAATGTGCCTAGCCCTGTGCCTAGTCCAGAGGCCACAACATCTGCCTCTGGACAGGCCAGCCCGATGGCATCCCGGACCCGGTCTGGCGCCCACCCTCACCCATCCAAACGGCCGAGAAAACGGTGACAGCAATGGCGACTTTTCCCACTTTCCTTCTGTGCTTGGCTCATATTCCTTTCTGGTCAAAACTTCCCTCTCCTTTCTTGTGAAATGTTTTTAAATTTTGTATTTACGATTATGTTAGTAGTTATGTTTTTTTTTTTTTTAGATCAAATATCTTGGCCACAAAAAAAGGCAATACAATATTATGCCAATTTGTTTGTGTGTAAACAATAAATTGTACAAAAAAAACAGACATTGTATTGTGACATTATTGTACAAATGGGTTACATTTAATCCTGGCCTTAAACGCAAAAACTGACCCTCTTATGTTAAAAAAAAGGCCTCTTTAAGGAACGTTTAAAAAAACACATAGCGATGCAAATTCAACAGTAAACCAAAAAAAAGGGGAGCTAATTAAAAGATGATGACATTATTTTTACAATAGGCCATAACCACCAAATTGTAGCCAAAAAAAAAACCCAAAAATGTACGCTAATTGATTATGTAATCATGACATTAGCAGCTCTGATTTCCACCTGCGTACGCTTTTGTGCTATCCCAATAAACTGCTTTCCAAACACATACCAAGCCGGATTTCAATCCAACACTAATTACTTTACTGACCAGCCACGATTAATCGCAGCACCATCGTGGAGTCCCGGGACGGAGGAGAAGGCCATCGCCAATGTGGTCGAGTAATCCTGACCCTAAGCTGTGCGAGCATTTTGAAGGGAAAGCGGATGTTTCAGTGACGTATGAGACGGTCCGAACACATTTGACGTTCGCATCTGCTAATGTATGTACGCCCCAAAAACGCTTCGCCACGCCTGCGTTTTGTCATCTCCACCCCCGTCAACACCCAAAAACGCCCTGTTCTGTCAATCACATTTGACATGTCACTTCCTGTACGCTATTTTAGGAACGAGAGAAAAAAAGCTCGCAATTTGCCGTACGCGCATGCGCGGTGTAACCCCGACGCATGCGCGGTTAGTCAACATCGGAACGCAACGAGCGTACTGTTGTTAACGTGCGGCTCTGAATGAGGGCCTATATTTATAAATAGTTCCAATCCAGAGTTTATAGTCCCGGTTCAGTTTCTGAAGTGTAGATATTGTCTTTGTTAATTATCCTTATGGGGCTTTTCCTCTAGCAAGCCTTCACTTTTCCTTGGTCGTATTATAGACTTTGTCATGTCATAGATTAGTATAACTGGACTCCCCTCCACAATATATCTAAGTCCATATAATGTGCTTATGCTGGTACCTTGGTAAGTATATAAGCCTTGCAATATCAACAAATATAGGGCCTGATTCAGACCCACTCGCGAGCGGCTGTCCGCTCGCAAGTGGGTCGATGGTCTGCACTGAGCATGCGCACGACGGAGGGAGCTCCGTCGTGCGCATGCGCCAGACACGACGAGCGAAGGACTTTCCTTCGCTCGTTGTGTCCGATCAAAGAGGGCGTGCTGTCAATGTTGATTGACAGCACGCCCCCTTTGGTGGGCGTGCCGGGGGCGTGCCTCCCTGACGGGGGCGTTCCCACGGGAACGCCTCCCGTCAGAAGCCGGCCCACTGACATCACTAGTGATGTCAGTGGGAGTGATTTTGGCTCTGATAGAGCCAAAATCACTCCGGAGCTTGCGGTTGAAAACCTCAACCGCAGGCTCCGGCTCGCAATTTCGATGGTCGCGATGGTCACGACCATCGCGGCCATCAAAATGCACGCTCGTATAGCCTGTGGGTGGTGACCCACAGCTATACGAGCGTCCAGGAGGACGCTCCATGAAAATGGAGCCCGGCCCTCATTCAGAGCGTGCGCTCTGCTCAGAGCGTACGGCTCTGAATGAGGGCCATAGTCCTGTGGGGTTATTCCATCACAGTCACAATGAACATAACTATTCATACTCCAAATTATATTTATACAGCAGTCCTGCCAATGCAAAAACCCGAGTTTGGTGCTGTGTGCTGTGGATTATAAGTGTAACTGGCACTATTTTAGATAGTACAGTAGATACATACACCAACTCCCCCTGACTTATATCTGCCTCAGGCTGCAAATTCTTCCTGTATTCCCTGAGGGAATAGCTTTTTTTTCTAAGTCCCAGTCTGCTATAGATATTGAGTTATCTATCCCTTTTGGTCCCTCCTCTTTGCTGCCTCAGCTTGCTAGTAAGTCGGGTATATGATTAGGCAGAAATTAAGCCTTTGAGTAATGTCTGAGGGGCAGCTGGTGATTATTGTGAGTGTGGTGCTTGTATTTGTACACACAGCCCTGCAGTATAGAGATACAGCCTCCGGGCTGTCCTTTGTAGTGGGAGCTGCTGCTTGCTTCAGCCTCTGCAGTCAGCCTGAATTCAGGCTGATTTGCCTGCCCAGGACCCGCCTCTCAGACCTCCATCACAGGGGGACACCTCCTGGCCAACTGTAGCCGGCGCCTGCTCCATGACGCCGGCAGTCCCACTGCGACCATTGGCCTGCTGTCTGAGCCAGCCGCCTCCTCTCACCAGGGATCACCCAGATCGGTGCGGGTCCACCTCCCGTGACGCCGCCTCTCTGGCATCATCGGCAAGACAGGTTGGGTGCCACTGTCCCACCTCCTTCCCCAGCTCCGGCTGGGCTCCCTCTCCGGCTCTGCCCCCCTGCGCCCGGCAGCTTATAGCTACTCACTGGCTGCCCGGGTCACAGGAGGGCAGGCACTGGAGGGAGGGATCAGGAGACTGCCTCTCAGCTAGTTATATCTCCTCCCCCTCACCGGATCCTATTTTCCTGACAGGAACCAATTCACTCCCATCTATATTACTCCGCCCCCTTCTGCAACTATCACCAATGTCTGTGAAATGTATATCTGCAGCATGAAGCACCAAAGTCCACTGACATCATAGATATCTAACATGCACAGGGTACATACATTTCCACATATTTACTTATATTTACACATCACATCACATCTATCCCTACAGTATATTTAATATTTACCTCATAAATGGCATTTTGCTGTAAATAGATGAATGAAAATATATACCTGTTTTAATTGTATATATGAATTATCTCCGTAACCCTAACCAGGGTTACATAGAGTTAGGTTTAGGATTAGGTTTCGTTTAGGTTTAGGCTGCGGCTAGGCTGGAGTTAGAGTTAGGGTCAGTCTGCGGTAAGGGTTAGGCTGTAGTTAGGGTTAAATTTAGGCTGCAGTTAGGATTAGATTTAGGCTGCAGTTAGGGTTAGGGTCAAGCTGTGGTTAGGAGTAGGCTGCAGTTAAGGTTAGGCTGCTTTTAGGGTTAAGATTAGGCTGTGGTTATGGCTAGGCTGCAGTTAGGGTTAGGCTGCAGTTAGAGTTAGGCTGCAGTTAGGTTAGCATTAGGCTGTGGTTATGGTTAGGCTGCAGTTATGGTTAGGCTGCAGTTAGGGTTACGATTAGGCTGCAGTTATGGTTAGGCTGCAGTTAGGGTTACGATTAGGCTGCGGTTATGGTTAGGCTGCAGTTATGGTTAGGCTGCAGTTAGGGTTATGATCAGGCTGCAGTTATAGTTAGGCTGCAGTTACGGTTACGATTAGGCTGCGGTTATGGTTAGGCTGCAGTTAAAATTAGGGTCAAACTCCGGTTAGGGTTAGTTGATAAGTTTATTGAAAACTGCAATATTAGGGTTGCCATCAGGATAATTAACATTCCTTATTGATGTATATCACCTTGATTAATATTCGTTGTGCACTATTCATCAATCCGAAGCTCCACTTGGATCCCCAGGCAAATAACTTTATGCTCTTAATCACTAGCTTTCTCAATCCCACAGGTGCCCTAACATTGCTTGTAGTATGGGCAACAATGGCTAACTCCAGCTTAAAATGGTATTAGCTATAGAGTACATTGCTCCAGCTTGTAATACCATAGCAAGTAATGCGGACTGTGGTATGCTGCGTTAGTTTGCCATAACGCTGGAGATATCTCCTGCATATGACATATGTTAAACTGCCGTAGGTCCCCAGATCAATGTATGTACCCACATTAACACTCTGGGGCTGATTCAGAGGTGGAAACAGATTCAGCCGCGTATGAATCATTGCATGCCCGGCTGTCCATCCATTACCCACAGGAATGGAGGTTACTGGCGCTGGGTGGAGCGGCGCACCTGCTGCACCCGGTGTCAGTGACCTCCAGCTCGGCGCCACAGGGAGGCTCTAAGCCAGACGCCCGCTGAGATGCTATTACCAACGGGTGCCCGGCTCCTGCCCTGCAGCACCGCGTTAGCTGGAGGCTGGAGTTTTCTTCTGAACTCCAGCTTCCGGCTCTCTCCATGCACACTATGGGAGAGACGTCTTGACATCTCTCCCATAGTTCCGAGGAGCAGCCGGGCGGACAGGACGGTGGCGGATGCAGGAGCGGGGTTTAAGGTAAGTGTTTATATTATTTTTTTGTACAAGCGGCACTACAGGGGCATAAATATGGAGGCACTGCTACAGGGGCATTATATGGGGGCACTACTACAGGGGCATAACTATGAGGGCACTGCTACAGGGGCATAACTATGGGGGCACTGCTACAGGGGCATAACTATGGGGGCACTACTACAGGGGCATAACTATGGGGGCACTACTATATGATTTCCTTCCTTTCAAATCAAGGGGGTAACGTCGAAGTATCTAAATATATTTTGGGGTAAAAGGTAAAAAAGTTCCCTGACCCCTGTGCTAATCCATCTCGATTGCACCATGGAAGCTTGCGCCTGTCCTCTGGCAGGTACAATTTCTCCATCTGAACATGGCGTCCTATGTCAGAGCTACTGCATCTTTAGTAACACATCCGTGTCTGGCTAGTCACCGCCCTGTTACCTCCCTGGAACGCCCAGTGATATCCATGGCTCTTGCTTCCAAATTTGTTCTGAATCTCCCAGGTAACCATTGGGATGCAGGGACTGTGCGACTCGGATGCATGTTCAATACTTCCAACATCAGTCAACTATCTATCAGCATGGCATGCCGTCAGTGTGCGCCTCTGAATCAGGCCATTTGGTCCTTATCTCGCCATGATCACATGCTATGTCGATGTCAGATGTACTTGTGTGATATTTTTTACTGGACACGCATCCTCATTGTGCACATACAGATTTGCAGTTGTGATGTCAGACGCACTGACTGAGAAGTACGCTCAAAATGTATTGGGTGGTGACAGGGGTGGTTAGTCAGACGTACGGAGATGGTTCATCTTATGGGAGTGTCACAGGCCTGTCTCTGAAGTGTTTGCATACACAGACTCTTAATTACCAACATAGAAGGCCATACTAAGAAGGAAAATCTGCGCCTGCCGTAGGCTGCACAAGATTTGATGATGTAACTGATGGTGCATCTAAAGATATCTACGGGCGCTGAAAGTTGACGTCTCAGTCCTTGCACATTCAGTTGCACAGATGTACACCAGGGAAGCACAAAATAGGAATTTGCACAAATTTCAAACGTATGTCCTGCAAAAGACACAAACATGGATGTAACTGCATACGACTTAGGGCCGTATTCAATTAGTTTCGCACCCGCGATACTTTTTCGCCTGCCAGACTTTTTGCCAACATTGCGTGTTTTAGGTACTGAAACTTATCATGCGCGCCTCCGCTATTTTTCGTATTCAATTCCAAAACACGCGAAAACGCAACCCGGCAAAACTTAAACAGGCGGAAAGTGCTGTCAAAAATGGGGAAACCAGCCTGACACCCCCCAAGAGATGCACTAACATTGGGGGCCAATATAGAAGTCCCCGAATAGCCCTACTGAAGCTATTTGGGGTACTTAAGTGCTCTAATTTGCTTCTAATTTGTGTCTTTGCACAAGTGGTGAAGAATAGCATTTTGCTGTTACCCACTTGTGCAAACCCATGGGAGGCAAGCACCTACGAGCAAAAAAACACCTCACACCTACTTGCAGACCCCCCCAAAAGTTTATTTCGCTAGTTTTTTAGTTTGTACCCCCACTTTGCACTTTTTTGCCCCCTTTTTCTAAGTCAGTTTCTGGGGTGTTTCTTATTTTTTTTTTTAGTTTTTTTTTACACAGTTATCCTTTGGGGGGCTGTCCCAAGGGTGCAGAGTGGTTTCCCCACCTTTGCACCCCAAAATAGCGATTTTGCACATTTTCCGACACCTATTCATAGGCAAATCTTTTTCGCCTTTACATTGCATTGCGTTGTCGCGTGCCCAAAAACTATTTGCAATTGAATACGGCAATAAGTTTCCGCCTAGCGAGATGATGTTATCAGCGATACTTTCTTGCGGATTCCGACTTTTCACGTCTAATTGAATACGGACCTTAGGGCCTTATTTATCATGAGTTTTATCATTCACAACGAGTGATAAAACTCGTTGTGTATGATAAATGGTGCTCCAGCCAATCAGCTCCTAACTGTCATTTTTCAAACAGATGACAATTGGGAGCTGATTGGCTGGAGCACAATTATCATACGCAACGAGTTTTATCACATATTGTGAATGATAAACTCGCTGATAATAGACCCTCAGAGTCAGGCCTCAGTCTTCTGATACTCTGACCTTTTTCCCGTTTTTCTGCCTGCCCAGCAGGTAAGAGTGTGCCTCCTTCCTCCATGGCTGCCTCTGTATCCCCACCATGACAGTCTCCACTGCCACGTAATATGTAAATATTAGTCACGCTGGTGTGTGGTGTGTGTTTTGTTCATTTTTTTTTTTTTTAAATTCTAACAGAGAGTAAAAGACACACAAAACTATTATATTTTTAAACAGGATGTCCCGGCCATCACAAGATTCTTGACAACCATTATTTGGGGAAGGGTATCACAATCAGGGCACTAATTTACACAGTCTACCAAACCAAGCCTTAGCCAGTAAAAAAAAAAAAAAACTTCTGGATAAAGCTTCAGATAATAGTTGTTTAACATACGTCCCAAATGTCCCAATTTTATCAGGTCAGTCCTGATTTTAGAGATTGTCCTGGCAGCTAGGACAATTGTCCCAACTGCTGGCTGGATCTGTTATGAGTTGTGTCCCGTTCACTACTTCAAGCAGCCCCTTTACACACATTTACAGTTTTTTAGGCATGTAGTGTAAAGGGTATCTTTGCTGTATATACATGTAAAAGCTTTAATCCCTATATAAAGCTAGGTACACACTGACAGATATATTGGCCAATATATCTGTTGCCCGTCGGCCAGGGTGTACCCGCGATATGTCGCAAGTATGTAACAGCGATCTGCAGCGCCAGCCGCAGGGAGGAGGGTGGACACGCCCCTGCCCCCCACCCCCACCCCGGCCAGCGGGACCTGTGGCTGCCTGGAAGATGATGGTCGTTCAGTGTATATGAAGGCGACCATCATCTGCAGATATATATGCTAGGTGTGTACCCACCTTAAGACTTACATACATTCACTTGTAGATAAAAACATGTTTACTGCTGAATGGAATATATATGAGTCTATTGATAATCCTGGCTCAGTGGGCTGATAATAACTATAGCTCTATAAGGGGTGGGGAAACCTCCTTCACTGGCAAACACGGAGAATCAGCCTCATATCTTTTTTCTTAAAACAAGATTTATTGAAGATCTGTCTGAAAATCAGTGTGGTGTGGAGCGCCTTACTTATGGATTAAATTAGAGTCGTGCCCAGCTACATTTTTCATTACAAAAATATTGGCTGTGAGAGTTTGACCTCATAATCTTTGAATTTTAAACAATACGTACACAAGGAACTAAAAAGGTGTTCTTACAGAAACAAAAGTCATTATGAACCTAGAAGGACACATTTACACGGGGAACAGTCTGACATTGATCCTTATTTATGCTAATGTAAATAATTTCTCATTTGAACGTAAGTGCTGATCGGTAATCTTTGCAGTCAATAATAGTGGTAATTAACTCTGCTCAGTAGAGATATGTTTATTTGTGTAACTTGTAGTGGCAGTCATGAAAGTCCTATGCAACCATAGGCCGAGATTGTCCACTTGTATATTGTAATAAGGGAGCAAATGTATTTATACTAAAAGTGCAAATGTCAATTAGCTTTGATCTTCATCTTTAATTCTTCTAGCTGCTAGATCTAGTGGATGTTTTGTCTGATTTATTTTTGTTTTGTTTTTTGTACATTAGCCTATTTCAGCAATTGATCAGTAAAACTGTGACACCAGCAATTTGGAATCAGTATGATTTACTGCCGGACTCATACCCGGCGGTTCAAATCCCGACAGCAGCAGCCCGACAAGGATGAAAATCCCGATCATCCCCAGGTAAGTATTCACTAACCCCCACCCCAGGGGTGCCTAACCCTAACCCTCCCTCCCCCTAGCCTAACCCTAACCTCCCGGGGGGGGGGGTGCCTATCCCAAAGTCCCCCCCCGGGAACCCTAAACCTAACCCTCCCCCCCGCGGCTGTCCGCACTCGGCGCCCGGCGTCCCTTTGATCGGGATGCTGGGCACCGGTCTCCCAGTGTTGGTAAAATGACAGGCGTCTAGATATAGACGCCTCTCATTTAACCCTCGCTGGGATTAAGCAGTCAGGAGGCGGGCTGTCGGGATTAGGTGTCGGCTTCCCGACTGCATACCCAGTAAATTATAGTTATTGACATTTGAAACCTAGTAGATGGTGATAGTGAGGCCTCTGTCCCAGGCTCGCAGCCCTGCTGGCTCCACCATTCATCACAGGGTCCTTGCCAAACATGACTGAGGAAGGGGAAATAGGCTGCATGATGAGGTGGATTAAACACAAGCCTAAATCAACTTATTGCAGTTTGTGATTGGACAGCCTGCTCACACATCACCTCTGCCACCATTTAAAAATGGTTAACATGATTGTTCCTATACTACAGATGGGTCCATGTGGCTGCCCTGGGATCTGGCTTGGGTTGAGGGGTCCTCCACTACCGGCTTTTACTTGGTGCTAATGCACAGTTATATACTACCATTTTCAATACTTTTATTACTATGAGTGGCCATCTGGCACTTCTGGTAAATGCTAGATGAGCTAATGGTCTTATGGGCCTACCAGTCAGCAGTCATAGGCTGAGACATCGGAGGCCTGGATGATGTGCTCCGCCTCCTGTCGCTCTGCTTGGCAGGATGAATGTAAGGTGCAACATGGTGGCATGACCTGATACAGCACATACTGGGGGAGGCTGGGAACCGCTCAAGTAGCCAAGAGAATAATGCCTGGAGTCGGATGCCGTCACCAAGGTGGGCCAGTGTGCTTTAAATGCCAGGGCTTATTTCTAGTCCCAGCCCTGCCCTGATAATAAGGGTATTTCCACACTCATACAACTTTTATTTATTTATTTGCACATGCTTTCCTGCAACTTTAGCTAGATTTGCATAACTTTATAATTTTGCTATTTTTCTGTGTTTTCTAATTACTTTGGAAAATCTAGTTTTTTCTGTTGCCCTTTGATACAACACAGAAATGATCTATATATTCAATTGCATTCAATGGGGAGAGCAGGGTCTGATCTGTGTTTTAACAGGGTGAGTATGGCTGCTAAATATAAATACCGTATATACTCGAGTATAAGCCGACCCGAATATAAGCCGAGGTACCTACTTTTACCCCAAAAAACTGGGAAAACTTATTAACTCGAGTATAAGCCTAGTGTGGGAAATGGCAGCAGCTGGTAGTGCCCCCAGTAGTAATTCCCCCTGGCTGTGCCCCCAGTAGTAATCCCTCCTGGTAGTGCACCCAGTGGTAATCCCCCCTTTCAGTGCCTCCAGTGGTAATCCCCCCTTTCAGTGCCTCCAGTGGTAATCCCCCCTTTCAGTGCCTCCAGTGGTAATCCCCCCTTTCAGTGCCTCCAGTAGTAATCCCCCCCTGGTAGTACCCCCAGTGGTAATCCCCCCTTTTAGTGCCCCCTGTAGTAATCCCCCCCTGGTAGTGCCCCCTGTAGTAATCCTCCCCTGGTAGTTCCCCCAGTGGTAATCCCCCCTTTTAGTGCCCCCTGTAGTAATCCCCCCTGGTAGTGCCCCCTGTAGTAATCCTCCTCTGGTAGTTCCCCCAGTGGTAATCCCCCCTTTTAGTGCCCCCTGTAGTAATCCCCCCCTGGTAGTGCCCCCTGTAGTAATCCTCCCCTGGTAGTTCCCCCAGTGGTAATCCCCCCTGGTAGTGCCCCCTGTAGTAATCGCCCCCTGGTAGTGCCCCCTGTAGTAATCGCCCCCTGGTAGTGCCCCCCGTAGTAATCGCCCCCTGGTAGTGCCCCTTTGTAGTCCCCCCCCCCAGTAGAGAGAGACGTGACAAGAAAAAAAAAAAAAAATCACTTACCTGAAACCCCCGCTCCTGGTCCCGCCGCTATCTGCTCCTCCGGCCGCTTTGCATGGGAGAGACGTCGTCATGACGACGTTTCTCCCATTACCCACTGCAGGAGCCGGAAGATGGCTCCCGCAGTGGGAGCAGCAGCAGCCGCTGAGAGTCTGACAGACTCTCAGCGGCTGCTGATTACAGCAAACGCACAGCTGCCGGCTCCGGCGGCTGTGTGTTTGTACTGTGTAGCGCTGACCGAACTCCGTCCGGTCAGCGCTACACTTCACTCGAGTATAAACCGAGGGGGTACTTTTTCAGCACAAAAAATGTGCTGAAAAACTCGGCTTATACTCGAGTATATACGGTACTTGAAAAAACAGGGCAGAACCAGAACAAGAAACCGATATGTTCTATTCAGTACAAATGCTGGATTCTATGTAGACACTGATAAGTTAAAGCTGTCTAAATGTGGCAACTTTTTTAACAAATGAAGGCATAGATATAATATTCTCTGTTAGGCTGGTATGTGTCTCATAGATGGGGGAGACATGCAAAATATCTACATTTATATTCAGCCTGCACACTCTAACAGCGGACCTGATTCTCCGATGGTAAGTGGTCTGCGCAAGCACAGGACCGGTACTGAGCATGTGCAGAAGGGATCTTGTGATCTCTCCCAAGTCGCAGCAGTGCTGGGATTGCAGATCCAGCAAGGATATTTCTGTTTCTTACAGACACCTCCTTCTGAATTAGCATTTTAGATGGACGGAATTGCACAGGCACTTGTGTGCAGCTTTGCAATTCCGTCTATCTCACTGGGGCCCGCTGTGGTGCAGGGGCCAATAGCCGCTGCACTCGCCGCCAGTGTCCCCGGGCCCCACAGTATTTAAGTGTAGTGCAGACCACAGTGAGAGCTGTCCGCACTACACAATAGTGGCGGCGGTGTGTTTGTTTTAGCAGCCGAGTCAGATAGACTCTCATTGGCTGCTGAGTCCATGGAGGGAGCTGGCTGGAGCTCAATCATGAGCTCCGCCTTCCGGCTCCCCCACAGCGGGTGATGGGAGAGATGTTATGACGTCTCTCCCATAGTGCAGAGCGAGCCAGGAGCAGGTTGCGGCAGGAGCAGGGATTCAGCCGCTACTAGGGGCATTGTATGGGGGGGGGGCGCTACTGGGGGCATTGTGTAGAGGGGGTGGCCGCTACTTGGGGCACTGAATAGTGGGGACTACTACTGGGGGCAATGCATAGGGGGGACTACTACTGGAGGCGATGCATGGGGGGACTACAATTGGAGGCAATGAATAGGGGGAACTACTACTGGGGGTAATGCATAGGGGGGACTGCTACTGGGGGCACTGCATAGCGGGGACCACTTCTGGGGGCACTGTATAAGGGGCACTACTGGGAGCACTGCATAGGGGGACCACTACTTGGGGCACTGCATAGGGGAACCACTACTTGGGGCACTGCATAGGGTGAGCACTACTGGGGGCACTGCATAGGGGGGGCCCAAAGCATATTCTTGCACCTGGGCCCACCACTCTCTAGTTACACCACTGCTCAGAGTGTAGAGCCAATACCTACTCCCTAACTCCAAGCATTTGTAAATACAGACCTTGGACCTTTCACTTGTCTTCATATCCAGATAGGACACATCATGAGTGATTCTGAATTGTGCAGCACAGCTGTCCGCAGACTTATGAAGCCTGGGAGTCAGAAAAGTGGGTGAAAATAAAAACCAAGATATTTCAGTAATTAATCAAATCTTAAAAAAATCTGCTGATGAGCTATTAGTGGCCGTACGAATGCATTTGGTAATCCACAAAGACATTTATAACGTGGAAGCGCGCACTAAATGACAAATTATTTATTTTGTTTTGTAAGTTTAGAGGAAACATGTACAGCCTGATTCCACTGCTTTTCTGTCATTACTTGATACTATTGATGTGACTCCACTTTCAATGATCATGTTCAGCATTAGTGCGCTGGTGATTTTAAACTTTTGGCACAGTCATTAGTTACAGAGAGTAATTATTTTCTTTCCACTAAGTCATTTTTTAAATGGCTCCAGGCAGCATTATTTACAGAACAAGGAAACAAAATACCCATGTAAAATAGTTAATCGCAAATTACTAATTATATTCTCTTTTAAAAATATCGTGAAATATTATCTCCATGAAAAGCATAAGGTCTGCTTGTCTGTGAGTTCTTCATGGCTGTAATGTCCACGCAATCCATCACATAGGGAATACATCCTGCTTATATTGCTGGGAAGGGCTATCACTCTTCTATGAAGCAGTGTGTGACCCTTGCAGAGCAGGCTAAAGGTTACAAGGTGGGATGGGAGCCAGCAGTATTGTTTTCTTAAGAACAATATGCTGTCCGAACCCATAACAAAATTAAGGCTTTCAAATGATCATCACTGAGTGTTTTACATCAGAAGTAAAGGGAACATTTATAATGGGCTTTATCATTCAGAAATATCATTTGGAACATAATTCTGTCAGCAATGTCCCAGGCTAAAGGATTTGATTGGTAGAGAAGATGCTACAAATATATAACTAAGTTTAATTGTTCAGTGTACCCATTGGCTCAGCATAATGGAGGCAATGGTACGGACACTGTGGACTGAAGCATTGTGTGGAAATATGCAACCAATCAGTACAAGGGGAACTCTGCTCATCACAGAAGAACACTGTGGGACATGCAGCTGTCACAGACATTTTCTACTGACACCATTAGTTCTCCATACAGCTGCCTCTAGTGTGTAAAGAGAGATATACTTTAGGTTTAAAGAACTTAATTCCATTCACTGATAGTGTGGTATGATTGGTCGACAGTTATCATTTCATAATTCATCATGTCGACATGCGAATGTCGTCAGGGTTGGACAGTGACATTCATCATGTTTACTTGGATGATATGTTGACATGATAAACTGTCGGCAAACCATCCCCGGTGGTCACGTGAGGAGCAGTTTTCTCATCCTTGTCCTGCATTGTATTATTCTGTAAGTCACTGGTTTCTTGTTCACTTATTTTCTTTATGTACTATGTAAGGCTCTGTGGAACATTTGTGGCACCATATAAGGAAATGATGATAATAATAATAATATACAGGAGGATGACAGTAGGATTACAGTTAACCTGAAATCTCTACTACTGTGAAACTACTTTGAAGAAACTGCACTTTGGCCTCTCTCCAATTTAAACGGGTGTAGTAGGTATTACCGCCGGACGCGGCAGCCCGGCAAGGGTGCAAATCCTGATCGTCCCTAAGGTAAGTATCGCTATACTAATTCCCCCCCTAACCCTCACCTAGGGGTGCCTAACCCTAACCTCCCCCCCAAGTGCCTAACCCTAATCCCCCCTTCTAAGTGCCTAAACCTAACCCCCCCTTCCCCACAGCCTAAACCTAAGACCCCCGGGGGGGTGCCTAACCCTAACCTCCCCCTGGGGGTGCCTAACCCTAACCACCCCTTCCCCTAGCCTAACCCCAACTTCCCGGGAAGGGGTGCCTAACCCTATGTCCCCCTGGGAGCCCTAAACCTAACCCTCCCCCCTCAGGCTGTCTGCGCCCGGCGCCCGGCATCAATTCGATCGGGATGTCAGGTGTTGGTCTTCCGGCGTCTGGTTAATGACAGGTGTCTAGATTTAGATGCCTGTCATTAGTACCACTCTGGGATTAGAACGTCTGGAAGCCGGCGGTCAGGATTTAGCCCGTCGGCTTCCAAACTACATCCCATTTAAACACCTGCATTCTCCATATCCTCCATTGCCATTATTCTTTACATGCAGCCAAGTACATTCAGTGAGGAACGGAGTCAGTGTCAGTATTGCTCTTCCCTGAAGGAGAGAGTTGTGGGGGGGGGTAACGTGTGATCTCTGAGGAGCTGGATTAGACAATGCTGGTCCCAGAATAGAAGAACACCAGCACAGCCTCATACCCCCATGGAAGATGTAAGTGGAGCAGCCTTTCTTGGACTTAATATCTGCTACATTAAAGTGTTACTGCTCATGCCTGAACTAAGTTCACGGATGTGCACTGTTAGTGAGGGCACGGGGCTGGAGGGGGCTGAGGGATCAGATTGGATGTCTCTTCACATGCCAGACCTCAATCCTATAGGAAGGAGCTGGCCTCTGGGAACTAACGTCAGTAATCGGAGCTTGATGAATACGGGTCACCATACTACAGTATTGGGATAGCGGCCAGGATCGGAGATGAAGGGTAAGCAGGAGATATCAGTGATATCTGCTTCATTACCACTGTGATGAATACCTCCGATACTCCGATACTCTGATTTTACAAATGTAAATGGAAATTACTATTTTCACTTACATTAGGTGATGATGAATATGCCCCTAAATGAGATTAAAATACTGTCACCTCCATAGTCTGGCTCATAGACTTTTAAGCTAACTTCTAGCAAGTTCTTTCCTAGCAAGTTCTGTCCTAGCTATAGACAAAAGAATGGACAGACATGATGTGGACTTGTGGCTAAACTTTGGTCTGACTGTGTAATTCCCATAAGGCCTCAGATTGTTGGAATGCTTAAATACAGTATGTGACTTTTGCTAACTTAATAATTTGAAAGTCAACTTCATCCTGTCCAACCAGGTGTGGGGAAAGAAAAATAAGACTACTTTTCAGTTTAAACAAACATTTAATTGGACAGAGGTGTGGTAAACTCGGAACTGGTATCCTGCTGGCTCTGGCAATTCACCTCCCTCCAGAGTGTCTTTGCACTAACATTATGTTGGCCACATAACACAGCTAGTGTACAGTGTGAGGATTTACTTTCTCCAGAACAATTCCCAGCTGGAAAATGAATACAATCCAGTAGGTGATGCAAGATGTGATGATTGACGACTGAAAGACCAAGAACTTACTGCTTCTTAGTTTTAGATTTGTATGCTTAATTTAGAGTATCTACGTTAAGCATAATAGTGAAAAATGCCTCTTATCAAATATTCCCACAAAACCTTCTGTAGAAAGTAACATATTTTAAATTTTTTATGCTTCCCAGCATTATGGAAAAATATATGAAAAAGTAATGTAAAGAGCCAAATTGTCTCCTTACAGGCTGCTTACTGATTCATACATACGTGTTATAAACTAACATCTAGAAATTGCTTTTGATTCCTGTGAGTATACTTGATAGATGCTGTTCAGCATTTTCACTCTCTTTTGCAGGTACTAGACAATGATAAATGCCCCATTTCTGGAAATGCTCTAGAGGGCAATGAAATTACTTCTCCACTCTCTGTAGTCTTCACAGCCATTTAAATTTACACAAACTCTGTCATGGGTGCGGTGAAGCTTAGCACCAATGTAGTATTATGGTGCAACAGGGAAACCAAACCAACCTACAACACGTTGTTAGGGAATTTGCAATTTATGTAAAGTATTGTTTAAATATGTTGGCTTATTTGGATAATAAATTATTTTTCGGTAATTAAAAGAAAAATGTGTTTACAAAAAAATTGTCATTCTCATGTACTTACATAAAGTTTGCATGTCTGCTCTCAGTCCGAAAAAGAGTACCATTTTTTCTAGTTTACTGGGACTTCTGTTTTACATAGTTAATTAACAATAATTTTTATGCAGACAAATACTGTACATCTATAAATCCTACACTTTTAATTAATTGGCTTTTTTTATAAAAAAAAATACTATTAGAGCAACAAAGAATTTTATTGTGCAATCATAACTGTCTCCCTCTCCCCATCAGACTCTTCACCTCTCTACAATCCTTCAAACGGTCTCTGAAGACCCACTATTTTCATCAATGCTTTCCAGCTCTCATCCTAACTTGCTGCTACATGCTCCCTCCTCCCTGTCTTCCCCATCTGTATCATGCCTGTGTGTCTGCCCCTCCCCTTGAAAATGTAATCTCTTGCGAGCAGGGCCCTCTACCCTCTTGTGCTTCTCCTTACTTTAGTTTCATCTACTTCTTACTCACCACTAGGACATCTAACACTTGGTTGCTCATGCTCTGTTGATTATTTGGGTGTTATGGCCACCAATGTATCAATGTATATTATCCATGTCCTTGTCCTGCATTGCATTGTATTGTATTGTACTGTAGGTCACTTTTTTGGTTATGTACTTTGTAAGGCACTGCGGAACACTTGTGGCGCCATATAAATAAGCGATAATAATAATAATAATAATAATAATAATAATAATTTATGTGTCAAAATAGTTTGTCAGTTTTCATTAGAAAATATGTTTAATGTGATTTCTAAGTATAAATGTTTTTTTTAAGAAATAATGGCAGATTGTAAGAGGTTTATGAGTGGCCATGTACCTGATACTTGAAAAAATCTTTTCTCAGTACAGAGATGAGTAACTAGGACTTTTTGCACCTTGCACAGGCTACTTCTCAATATGCTATAATGTACAAGGCTTTGAGATCTACAGTACAATATCACATTTGTGAAAGTACCATAACAATGACACTTTACTGTTGTACATTTCACCCAAAAAAACTTAATCACTGAGAATTGTGCATTAATTGGACAATTGGACAATCATATTGCCAACTTCATTATCAACCACATTGAACAGATTCCATTAAAATTTTTATATTTTGACTGGATCATGAAATATTGTGCTCCCTTTCCAACTTGTCTTCTCATTTGTGGCTTGGTGGAAATTTTGCGAGTTTGTATGGCCCAAATGATTTTACAGGCTTTAGCTCAGTGAAATATATGTTTCATGTACTCTGAAGCCATATGGATGCTCAGAATGCAAACTGTCAAATTTCCCTTGTAGACCAAAGGAAATTTGCGATGCTTTAATCAGGGGCACTGAGGGGGGAAGAGGAAGTGTATATCCAATTAGGCATGGGGTATACCTACCGTGCAGGGAAAATGATCAATTATCCAGCATTTTCCCCCACACGGTAAACCCTTGTGCAACGCGATGTAACCCATAAATTCAGCGTAAAATGCAGAATCTATGAGTTTCTCATGAGTTTTAAATCCAAGAGGGTGCACTTTAATACAGACGTTTCCTTACAGCATCTGAGACTGCAAGGAAAAGTACATCCTTGAGGCTTAGTGAGGATACGGGACCTATTTGAATAGGTCCAAGCCGCCAATAAGCTGCGAGGGCAAACCCGTGGGTAATTTGATATGCCCTAAAGCAGGGGTCTTCAAACTTGGCCCTCCAGCTGCTGTGGAACTACACATCCCAGCATGCACTGCCACCTTTTTGATATAACAGCATGCTAAAACTATGTGCAGTTCCACAGCATCTGGAGGGCCACGTTTGAAGACCCCTGCCCTAAAGTGTCCAGCTTGGGCCAAGCCTGTCTAGGGGAGCCCAGTCCTGCCATACTGATGCCGTCATACCCCCACGTTATAATGGTCACTCCAGTATCTATATATTCAATATTAATGATATTTCACTCTTTTAAGCTGCCTGAGATGTTACTTGCAGCCATATTTTCTCAGCCACCATCCTCCACACATTAATAAAAATCTCTCTGGTCACTATACCTTGGCACTTTGAATGACTGCAGGAGGGAGTAAAATGTGACAATCATCTCACCTTCTCCTACACTACAGTGATGACATTATTATCAGAATAGTGACTAGAGCTGAACAGTATTCTCTGCAGTTAGAGCTCTGCTACGGCAGGGCACTGGGGTTATCCTGCATTCTCTTGTGCAATCAGTGAGAACAGTGAAAGTAAAGTATGGGTGGTAAGGTATCAGGGACTGAGTAGGCCTAGAGGTAAGGTAAGTACCTTGTCTCTGCAGCTTCTAGAATATATCACATTAGATTAAATTCTCACCCCTTATTACCAGTAGAGGAATGGACCTGAGAAAGAGTATTATTACATGTATCCCCTGTACCCAGAGGGAGAGGAGTTTTTGGAAGTTGATTGACCAGGTAGGAGAAATTACCAACAATAGGGGCTGTTCAGTGCAGCCTCAAGTGGTAGCTCTGTATGGACACAGAATTATAATGTTACAGTGGCTTTTGGTGTCAAACCAGGGGCAAGAAATTGGACTTTTGGTATCAAAGACAGGCAAAAAAAAAGAGCAATGCAGGAGAGTGGCAGCCAAGTTCACTGTTGGGAAGGCTGCCATACCCAGAAGAACCACAGAGATGCTGAAACAGCTGTTGATTCAGCTTGAGGGGCATAAACACAAAGTGAATATGAGTACTGTGTCCACAAGTTCCCTAAAGACAGCCATAGGAGCAGAGAGAAAACATAGAATTTAAAGGGCATAGGAGATTAGAAGAGTTTTGTGTCACCCAAAGGTGCATGCTTAGGGGAGCTTTCAGTTGTCCAGAAAACCTACCAGCCCAGTGGCTAATTCATTGACAGGCTGGTCCCTCCATCAGGCGCTCTCAGAGCAGAATGATCCATCACTGCATGCAGTAAAGTGTCTGTTCTCAAGGAAGGCACCAGCAACCTTACTGCACCTGGATGCAGATGAACTTGATCCATGGTTCCCCCCTTCATCACTTGTGGTAAAGTTAGTTTTGCCTTTTAAATGATTAACACATTAAATGTGCAAGTGAGATAGCCAGGGTAGAGAGAGAGATGGAACAAAACGTGGAAGAGGCGGAGAGAGATTGGAAGGTGGGAGAAGAGAGAGAAAAAACCCAGGGCCTGATTCAGAGACGGACGCTATTAGCGGACGCTCGTTCTAAAAAAGGGGCCGGATATTTAAATTGAGCGCTCGCTCTTTGCGGTGTGTTGACGCCTCTATGTCTGAGCAAGCGTCCAAAAAATGCGCTTGCTATATAGTAAAGACGCCCCTTTGCCGTTCGCATCACACATCATCTCCGTTATTTATTAGATTAATCGGGAACATCGAAAGGCATCTGAGCTGCTCACAGTGCTTGTGGTAGGATTTTCTTTCCCCTAATACTGCGAGCAGTTCAGGCTAAAAGACAACCAAGTGACGTGGTCGATGACACTCCTTTACTAATTACACACTCCCATTAAACACCTTTTTTACCGTTAGGCACGCCTGTGTTTGGATCTCCACTCCCCCGTTTTCAAGCACCTTCCCCTGTTACCACCCACAAACGGTACATTCTGTCAATCAAATTAGCAGCCCCTCGCTGTTTTGCGAGCGCAAGATTTCTGACCGCAATGACTGTTTTGCGCATGCGCATTACAACCCATACGCATGCGCAGTTGTGCGAACATCGCTCAGAGCGAACGAGCAGCCGCTTACGAGCGGCTCTGAATCAGGCCCCCAGGCAATACAAGGAACATGGAATAGCTAGCAACCCGGAGAATGATGGGCTCAGAATATTAGTTCCCTTAGTGCAATACAGAATATCCCTCAGTTTGTTTACTAACAGTCTGATCTAATGTTTAATCGCTGCTCACTGACATATTGTGGGAATATTTTTTTTTTTAAATAAACTGTTAAATTATGATTAGTCAACTTTCATCCATCTCCTATAAGAAACACAACTATAATTTACTTTTATTTTTATTCATCACCTCAAATTATAATATGTCAGAGAAATATAACTGATGCCTGGGGCCAAAGGTAATAGGTGAGAGTTTCGAAAATGTGAGAGTTTAAAGTCGTCCAATGTAACAGAGGGCCTGATTCAGAGCCGTTCGTAAGCGGCCGCTCGTTCGCTCCGAGCAATGCTCGCACATCTGCGCATGCGTATGGGTCGTAAGGCGCATGCGCCAACCAGTCAGTGCGGTCCGAAATCGAGCACTCGCAAAATAGTGAGTGCCTGCTAATTTGAGTGACAGGATGAGGCGTTTGTGGGTGGTAACAGGGGAAGGTGCTTGAAAACGGGGAGTGGAGATCCAAACGCAGCCGTGCCAAACGGTCAAAACGGGCGTTTTAAGGGTGTGCATAATTAACAAAGCAGCGTCATCGGCCACGTCACTTGGTTGTCTCTTAGCCTGCACTGTTCGCATGATTGCGGTAGGAAAATCCAACCACAAGCTCTGCGAGCAGTTCAGACGCCTTTCGATGTACTTGATTAATCTAATAAATAGCGGAGATGACGTAGGATGCGAGTGGCCAGGGGGCGTCTTTATAAAATAGCGAGCGCATGTTTCGTTCGCTCGCTCACACATAGAGGCGTCAACAGACTGCAAAGAGCGAGCGCTCAATTTAAATAGCCGGCCCCTTTTTCTGAACGAGCGAGCGCAAATAGCGTCCAGCTCTGAATCAGGCCCAGAGTCCGAGAACAAAGCAGCAGAGGAAACTTGCATGTTTTTCAGACTCAAAAAACTCTCACAATGTAAAATCTCATAGAGATGTTTTCCCATTTTAAACATAAAACTCGACTAATGTGAGAGATTACTGCTATACTCTCACATTTTCCAAAACTCTCACCCTATTACATTTGGCCCCTGGTGTTTGATTTAACATGCTTGAAGTTATTAACTCAGGGCCTAATTCAGCAAGGATCGCTGATGCGATCACGGCAGCAAGCGCATATGCACAGGAGTGCCGAGAGGGGGGAGGGGAGCGGGTACTAATTACCCGGGCCTGAGCCCCCTGATGAGGCCCAGCGGAGCCCGGGTCCGGCGCCACCCCCTCTCTCTTTCATTACAGCAGCCCAGCACACGCTGATGTGTGCTGGGCTGCACTAAGAGGCAGCCCATGGCTGCTAAATAGCAGCCGCATCAGTCTCTATGCCTGGGGGGGAGCGATCACACTGGCTATGCGCCGGGCTGAGCGGGCTCACAGCGCCCCCCTCCCCAGCGCTGGTGGTTGTGTTTTTTTTTTCAAAGGGGACGTGGCCATGCCACCCGCAATTAGGCCACGCCCCCTTTTCCCAGGCCCGGTGTCACTCTTGGCGTCCCTGCGTATGCAGTTCTGCTGTAAAATTATGCAAATGACTGCGCTCGCAATGCCGCCGCAGCACAACATAAAAACACCCACCTCCCTTTACTCACATCCATAATACCTTGCAAGTCTGCAAAAACATCGGTACCATCGAGTACCATCGGAGCCTCACACACAATTAAGGCAGGTCAGACCTCAATCACAAACTGCTAAACTTCCTGTCGGTATCTAGAGCTCAGGCCAGGGGCATATCTATAATGGGTGCAGGGTGTGCAGGGAACACGGGTCCCTGGGTCCAGGGGGGCCCGGCACCGCACACCCTGCACCCATAATCTTACTTATCTCTCCAGAGTCCCACGTCGGTGCGGGGGTCTGGCGCTATAAAACGACTGGAAAATGGCCATTGCGGGCATTTTCCCGTCGTTTGCGCATGCGCAGTACAGGGAAAATGGGCACCACGGCCATTTTCCCGGTGACCTGTGCAGACACTATAGACTCTGGGCACACTCTAGTGCCCAGAGTCTATAACTCTGGTGCTGGCCGCGCACAGCTCAGTGTGCTGCCGGCCGCCGGGCGGAGAGGAGGGGGCCCGTGTCGGAGACTGCACACAGGCCCCCTCCTCTCTTGAAACGCCCTTGGCTCAGGCTGTGTGTGACGCAGGGGTTTAATTATGCACGCCCTTGTAACGGCGTTAAAAAAGCACGGTCACGCCTGTGTTCGCTCCACCCCCCGTCGCCACACACAAATGGTAATTTCTGTCAATCACTCTGCGATGGGTCTGCGTACACACTGCAATCTCATTCCTGATCGCAGTGGCTAGTTCGCGCATGCGCACTGTGATGCATTCGCATGCACGGATCGCGAAAATCGTCCGACTGCATGCGTCTTAGCACTTGCGATGATTTGCTGAATCAGGCCCTCCGTGTGTAATGTATCTCTCAGCTAAACTAGTTCCCAATTAGATTCTTTTTGGTAAGGACTGAAAACACCTAATGATAAAATATTGCCATGGATAAAGTCATCTGCAGCAGGTCCTTCTAAGAGGAAATGAAAGGATTTTTACAGTGGACGGAAGGATAGAAATTTACCACACAGGTCATTTACTTTATCAGATATAATATTAGTTACTTGTATCTTTCTACAAGCATGACAGGGTCACACAGCATACTCCGGTGTCAGATAACTTGTGGTACCTGACTAACAGTTATTGTCAGTCATGAAATTATCATGGTCATTAAATACTTTATTAGTTCTTTGAAGTTAAATGAGTGATGTTTAGACAGTTTACTGCTAAACTTTGATACTGGGGGCAGTTTAGTGAGAGAATTTTTTATACATATCTTTGTCATAGAAAGTTATTATAACTATGACCACCTATTGGGAGAGCTGTATTAAGCTTTGGAGAGAGATAAAGTACCAAGCAATCAGCTCCTAAACTATCATGTTACAGGCTGTGTTTGAAATATGATAGTTAGGAACTGATTGCTTGGTACTTTATCTCTCTCCACTTTATCTCTCTCCAAGGCTTGATACATCACCCCCTAAATCTCTTAATGATTTACTGAAAAAGGGTCACCAGGAAAATGGCGTGGCGGTCTTTTTCCCAGTGATGCACCATGTTCCCGGAGACCTGCACATGCTTTGTGCTCTGTGCCAGAGTCTATTTGCGCTGGTGGAGAAGAGGGGACCAGCACTGTGGCTGCACAAGGGCCCACTCCTCTCTTAAAATCCCCTTTTTAGCAACATTCCATTTATAAAATGAAAGGTTGGAGGACTGCTAAGATGGATCAACAGCAACCAGAACAGATCCTACTGATTCTTATTTATTTATATAGTTATATAGCACCGGCAAGCTCTGCAGATATTTACAAGAGGGCCATATTCAATTAGAAGCTAAAAGTCAGTTTCGGTGATACTTTTTCGCCGATGACTCCATTTTCGCCGATTCCACTTTTCCCCATATTCAATTTGTCTGACTTTTCACCGGTGCAAAAAGTTTGCGCCTTGTGACCAGTGGAAAAGATTCGCCTATGAATATCCGGCGGAAAAAAGTGCAGAATTGGGGTTTTGGGCTGCAAAGGTGCGGCAACCACTTTGCCCCCTTTGTACACCCCCCTTGACATTAACTGTGTCAAAAAATGCTAGAAAAACCCAAAAAGGACACAGCAAAAAAACACTTTGAAAAAGTGGGTGAAAAAAATCAAAGTGAGGGTACAAAATAAAAAAATAGCTAAATAGCCTTTGGGGGGGTCTGGAAGTATGGGGGAGGTGTAATTTTGATTGTAAGTGCTTGCTGAAGGTGCGTTTTTGGCACTTTTTAATGCTTGACTTTAGCGATATTTCAATTTGCTTGCACCCATTTTCATGTACCCCAACTTTGATGGGACTACTTATTTTCCCCCAAAAAAGTTGCAAAATGCTATTCTTCACCACTTGCTCAAAGACGCTAAATAGCGCCTATTGAGACCATTTAAAAACCCCAAATACCTTTAGCAGGGCTATTCGGGGGTACCCATAGTGAATCCCTTAGGGGAGTGTCAAGATGATTTCCCCAAGAATGACTGGACTTTTCGCTGATTTAGGCTTCACCGGGTCCCGTTTTCGTACATTTGCAAATGAATACGGGGACGCACGCGATAAGTTTTCACTGGCAAAACCTCCGATGACGGCGTAAAGTCCGGGAACTGACATTTTGCACCTAATTGAATACGGCCCTAAAGGTTTCCAGTGACAAAAATGATGACTCTGGAAAGTCGTGACACCTAGTAGGAACCAAATCCATGTCATATGTTGTAGAAGCAAGATAAAACTCCACACAACCATAGTAGCAGTCACAACGTCCACTGGTTTTTCTCCTAAGAATAAAACATATTCTTAAAAACAAAGGAACGCAAATATCTCATAGCTTTAATCAGTATCACGCAGAAATGTAAAAGAACAAGCTGTATATTCTGAAGCTGGAGATGTATGAGAGTGATTAATCACTTTCATCCACATGCCTTGTTCGTTTAAGCATTTGCAAGACAGACATCCCGAATGCCCATCACAGCTAAATGTCAGCAGCTCCTTCTCTTCCCAGTTACAGATGAATTGTTACTTAGAGATATTTCATCCTGTAATGCCCAATGCTTGAACCAGAGCATGCGTCCCAGCAAGGTTATTTCTGCTCATTCATCTGATGTCCTAATGTCCTCCTCAAATATCTGTTTAGCCTCACATCTCAACTTTCAAGTAAGGTTCAAATGGCTGTCCACTTTCCCTTCATCCTCAGGTCCAAGGCCTTCATTAGACAAGTCAGTTGATTGATGAGACTTAGTGAGTGCCTAGTACAGCAGAGTAATGCAGGATAGTCAGTGTATAATTACATGCCATTCAGACAAGTCAACCATCTCAGTAAGGGGAAAATTATGAAGGAGTCCTGTTATTCTAGATCCTTCCTGACATTATGGAAAACATGGATAACAATGCCACAGAGTGAGCTCACAATATGACATTGATGGTTATTTACTAACATTGCTGAAAGGTACAAATCCATGAGCGTATTTGTAATGGGTGCAGGGTGTGCGGTGCACATGGCTCCCTGGGTATTGGGGGGCCCACACCCTTGACCAGGGATGGGCAGTAAGCAGCCCTTAAACTGCTGTGGGACTACAAATCCCAGTATACCCTGCCACAGCTTTACTATCAGGGCATGCTAAAACTGTGGCAGGGAATGCTGGGATGTATTTAAACAGCAACTGGAGGGCCTATTATTGCCCACCCCTGACCTAGACCAATTGACTATACTTACTGCTCTGTCGAGTGCCGCAGCAATCGCTGGGAAAATTACTCCAGCGCCATTTTCCCGGAGATGTGTGTCTGTGCAGTATGGAAATCAGCTTGAAAATGGTGCCAGCACCATTTTTCCGGAATTTGAACATACACAGTTGACTCTGCTACAGAGACACAGTTAGTTTGGCACATGTGCTGGTGAGGAAGGGGGTGGGCTGTACAGAGACTGCAGATGAGCCACCCCTTCTCTTGAACAGCCCCTGTTGAAATCTGAAATAAAAACACATTAACCTGTTGACAAGTAGATTTTCTTATCTACATGGAGCATGTTAGACAAAGCATATTACTGATTGGTTAATATGGTTTTAGTGCAGATTTTCATATTTGAACAATGTTAGTACATTACCTTCATACTGTATATACTTGCATCTCCATGCCATTGATATGCCTGTCCAAGTGCAAGGGTTTGAAGTGCAGGTTATGTGCAACTATAAATAGGACACATCTGATTTGTGTCTTTACATTACTGTACCTGCATCTTCATGCCATTGGTAAGCCTGTACAAGGAACCCACCTGATGGGGTTCACCTTGACCTGGTGGGTGGGCACACCTTTCTGGCCAAACATGTGCTAAGAACCTCCCTTATACTCCATGTTAATTGTAGAGTATATCTTAATTGTTTCGACTATCAGCATTCTTACTGCTTAAAGTGTGCACCTGATTTTCTTATTCCTGCACGACACTAATGGCACTACATATCTCAGCATGGTAGAACCTCATATTATGTTTAAAATTAGGGAAAGCCTTCCAAGCCCCTCCCCACCTTAAGCCTGTCCAAGTGCAAGGGGATAAATGTGCAAGAAATGTCTGACTCTACAGACGAATGGAAGTGGCAGAGATGCTGTGTGTGATAATTTCGCAAATGTATGTAAACGTATATAAGTAGAACTCTAAAACAGGCCAAAAGGGAGCAATGGAGGTCACCAGGTTAGAGCAGAGTCTGGACATGTTTCTGTAGTGAAAGACTGTCACAAGCTGACCTAGTTCTGCAGAGGAAACTTAGTACCTGGGAATCCTGCCAAAGTGAAGGTTAACTATATTCTTGTTTGGTTTTAAGACAGAGGCATCTGGGAAATTTGCCAAAGTGAAGATTATCTGGTCTAATCTGTGAGGCAACAGAGCTGGGCCTAATGAAGGCTACAATATACTATGTTTTGCCTTCTGATACAGGGTTCATGCTTTCTGAATTGTCCTTCATGAGTATAGAATATGGGCCTCCTGCCAAAGTGATGTACAGCCACAACCTGTCCTGGCTCTGTAGAGGAAAGCTTGCTACCTGGGCTCACTGTCAGGCAAGGAAGAATATGATCTATGATATTCTGGTTTTCTGGTTCGAAGAAAGAGGTGGTGGTGCCTGGGTCCAATGTCTCTTAAGTATAGAGAGAGGAAGCAACATACCTGAAGCAGCTGTCCGAGGCATCTTATTTCGGGCACAAACCTCACATGCTAGGACAAACTCAAATACATCTTTGGTCAGAGAAGGCCACCAAACTGAGCGGGAAGACCAAAAGCTTGCCAAGAATGGAAGTCTAACAAAACTGACTTTCTGGACCTTTCCGGAACAACCAAAAGACCAAGAGGCTTGTCCGATGGAGTTTCTGGCTGACAGGCCTGAATGAGCTCAGCCAAATTCCCGGTGTGAGCAAAATGGATGCGACAATTGGGAACAATAGTTTGTTGAACCGGTACAAAGCTTCTGGAAAACACATCAGCCTAAATGTTTCTTGACCCGGGACAGAAAGAAATTATGTAATTAAAACGGGTGAAAACCAACGCCCAATGTGCCTGTCTGGAATTCAGTCTTTTAGCAGACTCGATGTATGATAAGTTCTTATGGTCAGTAGGAACAGTAATTTGATGCTTGGTCCTCCTCCAGCCAGTGCCTCCAGTCCTCAAAAGCCCATTTAATAGCGAGTAACTCCTGATTACCCACATCGTAATTATGTTCCACAGTGGTGAGTTTACGGGAGAAAAAAGCACAGGGGTGCAACTTGTTGTCAAGAGGATCCCTTTGGGACAAAACAGCTCCAGCTCCTATCTCAGAGGCATCTACTGCCTTAAGATCCTCAAAGGCTTGAACAGCCTTGGATGACCAGCTGAAAGTGTCAGCTCCCTTTTTGGTCAACTACACAATGGGTGCCACAATAGTAGAGAATTAATTGATGAATCTTCGGTAAATAATTAACGAAGTCGAGGAATCGCTGAATAGCTTTAAGGGTAGTTGGTTGAACCCGCTCCAGATCGCTTTGGACTTATCAGGATCCATAGAAAATCCCTGGAAAGATATGATGTAGCCTAGGAAAGAGATTTGAGTGACGTCGAGACAGCACTTCTCCAATTTAGCGAAAAGATGGTTTTCTCACAATTTTTGCAGCACCTGGCGAATCATGTGGATGGTGTTGATTCAATGACTGTGAATAAATGAGAATGTCGTCAAGGTATACTTCCAAAAAGACTCCCAGGAATTCATGAAGCACATAATTAATTAGATCCTGAAAAAACGCTGGGGCATTGGAAAGCCCAAACGGCATGACCAAATACTCATAGAGTCCTGAGAGAGTATTGAAGGCCGTCTTCCATTCGTCACCACTCTTAGGGCCTGATTCAGACCTGGTCGCAAGCGCTGAGCACTCGCAACCGGGTCGATGGTGGCCCAGAGCACATGCGCACAACGGAGCCGGCTCCGTCGTGCGCATGCGCGAGACCTGGATGGCGACGGGCAATCCGTCGCTCCGGGTCTCTTGCCAAAGGGGGCATGCTGTCGATGTTGAGTGACAGCATGCCCCCTTTGGCAGGCGGGGCAGGGGAGTGGCTGACCAAACGGAGGCGTTCCCATGTGAACGCCTCCGTTTGGGGGCGGCCCCACTGACATCACGAGTGATGTCAGTGGGAGAGATTTCAGCTCTGTTAGAGCTGAAATCTCTCTGGGGCTTGCGGCAATGAGACCCTACCACAAGGGTCTCATCACAAGCCTGATGGTCACGATGGTCTTGACCATCGCGACCATCTTCCTGGCCACTCGCTATAGCTGTGGGTGGTCACCCACAGTTATGCGAGCGGCCAGGAGGCTGTTCTAAATAAAACATAGCCCGGCCCTGATTCAGAGCGAGCACTCTGTCAGAGCGTCCGGCTTTGAATCAGGGCCTTAATCCAGATCAAGTAGTAGGCTCCCCAAAGTTCGATTTTTGAGAAGATAGTGGCTTGACGTAGCTGATCAAAGAGGACAGAAATGAGCGGTAATGGGTAGGAATTCTTAACGGTTATATTATTAAGGCCCCTGAAGTCGATGCAAGGATGGAGGGAACCGTTCTTCTTTTCTACAAAACAAAAACAGACCTGACTGGAGACTTGGAAGGACGGATAAATCCTTTAGCTCAGAGGTTCCCAAACGCGGTCCTCAAGGCTCCCCAACAGTTCAGGTTTTATAGATATCCATGGTTGAGCACAGGTGGCTTAATTAGTACCATAGTAACTTTGATTTAACCACCTGTGCTCAACCATGGATATCTCTAAAGCCTGAACTGTTGGGGATCCTTGTGGACTGCATTTGGGAACCTCTGCTTTAGCTAATGCATCCTCAATGTATTCTTCCATAGCTTTGTTTTTGGGAATAGATAAGGAATATAACCAACCTTTTGGTAACTTAGCACCAGGGACCAAATTGATGGCACAATCATGCGGACGATAAGGTGGAAGAGCATCAGCCATTTGTTTAGAGAAGACATCGGAAAAATCCTGAAACTGGACAGGTATAGCTGAAGGCGTTTCAGGTACAGCAGGTTGAATCAACCGAATAGGTAAGGTGAGACATTGAGAATGGCATGCAGGATTTCCTGAGATGACCAATCAATAATGGGATTATGATCCCTGAGCCAAGGGTGACCAAGAACAATGGGCGCAAGAGGACACTGGAGAAGGTAGAAAAAGATAACCTTCGAATGTAAAAGACAGATGGACAAACGAATGGGAGGTGACTTGAATTTGATGAATCCATTGGAGACCAGTCCTCCATCCAGTCCGCAAATGGGAATGTGTTGATCCAAAGGAACAGCGGAAAGACCCAGAGACTTAAAAAAAATATATCCATAAAATTAACAGCTGCACCGCTATCCAAGAATGCGGAAGTGGCCAAAGTAGAATTGAAAAGTTGGATTGCGGCGGGTACAAGAACGGAATTCTTGGAAGAGATTGGAGCCAGGCCTAAATGTAACTCCTCCTGGACATTTAGGCCTTACCTTTTACTGGTTTGAATGGACAGTTACTCAAGGAATGTCCCTTGTCTCTGCAATACTTACAGAGACCTTGGGAACACCTCCTGCACCTCTCTTCTGGTGGTAAGTGAAAGGCATCAATTTGCATGGGTTCACCTGATCTAAAGATGGAACCCAGGTGGGAGTCTGAGGAGATCTTGTAGGAAGATTCTGTTCTCATCTTCGGTCATAGAGACGACGATCAATGCGGATAGCCAAATGCATGATAGCATCTAAAGATTCAGAAGGAGGATGCTGGTCAAGAATATCTTTAATAGCTTAAGTTCTGAGATCCCAAGATGGAATTGGCTGTGTAATGCTGGATCATTCCAACCGGAGTCAACTGCCCATCTACAAAATTCAGAAGCATAATCCTCTGTTGCTTTTTGTCCTTGTTTGAGGGAGCATATCTTTGACTCAGCCAAGGCACTTCTATCTGGATCATCATACAAAAGCCCCAGAGCGGTAAATAAAGTGTTAACTGATTGAAGAGCTACATGTGTCGAGGGTAACCCAAATGTCCAAGTCTGAGGGTCCAAGCCTACTCACTAAGACTCAGATCCAGAGGAAGCAGGTAATACAATGAAATAAAGTTTATAACTCTCACAGAAGTTGAGGAAATGTTTGCGATCTCCAGAGAATCGATCTGGCAGGTTCATCTTTGGTTCTTTAAGACCACCAGGAGCTGCCGTAGTTTGGACATCCTCTACTCGAAGAGTAAGCTCCTGAACTTTTCGTGTAAGCACTTGAATCTGTGCAGCAAGCACCTGAGCAGGGTTCTGTGACTGTTCCATAAGCCACAAATTTCTTAAATGTTATTAATTTGGGCTGACTAATGTTATGGTTTCCAAGGCCACCCTGTGTAAACCCCCTAGAACTCAAGCTAACAAGGTTTTCCAACAATAACAACCACCCATTGTTCCCTTAGAACTGATAATGTTCAATGGTACTTAGGTGGCCGTCTGGACTTAAACTCGGAGTAGTAGTGGTTTACACAGATACCTAGGAAGACCAGAGTTTCATGTGAGAGAGTAGCTGCTTGATGGGAAATAGTGTGACTAATACAGCCGGAGATTTGGATGCAACTGGTATGTTGATGGTGTGGCAAAAGAGCCAGTCGTGCAGCTTTGAGAGCCTATGGTGCATTTTTGAGAGCCAGTGTTGCTTGTGGCTCAGAGGTGCGGCTGGAGAACCGGTGGTGTGGCTTGAGAACTAGTGGAGCGGCTTGATGAGCTGATGGTGTGGTTTTGAGAGCCGATGCAGCTAGCGAGGTGGTGCTATGGCTTAAGAGCTGATTATGTGGCTTGAGAGCCGCTAGTGTAACTGGAGAGCTGGTAGTGTGGCTTTGTGAGCAGGTGGCGCGCCTTTGAGAGCCAGTGTGGCTTGAGAGCCAATGGTGAAGCTCGAGAGCCAGAGGTGTAGCTTGAGAGCTGGTGGTGTGGCCTTGTGAGCAGGTGATGTGGCCTTGACAGCTGGTGCGACTTAAGAGACGATGATGCAGCCTTGTGAGCAGGTGATGCGGCTTTGAGAGCCAGTTTGGCTTGAGAGCTGGTGGTGCACCTTGAGAGCCGATGATGGGGCCTTGTGAGCGGGTGATGCGGCTTTGAGAGATGGTGCGGCTTGATAGCCAGTGGTGGAGCTTGAGGGCCAGTGGTGCGGCCTTGTGAGCAAGTGATGCGGCTTTGAGAGTTTATGTGGCTTGAGAGCTGGTGGTGTGACTTGAGAGCTGATGATGTGGCCTTGCGAGCAGGTAATGCGGCTTGAGAGCCGGTGGTAGCCGATGATGCGACCTTGCGAGCAGGTGATGCGGCTTGAGAGTTGGTGCGGCTTGAGAGACGGTGGTGCGGCTTGAGAGCCGATGATGCAGCCTTGTGAGCAGATGATGCGGCTTGATAGCCGCTGGTGCAGCTTGAGAGCCGGGGATGCGGCCTGAGAACTTGGTGAGCCGCAGCAGTGTTGAAGCTGGTAAATGAGAGTCTGCTTGAAATAAGGAACAATAGCAAACACAGATCATGCAGCAGAGCTGAGGAATCCAAACAGAAACGCTATAGTCGGCAAGGCAGCAAAAGACCAGCGTGTGCAAATAAGGAAAGGATCCAATCACACTGTGTTGTGGTTCACAGGTGACATCCTGCGGTGTCCGGATTGCCTAGCAACCAACGGAATGACTCCAGGAGAAACACTGGCAGATGAAGGTATATTGCTGAAGGGAAACAAGTCGTGACTGCGACTTGTAACACAGAGATCTGATCGGTGCAGAACAGTGTGAGCCTGATTTACAATTAAAGCGCTATTGCCAGAATACAGCTGACTCACTCTAATACCACTGGCAGCGGTCCGCACCCTTGATCCCCTGGCTAATTACCTGAACTATCTACACTTAGTATGACTCTTCACAGGGGATTGAGGGCCTGATTCAGACCCGCTCGCAAGCACATTGCGCTCACAAGCGGGTTGATGGTGGCCCAGTGCACACGCACGGCGTGTGCTCTGCGCGTGCGCGAGCCCTTGAGCGAGCACAAAAAGCGCTCGCTCTGGGACTCACTACAAAAGGGGCGGCTGTCGATGTTGATCAACAGCTCGCCCCATTTTGTAGGCGTGGCGGGGGGGTGGCTTCACAAACGGAGGCGTTCCCATGTGAAAGCCTGCCGTTTGTGGGTGAGAGAGCTTTCGGCTCTATTTCAGCCAGAAGCTCCGTGGGGCTTGCGGCCATGAGACCCTACCACAAGGGTCTCGTCGCAAGCCTGATGGTCACGATGGTCTTGCGAGCGCCTCTGAATCAGGCCCTGAGTCCAGCCATTGGGGAGACACGGGGGACCACAGAATCACTATACCTAATCAGGGCCAAACCCTACACCTCAGAAGCAGCAACAGCTAACAAATCGTCTCCTAGTCCAAGTAGGTCCACACTCACGTCTTCAGTACCAGATTGCTGGGGTGACTAACCAATAGGGGATCACATCAATCCTCTTCATAAAATTTATAGAAAAAGGGGTGCGCTCACCAGTCTTCTAAAAGAATTTCTTTATTGCATACCTGTAAAAATGTACAACATTAGAATTCCGACGTTTCGGTCCTGCATGCGGACCTTTGTCAAGGTTCCTTGACAAAGATCTGCATACAGGACCGAAACGTTAGAATTCTAATGTTGTAAATATTTACTGGTATGCAATAAAGGAATGCTTTTAGAAGACTGGTGAGTGCACCCTTATATATATATATTGTGATAATATCACTGGTAAAGTGGTCTGTGGCAGGGACATTTATCCCAGATTCCTGTCCTATGTGTTTAAAATCCCCAGGAGAAAGTCTGCAGTGTAGCAGGCTTGAGTTTCGGCTTTTTCAAAAGCCGGTTTGGGACCTGGGGGTTGTGGGTGAGAGGAGAGGGAGGGCTCCACCCACGGCCACTCCAGGTTTTGGTTCTCGCAGCCTGGTATCAGGCTTGTTAGGGTTTCCACCTGAGAGTGGCCAATATAAGCCTAGTGTGTTTAGGGCTGATTGTCTCACCTGGGAGAGCAGACAGGGAGTTTGCTCAGAGACACTTGGAAAACCTATCTGTGAGTACTGTGCTGTGCTTTGTTGCTGGTGAGGGCATTAGGCCCTGCCAGGTTCTGGTAGTGAGGGAACTACCTGTGAAGATAGTGCCCCGACAGGGCTAGGATTTACGTTTATGTTTTCTTTGTGTTATTTCTGACATTGTACAATAAAGACTGGCGCCGACCAGCTTGTACTTGCATCCAGACTGGTGTGCTGCTTCCCTGCTGCTGTGTGTGTGTGTAAGGAAGGAGTCCTCTACCCAGGAGAGGGACCCCCTAACCTAACTGTGTCACAATATGGTGGAGAATGCGGGCAACCACACACACTGAAGTTGCAGCGAGAGGAAAACTTTCCGTTTAAAAATTAAAGGGACAGACACCCAATTGGTGAGTGTGGAAATAACACTGTCCTTGGAGTCCCATAGAGGAAGCATCAGCCAATGCTCAGAGAGGCAAGGTTCAGCTTCCAACCTACACCCCAGAACAAAATGGAGGACCTTATTAAGGCCTTGCTCCAAGCTACAGCAGCTCAGCAGGAGACGAACAAACTTCAGCAGGAAGCTACCTGGGCTCAGCAGGAATCTACCA
Source organism: Taudactylus pleione (assembly GCA_031769625.1). Lineage (NCBI taxonomy): Eukaryota > Metazoa > Chordata > Amphibia > Anura > Myobatrachidae > Taudactylus > Taudactylus pleione. Next base: position 702,787 of record JAUIMM010000164.1, read on the forward strand.
GGGCTCAGCAGGAATCCACCAGGGTGCAACTGTTGGCCTTGGAGACAGCCCAGAGGCAACAACAGGTCGCCATCGAGGAAAACAGCCAGGCCATAAAAGAGGTGGTACAGCACCTGGTCGCCCGGCCCAGAGATGTTAATACGGGTCCTGCCACCACCACTCACTCCGTACGAGCCAGTCACTTCCTCCAAAAGATGACTTCGGGCGATGATGTGGAGGCCTATCTCGCCGCATTTGAAAGAACGGACGAAAGGGAGAGTTGGCCCCAGGAGCAGTGGGCAAGTCTGGTGGCACCTTTTTTGTCTGGGGAACCACAAAAGGCCTATTTCGACTTATGCCTGGCTGATGCCAAGGACTATAAAAAACTAAAACAGGAGATCCTAACTCGCTTGGGAGTCACCACCTTTGTTAGTGCCCAACGGGCCCACCGCTGGGAGTTCCATATGGACAAGCCTCCACGTTCACAGATGCATGACCTCGTCCATCTGTCCTCAAAATGGCTACAGGCCGAGACGCTGACGGGACCACAGATCGTGGAAAGGGTCGTGATGGACCGGTACCTGCGATCATTACCCGCGACTGCGCAAGTGGGTGAGCCATGCAGACCCTAAGACCGCGGACCAGTTGGTCGAGCTAGTGGAGAGGTATGTGGCGGCTGAGGAGCTGAGGAGTATGCCCCACCAAGCCCCGATGGTGCACCGGCGAACTCCCACAGACACTGGTAAGACTGTTCCAGGGGAGAAGGGTGCTGGGCGGTGGGATGTACCTAAGACTGAGGGTGTAGAACCTGGAGACAGGCCTGCCAGGCCAGGAAGGTTCTTGCCCCGTAAACGACTAGACATTAATATGATTCAGTGTTTCCGGTGTGGTGACTTCGGCCATATTTCTGCTAATTGTTCACTTACAACTGAACCTATGCAATGTGATACTACTCATGTCTACCGCAGGGGGTCTTTCTTTGCACAGACAGCTTGTACGGCTGACCGGCAGGTTGAGACTGATAAGCACATGTGTGTACTCACTGTAGATGGCAACCGAGTAGAGGCACTGTTAGACTCTGGTAGCTTGGTGACACTTATAAAAGCTGAGCTGGTGAACCCCTCGAGGCATAAGGGGAAAACTGTTGATGTGACCTGCATACATGGGGATAATCGATATTATGTTACTTCCGAGGTGAACATCGAGACACCATGTGGCTCTGCTATAGTTTCTGTGGGTTTGGTGCCTGGTCTGATGTACGATGCAATATTGGGGAGAGACTTTGCTCACTTCTGGAAATTGTGGGAAAGCTGTTTTGTTCCAGAAGTGAACAACCCCGGTCCACTTGAGAAGGTTGTCGATATAGTGGAGGAGGGAGTTTCTTCTGAGTCAGAGTTATTCCCTTTTTCTACAATGATTGGCGAACTAGAGAATGCGGAGCGTGACAGTGGCCCGCCAACTGATGTGCCTCCCATTGAGGTGGGAAGTGTTGTTGGGCCAGTTGATCGTCTGCCTGATTTAGAGGTCAGAAGAGAGGTCTTTGCCGTGGAGCAGTTGAAAGACCCTACTTTGGTAAAAGCCAGGAAGAATGTAAAGGTAGTTGATGGTAAACCCGTAGACCCTGATTGTCCTTTGTCCTATCCCCACATGGCAATGTGTCAGGATTTTTCCTGCCCTGAGTGTCAGTATCATGCTCCCAGACCACGTTTTAAGGGACCACTAGTTCCATTGCCTATTATAGAGGTGCCGATAGTGAGAGAGCACCTGAAACAGGCTCAACAGGCACAGCAGAGGGTATACAACCGCAATGCTCGGTTACGCAGCTTTGCTCCTGGGGACAGAGTGTTAGTGTTGGTTCCCACTGTGGAAAATAAACTTTTGGCTAAATGGCAAGGGCCCTTTGAAATCTTAGAAAGAGTGGGACAGGTCAATTACAAAGTTTACCAGCCGGGGAAAAGAAAGCTGGAACAGATATACCATATAAATCTGTTAAAGCCCTGGAAAGATAGAACGGTACTTTTGGCCGTCCGAGCCCCTCCAGTAAGTCCAGGGCCCTTAGTTCCCGAAGTGACAGTGGCAAAAACCCTGTCGGCAATTCAACAACGAGAGGTCAAGGAGTTTCTGGTTAGAAATAGGGTGCTGTTCTCTGACGTACCTGGGAAAACCTCGGTCGTTAAACATGACATCATCACTGACCCAGGGGTTAAAGTTAATCTAAAGCACTATAGGTTACCAGAAGCACCAAGAGCATCGGTGTCGAAAGAAATTAAAAATATGCTAGAGTTAGGGGTTATTGAAGTATCACATAGTGAATGGTCAAGTCCCATTGTGTTGATTCCAAAGCCCGACGGGAGTGTGCGTTTCTGAAATGACTTCCGAAAGTTGAACAGTGTTTCAAAATTCGATGCCTACCTGGTGCCACAGTGGAGAAGGAGGCGTTGGCCATAAAGTGGGCGTTACAAACTTTTAAATTTTCAGTGGAACACAGGTCAGGGGGCCTGTTGTTTAAAGCAGACACGTTGTCACGCGTTCATTGTTTGGGGGCTTCAGTTGTTCCGCCCCATAGGTCGAAACAAAGGGGGGGGATATGTGATAGGATCACTGGTAAAGTGGTCTGTGGCAGGGACATTTATCCCAGTTTCCTGTCCTATGTGTTTAAAATCCCCAGGAGAAAGTCTGCAGTGTAGCAGGCTTGAGTTTCGGCTTTTTCAAAAGCCGGTTTGGGACCTGGGGGTTGTGAGTGAGAGGAGAGGGAGGGCTCCACCAATGGCCACTCCAGGTTTTGGTTCTCGCAGCCTGGGTTTCCACCTGAGGGATTTCCACCTGAGAGTGGCCAATATAAGCCTAGTGTGTTTAGGGCTGATTGTCTCACCTGGGAGAGCAGACAGGGAGTTTGCTCAGAGACACTTGGAAAACCTATCTGTGAGTACTGTGCTGTGCTTTGTTGCTGGTGAGGGCATTAGGCCCTGCCAGGTTCTGGTAGTGAGGGAACTACCTGTGAAGTTAGTGCCCCGACAGGGCTAGGATTTACGTTTATGTTTTCTTTGTGTTATTTCTGACATTGTACAATAAAGACTGGCGCCGACCAGCTTGTACTTGCATCCAGACTGGTGTGCTGCTTCCCTGCTGCTGTGTGTGTGTGTAAGGAAGGAGTCCTGTACCCAGGAGAGGGACCCCCTAACCTAACTGTGTCACAAATATATATATATATATATATATATATATATATATATATATATATGTCTATTATAAGGGCACAGTCGTGCCTTTATAGTAGGGCTGCATCTAAAAAATTGATTTCTCCATTCCAGAGGGGGGGTCAGGGTGTTCAAGGGGCTACACCTCAAAAGCTTTTAGAGGTGCAGATCTGATATTCGGCATGGCCGAGTAGAACTGTCACTGGGTGCTGCATGCCACATTTCAGGGCAAAAAAACATAAAAAATAAGTATTTGAGAGAGTAATCTAAAGCTCCAACTGTCTCTTTTTTCTGACATTCTCAATTAGGACCACTTATCTGCTGTAGTCTATGGGGGTTTTTTGGGAAGGCATAACTCAGGGTAGTGGTGGAATTTAGACTTGGGGTTTATTTTATTAGGTAGCTATTGTGCCAGGGTACGTGCTTTTGGGGTTCAGGTAAATTAGAAAGTTACAGTTTTTAAACTATTACCTCAAGAATGCGCCATTGTAGAGATAGGACTTTTCAACTTGTTGCGCAGCCACAGTAGGAGCCTCCAGCAGGTGTGATAACTGTGGCTTCATTTGGGTGCACAAAGATGGCCATCATTTGTGGGCTTTAGTGGTGGTGGGCTCGGGGGAAAGAAGCTGGCATTAGCTGCAGCGGGAGCCGGTGGAAAGGCGCGGGGGACAGCGGGCGTTAGCTGCTGCCAGAACCCGGGGACAGTAGCGGGCTTTAGCAGCGGCAGTTCGGATGGCGATAGGGCAGGTGCTAGGACCCCGGGGAGGTAGCAGCACACAGAATGCAGGCTCGGATCTGGTAGATCCTTGATACCTGCTTCTGTGTTTCATTAAAAAAAAATGGTGTGGCCCAGCCCCCAGAAAAAAAACAGCACCGGGCTTTGGAGCCCCAGTACTGGTTGTGCTAAATACAGGGCACAAACGACGTGGGGGCCCCTCTATTAAGCACAGCCAGCGCCAGGCTTTTCAGAACCTGTTCTGGTTGCCAAAATACGGGGGACAAATGACGCAGGATTCCCCAGTATTTAGTGCAACCAGCACTGGGGTCTGAGCCAGACCTGGTTCTGGAAATACAGGTGAAAGAAATGCATAGGGTCCCCCTGTATTTACCAGAACCAGCACTGGACTCCTTCTAGCGGGGGGGGGGGTGATGCCACAGCCAGGGGAGCCCTTTCACCGGGCCCCCCAGCCGCAGCATCACCCCTGACTGCTAGTCAGCCCATACCGGGGATCCCTGGGGAGTTGGGGAACCCCCCCAAAAAAGGGGTCCCCCTCCTCAGGGAACCCCTGGCCCAGGCTGATAGCCCGGGGCTATCCCCAGCACCCTGGGCGGTGGGTGCTGGGTTGATTATGTAAAGTGTGGTGCATATGAAAATATAAATACTGGCTTTTGCTGTGGAACTACAGTTCCCAGCAAGCCTCCCCCACATGCTGGTACTTGGAGAACCACAAGTATCAGCATGCGGGGCATTACAGGCTTGCTGGTACTTTTAGTTCCACAGCAAAAGCAATATTAAAAAAACACAGCACACACCATAAAAAAGTACAATTTTATTAAAACATACATGCACACACATATGTACACACTATCTCACATACTCACCTAGTATCCCTGAAGCCATTCTGTCCTCTTCTCCAGTAGATAATCCAATGGGGAGTACCTGTAATAAAAATTCCATACTCGATGTGTGTATTCCATTGAGCACACAATTCTGTGAATTAGCAGCTCCACCATTTTGTGAGTGACAGCAATCTCATTCTGTGAGAGAGCCAAATCTGCAGTTAACCACAGGGTGTGATGGCATACCATATCTGTATTGCGCAAGGAACACGTACATTAAGGCGTCAGACTTAATTATCATAAATTTCATTGCTTTTTGAAGTTTGAGTGGCAGAAAATCAATAGGTTTTGTGAATTTTCAGATCATGTCTAAGCAGCCTTAATGGGACATGTGAAACCGTAAGGTTTTTAGTTTATGGAGAAATCGCATACACTTAGAAGTCTTAGAGTAGAACATAAGTGCTGTAGTCACATAGATGATATATAAAGTACACTTGAGTCCTATCTAGGACAAAAAAGAGACCAGCACACCAGCTTCATATGCAAAAAAAGTATGTAATGTTTATTTTTTATTTTTGAATCATTAATTATGAGTGGTGGGACACTCATCGCATGCATGCCGGCATTAAAAACACAGGTATGCGTGAAGATTTGCAAGTAAATTCACAAACGACAACTCTCCCACTAAGAGTTGTCCTTTGCAATAGAAGGACGTCCGGGTTTATGATCCAGAAGTCCTTCTGCGCATGGGTTGTATAACACGTGTGCCGTGGAGGGTGCTGGGAGGGATCCCTCTCAGGACAGAATGCGAAAAGAAGTCCAAAGGCTTCTTTTGGGCAATGCCCACCGGGTCCTAGCTGTGGAAAACTTTGCTTTCTGGTGCATATGAGACATGGAGTCAAACCCCTGAAAACGTCATTTTGTGAATATCTTATTAACACTTAATCTTGGAAATCAACTCGCTAACCTCAAATTCAATCTTTCAGAAACTGAGCTAATAATAATCCACACGCGTTTTGAAGCTACCTACAGATACGTCCTCATGCACCAAGCCTCAATACGCCATACGGCGCAAGATGCCTGACACAACGTAGCCGCTCCAAGAGGAGTAGAGTTGCGTATTTTTTTTAAATTTGTCTTATTCATGTCTCAGATGCAGAAAAACACCACACGAAGTGCAGTACAGATGCCGGGCTGCGACTTTAACTGCACAGGAATTACTTTTAAACACATACAAGGTTGCAGAAGAAGCACAACGGAACTTGTTGTGAGAGAAAGCCGCGGCCACTGCATTGTATTCAGAATAGGGCTCATTCGCACACAGATGTACAGGTGTCGTGCATCAAATTGATCAGTGCTATCTGGCATAGTACTTTTGCTTCTTCCAGTTGTTTATTTGTGCACATCTTCAGCTAATAAAATGCTCTGCGCAGCCGAGTCGCATGGGATTTGGTGCACCAAGAGGTGCTGTTTGACACGACTGAAGCCACAGTTTATGAGGACACGTCTCGGTGCCAGATTAAACCCTGTGGAGGCCTCCAGGCAGTCGATATCTCAGAGCCCCCCTTGGAAATGATCTCCTAATACGTTTGAAATTTTACCAACCAATAATTTTAATAAACCGTACGTAGGTTGCACCAAAATTATTTTACATACTGACAGATGACAGAAGATGAGCTTTTAAAAGACAAACTGTAATGTGAATCTGATGTCTATGATTTATGTACTTTAAGTTGTTAATGGGTACATTGCATTAATACATTATTATTTTGATCCGATTTCACGGGGCCCTTAAAAGGCACGGGGCCCCTAAAAGGTACGGGCCCATAGGCTGGTGCGTACTCTGCCTATTTTGTAATCCGGCACTGACACACCTGTATCTGCCATATCTATATATGTTGACAAAAACAACAAAACACCCTATCAATCTAGCTTGCTGCCTAGGTGTTACCCATTACTTCTAAAGACCATTTGTTCCCCACTATTAATCATTGTTCAAATCCTGTTACAAACATCTTAAGCTGGATACACACTGACAGACATTTTGGCTGATCAATGTTAACTGCCAATATATCTGGTGCCCGTTGGCCAGTGTGTACCAGCAATATGTCTGTGAACAACGTCGTTCAGACATAGCGCGTTGGCTGTGCTGCACGCCACCCAGCCAGTGGGACCCGCGGCCAGGAGCAGATAATGTGTGTATGAACGACCATCATCTACAGATATATCTGCAGATCACTCGATCTGTAGATAAATCTGTGCAGTGTGTACCCACCTTAAGAAACATTTCCATACTATGCACATACCTCACACAAGACAACGCAAGAACTTTAATTCATAGATTCATCTTGTGTTTTCTCTCTATGATCAAACAGTCCTCTGACCCCCTACACCAACTCATCCCTTAGGCCCACGAAGCACTTTTTACCCTTGCAATCTGGCTGGACCAATATGCAATATATGACATGAGATGTAGCAAATGATTTTTGTGGTAAAACCTCTTAAAAAGTGCAGTTTTCTAAGGTTTTACTGCATCACTTTAGTATTTCCAAATGTATTATTAGGATCCTGTGACACCACAGTCCCCATAGATTACTATTTGGCTGCAATATGGCTGCATGTATCGGAGCTTGGGCCCAATTGCTAGCGCCATAATAGTTGGCATTAGCCATTATAGCCTTCTAGTTACAATACCACAAAGTGGCCCAGAGAGAGATCCAAACAAGTAAGGGATGACATTCTCAGGACATATGGTTATTTGGGGCATGAATTAGAATGAGGAACACTGGCGGACCATACTGCAGGTAGGTAGGCATGATGGATGTTAATGTTCACATTACAAATTAGTATATCTTGCCCTTAGCCTCATGTACCAAGTGCCTATTGTCCTTTAGAATGTAAGATTGCATGCAGTACCCTCTTACCTCTTTGTCTGTCTGGTAATACCCAGTATTGTTTTATCACTATTGTATTTATTTATGAACACTTATTAATGTATTTCCTACATATTCTGCAGCACTTTGCAGAGACTTTAGTGAATAGAATAATTCACGTAAGTGCCTGCTCAGTGAAGAATACAATCTATATTTAATTTACCTCCCAATATTTGGGAGTCCAGAATCAAAGGAGGCCATGATCACAGCACATTGGGAGCGTGTCTGCGTTAGAGCAGAGGAAAACCTTATTTGTTACCAGTTATAAAATGTTACAGAATATGCTGGCAGTATATAAACAATGACAAGTTGGGATTTCCGCCGCTCACTATACTAAAATGGGGGGGGGGGGGGCCTGCAAGGCCTAGGTTAGATTCCCCAGGATCTAAGTATTCTGCAAGTATATAAGGGAGCACATATATGTGCAAGCACACACATATGTCGACGGACTGCGCCCTATGTTGACGTGAAGGACTGCTGACTCGGTGTCAAACACTATACTGTATATATAAAATATATGCGTATGACACAACTTTTGAGGTTTTTTATTAGAAACAAGAAACTGTAGATCTTAAAGTACTACAACATTATTGGGTGGATAGGAGATGAATGGAGGGGGAGCTTGGGATGTTGAGAGGTGTATTGGAATAAGTAATAATAATAGGGAGTAAATGGACTGTCTCAATGTAGTTCAGACACCTGGTGACCAACCAGGGGGTGGGCGTCCCACACCCCAATGTTTATGAAAGTTAAGGTCCTGATGGGGTAGTTATGTGGATATAATCAGTCTCGGTAGGTCTTAGTTTGTCTTAATACTTAAGTCTCTGGTGAGGCCTCACCTAGTTCCTGGGCAGGTTGGATTAGCATACTGTGACCGCTAATGATGTGTCTCGTGTACAGATGTTGGTGCTCGCCGGCCTGAGCTGCAAGGGGTGGCTGACTCCCTCATTTTTTAGCAGAAAATATTTACACAAATGCATTTTTATTATTCAAAAAGAAAAAAAAAACGAATTATTCCCAATATAAGAGGTGTCTCCCTTTCTGAAATTAACCAGGTAAGTGCTTATTTGGCAGGTTAGGGCTGTAGCTGCATGGTAATGCACAGTGTCCTAGCTGGTAGTGGAAGTAGACTGGGTGGTTAGTGTTGAGATATTGCAACAGAGACTTGGGGGTCAATCCAATTAGGTGCGAATTGCGAGTTGTGAGATGCGAGTTGCTATTTTCTCTTCATTTGCAATCAATTCATTTGCAATCAAATAAGCAACTCGCACTGAATCAGTCAGACTGAATTCGCAGATGGAAAGGAAAATCTTTATTTTAAGGTTAAAATGTCAGGACACTGTGCTGAACCCCTTAGATACCCCCCTAATGACTAATTAGGCAATTGGAAGTTTACAAATAGCTTAATTAGTCTAATAATTACAAAAATCGTCCTCAAATTACCACAAAATTAACTTTTTCGTTGATTACCACATATTTAATTAAAATATATTTTTATTTGAAAAATAAATGTTTTTTTAATAATTTTTAAAAAAAATTTCAAGGTGCCCTTATAGTACCCCAAAATCACTTTTTTTTTCATTTTTCATTTATTCACTTGAGATTAAACGAAAAAAGTTTATTTTTATTTTTTATAATTTTCTTGCATTTAAAAAAAACCCCACAAATCAGCCATTTGACATCATTTAAAAACCTACAGTACATTCCTAATGCCAACAAACAGCCTTCTATACAATCCTGCTAACAAAGTTATACTTTTTGGGGGGTCCAGGATGGTCGCCCCATTTTTCATGCACTTCTCTCAACTCCCATTTGGCAGTCAAATCGCACACCTCCACTTCGAGTAGTGCAAATAGGCATTTTTAATTGGATTGGAGAATTTTCAGGAGTGCGCTTCGATGCGAAGTCTGCGAGTTTTAAGAAACATACTCACTATTCGCAATTCGAACCTAAGTGGATTGATACCTTAGGGGTCAATCCAGTTAGGTGCAAATTGTGAGGTGTGAGTTGCTATTTTCTCTTCAAATTTGCACAACAAATTCATTTTGCAATCCAAGTAGCAACTCGCACTGAGTCAGTCAGACTGAATTAGCATTTTTCCATCTGCACCTGAGGATGAGAGATAGAAAGGAAAACCTTTATTTTAAGCTTAAAATGTAGGGACACTGTCCTGAACCCCTTGGGCACCCCCCCCCCACCTTCCCCAATGACTAATTAGGCAATTGGAAGTTTCCAAGTAGCTTAATCAGTCCAATAATAACATGTCATTTTTGGGGGGTAAAATATTGTCCTTGAAATACCCCAAAATCAACTTTTTTGTTCGTTTAGGCACCCCAAATTTAATTACAATATTTTTTAATTGAAAAATGATTGTTTCTTATCATTTTTTTTTTACATTTTAAAGGTGCCCTCAAAGTACCCCAAATCACCTTTTTCCTACTTTTTAGCATTTTTCATTTAATTATTTTGAGATTAAATGAAAAAGTCTGTTTTTATCATCTTCTTGCATTAAAAAAAAAACACAAATCAATCATTTCACACCATTTAAAAACCTACAGTACCTTCCTGATGCCTACAAACAGCCTTCTATATGGTCCTACTAACGAAATTATTCAAGATGGTCGCCCCACTTTTTCATGCCCTTCTCTCAAATCTCATTTGGCAGTCAATTTGCACCTCTCTCCGCTGCGAGTAGTGCAAATAGGCATTTTTAATTGAATTGGAGAATTCTCGGGAGCGCACTTCGATGCAAAGTCGGGGCTACATATCGGCTGGGTACACATCGCTCAGTGTGTACCCAGCTTAAGCCTCAGGGTGTTATCTGCCATTACCTGTTCAGCGGTAGTGAAACTACAAGCCCCTGGACACCGTGTCAGCTGAATGTGCTGAGACTTGTAGTGTCATTGCAGCTATGGTAGTTAATGGAATGGTATCTGCAAGGCATGGGGATCACTGGGATGCTGTCTATGTGGTATGACGAACACGTGGATGCTTTCTGTGCGGTATGGCAGACACTGGGATGCTGTCTGTGTGGTATGGCGATCAACTGCAGCCTGGCCCTATATATATAACGCACATATGGCACAGCCCCTCGTAGACTTGGCTACACCCCTACCCTCCACTACCTGATTCTTGTGCCCCTGGGTCATTTTTTTCAGAATCTGCCACTGGTTAGGAGTGATATGCTATGCAATGCTGTCCAGTACATGTGTGTTTCCTTTGAAAGGATAGTAGAAAAATAATCTTAACCCACCATAAATAAACTCACATCCACTATTTCACTTACATACCTAAATAGTACCAAAATTTTGCTCACCAGAAAAAAAAACTTCAGGCACTGTTTTAAAAATTACACTAAGGGAGGAATTCAGTTGTATCACTGTAGGTCCTGGATTGATAAAAATAAAATTTTGGGGCATTTTTTCTGCAGGACTTAAAGCAGCATTTTCTTAAAGGTTAATACATGTTGATTTAAATCCCATGGTAAAATTGCAGAAAAATCTGCACTTTTGCCAAATTGGAACCTGTTACATTATGGCCTAAATGTTTGTTTTAGGAGGGAGTCTCTTTATAAGCTCTATTAAAGCTCTATTACATAACCCCCTGTCCTTGCATATCCGAACATTGTCGAAAGGTAGACACTACATTGGCTCATTGTATCACCCATCATGGGCCCTCTTGTACACCTAGGAGGTCAAGAAGGCATGTAATTAAAACCAGTGGTAATCCCAAAAATAAACATTGTATTAAAAACGTGACATTTTGTGTGTTATATAGACTTTGCAGTAGTATGCAAATAGGCAGGGCCTTCACTTTGCCTAAAAATATTTGATTATTTTAGCTGCAAATATTAAGGGGTCTATTTACTAAGCAGTGTTAGGAGACAGAGTGAAAAGTGATAAGAAAGTGATAAGGTGCCAGCCAATCAGCTCCCAACTGTCATTTTTCAAACACAGCCTGTGAGATGGCAGTTGGGAGCTGATTGGCTGGCACCTTATCACTTTCTTATCACTTTTCACTCTGTCTCCTAACACTGCTTAGTAAATAGACCCCTGTATCTTAATTTTCTCCTGCCATTGGCACAGAATTGTGAACATATAATTATATTGCATAACACCCCGATCGATACATCATCCACTGTAATCTTGTGCACCATAGCAAAATACACTGTCTTGACTTGTAAAATCAGGTGCATTGGAGGAAAGGTACACGTAGGACCTCACAAAAGAGAAAAAAATTTATTTATCACTCCAATTCACTGAGCCTTCCATTGTAAATGACACCTGAGCATTTCATTATCATTATCACTGCATTATTTTTAATGTATTGCAATCCTTATACATAGTTTATATTAAAAAAAAATGCTTTGCAATATGTATTGCACCGTTATATTGCTCTTTAGATATCATTGATCTTTCCGTTCTATATTGTTGATGTCACCAGTTCTTTTCCCACAATATAAAAACAGAGATGCAATTATCTATGATCTCCACTTATCACCATTCTACAACATTACAACTTTAGCATATAGATTTCTGTTTGTGTCATAATCTTTTCTCTGTGACACAATCTGATAAATAATTAGATAAAGTCAAGCTGCTTGCTGTCCCAAAATAATTTAGTTTACAATATCATTTCACCTCTCCCATCATTATATATTCTATTCAGCCATCATTTTGTGTCCCCTTGGTCTCTGCTTGTCTATTTGTCTTCCCTGTTCAATTCAATACTGCTTATACTTACTGTCAAATCTACAAATTAAATCTTTCAGGAGCTCAGTTTGATCAAAAGAGGACTCTGTTGTCTTGTGTCAGTGGCTGATGCATTTTTAAGTAACATGTGCCTGACGTTTCATTTCCACATTGAAACATCCGCCATGGCTCTGCCACATGCTGTGAAGTTGATTTATGAACAGACCAAGATGCCAGTGTATTAGGTTCTATATCCCACCGTTGTTCAGCAAAGGCTCTATTTAAAAATCGATGGGTAGACTGCTGCTGCTGATTCACATGCATGTCATATCCACATAATAGTCAGGATGGGCTGCGCAGCTATAACCAGACCAGAGCTTCAATGGCTGAAACATTACACATTGTGTTTAGCCTTAATTGTAGGATCATTTTCTAAGGGAAAAAGTGTGCAATAGATACTCCAGTTATCAAAAGTTGTCACAGTAATTGCAACAATTTTGTTGAATTTTCTGTATGTCAGTTTGTCAATTTTATTATGTGTATATTAAATGTTTTGTGATCCAGAGAAGTTTGTGATGTGGATCAATTAAGTATTAACTTATTGACTATCAGCAGCAGTACAAACTTTTGTTTCCTTCTTGTAGGTCATAATTCAGGATTGATTTAAAGGAAACATTATATATTTTGTAAGGGACTCCTGTCTACAGCCTAAAGAGAAAAAGGGTCTCCCAAACCCTGGGGATAATTAACAAGATAACATTACTCTACGGTGCTGATAGACATTCATCTGTACTTTAGGAATCCTATCAATTAAAGTGTAAGTAACACTATGATATTACTCACATAAATGTGGGCTAATGTGGGGTTCAGTGTCTCTACTAAGGTTAAAGAACAAACCATTTACTTGCATATAGTATGCTATGTAAACCAGGAATGTCCAAACAAAACTGTACGTTTCATGGCACCAGTGTGCTTCTTCAGGCAGTCCTAAGGTGAATGCGTAGTAGGTTTTGAGTGATTTTGGAATTTATTTTATGTTTTAGATTTTTTATTCTTGTGCTATTTATAACATGTTTTTACTATTTGAAACTGTGATTTCATTTAAATTCATGTTATGGAATTTTATGCAATACATTGCCTGTAATAGTGAGAATCAGTGTGTATTTTATATTGACAATTTGCTTTTTTTAATTAGCATCAGCCACGGCATATTGTATTACTTTCTTTTGAACCTTATTTGAGCATTATGAGTACAATGATGCACCATACAATGAGCAGGAGTGAGTCAGATACAGCCGTGTCTGTGTCCTTGCTGCAGTCGTGACTGCGACTTTATGCAAATGTCACTACAAAGCCCTTCCCTGGTGTACATCCATGCGTCTGAATGTGCGAGGACTGAGATGCCTACAGTCAGCATCCGAAGATGCTGAAAACCTGCTTGTTGCATCTTTAGTCGCACCATCAGTAGCACTTTTGAAACTTGCAGTAGCCGTATGGAAGGTGCAGATTATACATCTGAATATGGCCTCTGATGCGTACGGTTCTGTATCTATGAACGCCACCTATCAGCGACACACCTGCGACACTCGCATAAGACACGACATCTCCATGCATCTGTGTAGCCACCTCCCAGTCACCATCCAGGAAAGCTCCATACATTTCTGCTACCGTGCGTATATAAAGTACTGCGACTTTGTATGAACACAATCGGGACATATGCGCGCTGTGACTCGGATGCAGCTTCCGACTCAGAATTATGCCCTATATGAGCTTTATTCCATATTTGCAAGTTATAATTAAATGATAGGTGCCGGGTAGGGGGGGGGGAGTTGTCATTCAGGTCATTATTCCGGTGTTTTCGGGGTGAAGTACAAGTTGTGCATATATGAGTGTGGTGCACATTTTGCAGGGCATCGTGTGGCATTATCAAATGTCAAAGTAATCTGAAACCTTGCGTCAACTCAGAGGTGACCTTTTCCGGTCATTTCATATACAATTAAGCAATAAGTAAGATACAAAGTCAAACTATATATATGTACTAAAATAAAGTAAGTGCTATTTGATTTAAGTAATAATCACTAGTTTTCTATTCAACTCAGTTTTTCCCTTTGTTTTATTATTCTGTGCTTATATCACCGTCATCCTGACATCTCATGCACGGTAACTTGATCAGGTCATCAGACTAATTATGTTACTATCTATATGTGGCGTTAAATGCCAAATATGAAGAGAATGGAACTTGCCATAGAGGGTCGTAGATGATGGCTTGATAGCACCTCACCTCCCTTTAGATGCAACCTCTAAAGCATTGGATGTGCCCCATTCTCCAAAGCTCTCATAGCTAAATGCACTATGCAGTGCTAAACATTTATGTGTATTCATCTTTGTGAGTATAACACCTCTAGTGGCGGCTCCAGAGGTGGGTCTGCAGCGCAGTCCAAAATTCAGATAGGAGAGATGCACCAACTACCAGTGATTCCTCACCGACGATCTTTCGCAGTGTTTGGATGGAAGGGCATTTGGTGTGGTTCCCCTATTTGATTTTTGGACTGCAGCCCCTCCTCTGGAGCCACCAGCAGGGCCGTAGCTAGGGTAGTGTGGCCAGTGCCATCGCACAGGGCACCACAGGTCAGGGAGCGCTGTTTGGGCCTGTCAAATTTCTGTTTATTATCATTCTTGCTTGTAGCTTCCTCTTATTTCATCCCCAGCATCTCCTGGCCTCCCCTAGCTCTTCACTGGCCCTTCTCCATGAAGCCATGGCCCTTTTTTGGGTGCATTATGTCCCTTTGAAAAATGAGGGGGGCGCCAATGCTCTTTCGGGCACAGAAAGTCTAGTTACGGCTCTGGCCACCAGAGTATATTTACCTTTTTTCTCCTCTATAACTGTTATCACTACTGTGATGTCACTTCCCTGGAAGTCCATCCTGATTTATATGTCACTGACAAAATGTCCACTCTAAAGACTGCAGAGATGCGAAGACCGACAGTTCCACAAACTCTGATTACCCTTCAGATATACAGTCAGGTCCATAAATATATGGCGATATTGACAGAATTTTCATATTTTGGCCTCTATTCACCGCCACAATGGCTTTGAAATGAAACAAACAAGATGTGATTTAACTGCAGACTTTCAGATTTAATTTGAGGGTAATTACATCCAAATCAGGTGAATGGTGTAGGAATTACAACGGTTTCTATATGTGCCTCCCACTTTATAAGGGGCCAAAAGTAATGGGACATACTAAACAATCCTAAATCTAACTTTCACTTTTTAATACTTTGTTGCAAATCCTTTGCAGGCAATTACAGCCTGAAGTCTGGAATGCATAGACATCACCAGACACTGGGTTTCATCCCTGGTGATGCTCTGCCAGGCCTCTACTGCAAATGTCTTCAGTTCCTGCTTGTTCTTGGGGCATTTTCCCTTCAGTTTTGTCTTCATCAAGTGAAATGCATGCTCAATCGGATTCAGGTCAGGGGATTGACTTGGCCATTGAATAACATTCCACTTTTTAGCCTTAAAAAACTCATTGGTTGCTTTTGCAGTATGCTTCGGGTCATTGTCCATCTGCACTGTGAAGCGCCGTCCAATGAGTTCTGAAGCATTTGACTGAATATGAGCATATAATATTGCCCGAAACACTTCAGAATTCATTCTGCTGCTTTTGTCAGCAGTCACATCATCAATAAATACAAGGGAACCAGTTCCATTGGCAGCCATACATGCCCACGCCACGACACTACCACCACCATGCTTCACTGATGAGGTAGTATGTTTTGGATCATGAGCAGTTCCTTTCCTTCTCTTCTCTTCCCATCACTCTGGTACAAGTTGATCTTTGTCTCATCTGTCCATAAGATGTTGTTCCAGAACTGTAATGATTTTTTTAGATGTTGTTTGGCAAACTCTAATCTGGTCTTCCTGTTTTTGAGGCTCACCAATGGTTTACATCTTGTGGTGAACCCTCTATATTCACTCTTGTGAAGTCTTCTCTTGATTGTTGACTTTGACACATATACATCTACCTCCTGGAGAGTGTTCTTGATTTGGCCAACTGTTGTGAAGGGGTTTTTCTTCACCAGGGATATAATTCTTCTGTCATCCACCACAGTTATTTTCCGTGGTCTTTCGGGTCTTTTGGTGTTGCTGAGCTCTCCAGTGCGTTCTTTCTTTTTAAGAATGTTCCAAACAGTTGATTTGGCCACACCTAATGTTTTTGTTATCTCTCTGATGGGTTTGTTTTGATTTTTCAGCCTAATGATGACTTGCTTCACTGATAGTGACAGCTCTTTGGATCTCATATTGAGAGTTGACAGCAACTGATTCCAAATGCAAATGTCACACCTAGAATCAACTCCAGACCTTTTACCTGCTTAATTGATAATGAAATAACGAGGGAATAGCCCACACCTGTCCATGAAATAGCTTTTGAGTTGATAGTCCCATTACTTTTGGCTCCTTAAAAAGTGGGAGGCACATATTGAAACTGTTGTAATTCCTACACCGTTCACCCGATTTGGATGTAATTACCCTCAAATTAAATCTGAAAGTCTGCAGTTAAACCACATCTTGTTTGTTTCATTTCAAAACCATTGTGGTGGTGAATAGAGGCCAAAATCTGAAAATTCTGTCAATGTCCCAATATTTATGGACCTGACTGTATGTGATTTTCAGGACTGATGGGTGGTTGTATAGTGGTTTGACAACCGAGCACCAGTTTACAAAAAAAAAAATCTGAAAAGACCATTCAATATCGGATATAATAGGTATTTATGAAATTAAACAATAGGAAAGCATTACACTATACACGTGACCTCACTGTTAAACTAAAACCATAGGTAGACTCAGTAGCAGGGGGAGGTGATCATGTGTAAAAATCCCTTTTAAACATTTTTTGGGTACAGTGAGGAGCTTAAATTCTGTTAAAAACATTTTACAAAGAGTAATATTTTTGTTGATTGCGAGGCAACAGCACAAACGGTAAGGGTTACATTTCATCAGCTTTATACCATTAAAACATCATTCGTTATTCAATTTGATACATGCAACTGTCCTTAAATATAAAATATCCCAAGCAATTCGAATTCACAAACATTTTTGTTTATAAGAAAATAACATGCATTATGGAATTGTTTGTATGGAAATATATGCTGACCTATGCTGTCATCAGTGTTTAAGTATGGTAAAGAGATGTTTTATATTCAATTGCTAGAATGACCAAAAATCCAATACTATACAGCACAAATATGATAATATTTAGAAAAGTTTTACTTTATTGTTTTTATTATTATGTATAAATAGTTATTAAAGTGGTACTGGGTTATCCACATGGCAACTTAAGCAAATTTCTAGGGACTGAAAATGTTGCCAGTTGTTTAAACAGCTGAGTTCATGCTCTGATGCTGTTGACTTTGATGTTGCATTATGGGAAACATTTAGGATATCCTATATTTCGGGTGCATTCGGTTCAATCTTTTCTGAAACAGTCACCAATGCTCCATCTTGTTCCTAGTTATTTCATGTTCCAGACTTGAGGCTTGGGCGTATACTGTTATAAGCCATGGATCCATTTGTCTTTAGGTAACAAGTGAGCAGCGCAATTCCTACACCATGTTTTTAATTGAATAAATCTTTGGATGACACACTGCAATTATATTTCTCAAATAAAAGACAAAAAGCAAATAAAATTATTATAAAGTGCTGATGTTTTCTTCACACTGGACGCAGTATAAAAATTGGTCCACGAATGGCGACATTCCTTCCATTATTAGCACAAATTCTTTAACATGATTGTTGCAATCTGTAGATAAAATAAGAGAACAAAGAAAATAAAAATTGTGAAATTCATAACCTTTTTTTTTTACAAGTGATACTTAAACATAATGAAAATTCTCTGAACGTCTCAAACGAACATGAAAAATGTATGAAGTGTAAAACTCATAAACAGTACTTGCTGAAATGCTTTTCACCTTGAAGATGTTAATAGGTCTATTAACACTCTGGTCACATTTAAGTGTCAACTGAGTGTCCTTCAATGCCTTGTCATACAACATTGAGACCTGCTCTGCTATAATAAAAATCGCTATGTAAATAGAATGGCTTAAGTAAATGCTTTTTGTAAAGTCCAAGAAAAAAAATCAATACAAAATATTGTAAGGAAGATCATTTATAACTGTCATGTAATGCATGAGTGATAGGTTTAGTAATACATAAGTAATGTTAATATTTTTATTATTAGCATTCATAGAGCACCGACACAATGGTTAGCTCTGTTTAATGACTGTACTGAAATGCAAATTGATTTTGTACACAAAAAGAAAAAAGGTTAAAGAGGGTCCTGAGACCAGGGTTGAAGCCGTTTCAGGGCTAATAGTAAAATTTGTGTAAGGGCCCTGCACACACTTGCTTTCTCCCCCCGCAACATCCTGGGAACTTCTGAAATATTCCCCCAGAAGAGACCCCCTCCCCCCCCACACACACACACAGTTACTATGGAAATAGGCAGGGCTCCTTATTATGCCCATTCCACCAGAAAGAGCTCTGTATTGAGTCTTTACCACTAGACTGGGTTCTGTATTGTGTCCTTACCACTAAAATGGGTCTTTATTATATCCTTTCCACTAAAATGTGCTCTGTATTGTGTCCTTACCACAAGAACATCCTCTGTATTGTATTCTTTCTACTAAAATGGGCTTTCATACTAGAATGGACTCTGTATTGTGTCCTTACCACTAGAAAATATTCTGTATTGTGTCCTTACCACTAGAATGAACTCTGTATTATGTCCTTAACACTAGAATAGGCTTTGAATTGTGTTATTACCACTAGAACAGGGTCTGTATTATGTCCTTACCATTAGATTGAGCTCTTTTTTACGTCCTTATCACTAATATATGAAATGTATTGTGTCCTTACCACTATAATATTATCTGTATTGTGTACTTACCACTAGAAAAGTCTCTGTATTGTGTCCTTACCACTAGAAAGGGCTGTGTAATGTGTCTTCCCCACTAAAATGGGTCCTGTATTATATCATTATCATTGGAATGGGCTTTATATTATGTCTTTGCCACTAGAATGTGCTCTGTATTGTGTCCTTACCACTAGAACAGCCTCTGTATTGTATCCTTACATCTAGAAGTATCCTTCCATTCGAATGGCCTCTAAATTGTGTGCTTACACTAGAATTGACTCTGCAGTTTGTCATTTCACTAGAATATGCTCTGTATTGTGTCCTTACCACTAGAATGTGATCTGTATTATGTCCTACCACTAAAATGACCTCTGTATTGTGTAGCTACCACTGGAATGGGCTCTGTAATGTCTCTTTCTCACTAGAAAGGGCTCTGTTTTGCATCCTTATCATTAGGATGGGCTTTGTATTATGTATTTAGCAATAGAATGGGCTCTGTATTGCATACTGCTCTTGCCATTTGAATGTTATATCTACTGTATATAACTATTCTATCAGAATGTATTATATGTTGGTCATCAAAATGAGCCATTTGTATACTGGTCACCAGAACAATTTCTGTTTTTTAAAAGAATCTAGGGGGCCTAATAATAATAATAATAATAATTATAATAATAACAATTTCAACTGTTATTCTTTTTTAACATAAAAACATTTTATAAATGTTTTTGTTTTGTTAGCTCCATCCTGAGACGGCGCTACTAGAACAAATTTGTGGTGGCACAAGTTCCGCCACTATACTTGATAAATAAACTACCCCCATGCGAAAAGCAAAAGCTGGAGGTGGATCCTTAGAGGAATAGGGTGATAACATGCCCTGTTGCAATTTCATAAATAGGTACCTAGGTTCTCAACCAGTTATACATGTACCCAAAGGGGAACCTCAAATAGAGGTAATGGTATTTTAGTCAGTTAAATAATATAACTGAAATAACATGAAATGTTTTAGTAAACAATAAAACACATACAAAGCTAATCAGAAGGAGTCATTTTAAAACATATAAAAACTTGCTATACTGTACATTTACATAGCTAAGTACCCTCTTTGCAAACATTTACACACACTAGGTTGTACAGTACTTAGAAAAAACTAACACATTTTGGGGGGTAAATTCTCACATGGGGTGTACATTAAAATTTTTTTAAAATACTGCAATAGAACAATACAACTATAACAATTTTGTAGAGAAGAGAATAAAATCTATGTTTTGTCCACGCATGGTACACATCTTCAGTCCACAGGGAAGTCTGATAGAAAAGATTCATTAATTGGAAAATGATGAGATTTCACAGTGTGCAAATTCAACTCTGCCAAATACATTCAAGCCCAGCCAAGGAAATCCAGAATGGACAGTTGTATGCTTTAACCCTCAAGTTGCATTAAATTAAATTACATTTAAAAAAAAAAAAAAAAGAAAAAAAAACCCAGTGTTCTCTTTCAGCTTGTTCAGTGAGCACCTTTCTTTAAAAAAATAAAATCTGTTACCAACATATAACAGGAGTAGTGAAAAGCTGCTGCTGCAGCTGTTATTATTGGGTTTAATGGCACTGTTGAAAAGCTGGAAATAGGATTAGCAACATGGGAGACAGCAGTCTGCTCGTGAACCATACTTTGGGGTCTGCCAACAAATTCCTTGCGCTGTGTGCCCTCACTTGCAGTCCGAAAATCTTTCCAGAGGCAAAAATGATTGTATGATTGCTGTTCATTAACCTTGGTTTTAAGTAGCCTAATAGGAAATAACATATTCTGAATACTAAGCATGTAACCATAACTAGAGGATGCTTCCTAAATGCTGCGCTCTTGTCTTTGATTTACAGTAGGCCTTTTCCGGTGTCTGATGGTGTAAAATATATTTAAGACATATAATGTGTTGGTGGCCTTAGTGTGACCCCCAACATGCATTTGAGCTTAGCTGGTGGTGCTATTCCTCCTTCCTTATCATTATAGACTTTTTATAAATGATATAGGGAATTAGAAGCTCTATACACAGCACTACCATATAAGCGCCCTATCATCTTTTATCATCAGCCTACATCTCGTCGCAGGTAACCATAAATAAAACTTATGTAAGACATGGGGGCTTATTTACGAAGTGTCTGGTTGTAAGACCTGACACTTCTGTTAGCGTTTCTTCCCGATATTTAAAAGGGCAATGCTTTTACCAACCGTTTTTTGCTAGTAAAAGCATTGCCCTCTTGAATATCGGGAGAAAACACAAACAGAAGTGTAGGATTTTACAACCCGACACTTCGTGAATAAACCCCATGGAGACATATTGGCAGGGATAAAGGGTCATCTGTATATGATAAATGGTTTTATTCAAAAGAGAAAGGTGAAACAGATGGTGGTCGAAGAAACAACGGCCCCTTTTGCTCAACTAAACCACAAGCATGCCTACATGGGGGCCACCTGAAGATGGGCACAGGGGTGACAGAAACGCATAGTTGCTCTGTTTTCTGGTGATCCCTCCAGCACGTGCAGACCCTGACATGCCGGGACTAGCAGCCACAGCAGTGAGCTCATTGGAATACCCGCCTGTCAGATAATGTGGCCAGCTTGCGGAGAGATAACTCATGCTTTCAGCTGACCGGAGACCTACATTACTTAATTTCATGGGACATGTATTACTGAATAAATATATTTTATGTAGTATACAAACACACCAGCACAGAACTGTATTTGTATGTTTCAGTAATCGTGTGAGGTGGGCAATTACCTCTTAATTATTCTGCAGCAGGTGTGACGGTATTTTAGCTTAGGTGTGGAATGAGCGCTGAGATTATATATTGGGACAACTGCCAGCCCATCACACAAACAGTATTTAAACTCCAAATAGACAACAGACATCCCAACAGGAGGACAGATATTATAATAAAAAAAACTCCACCCAAAACCAGTCCCATTAAACACTGATACAACAGACAGTTAAAACAAAACCTGACTATAATAAACATACCTCTTAAATTTTAATCCCTGTGAAATCAATGTAGGAAGACCCAGTCTTGGGGTTTAAATCCCACCAGGTATATAAAATGCCTTCTGTCTCCCAGAGTTTGGAATGGTAAAATCTCCAATATCTACTAAACAGAATGTCATGGTTCTATTGTTTATAATTTTACACTGCATTTAGCGATTAAACTGACTAACTGACTCAATAGCTACTTTGTTGTAACAAAATAAAATAATTTCTATTTATATTTTTATACAAAGTATATCTGAGTCTGATGGGTAGTATACAAAAGCAGGGCTCAATCTTGTGGCTAGCATATGAAATATAGTGGAGTCTGATAACTACAATCTACAATGTGACCCTAGCTAGTACTGGTGGCTAGTATCCATAGTATTATTGAGTCTATTGACTAGTGTACAAAACAGGGCCAATCTTTTGAGTGGTGTTTAAAACAGGTCTCAATCTGGTAGCTCGTATACAAAATAGTAAATTATCACTGTCTGCTTTAATGAAAAATATTCAAATTTAATAAGTGTAATTCTTACATAATGTACAAATATTTTGTGATCTCGTACTTGGGAAAAACTACCCAGTTACTTTTTGGGGTGACTTCCTTTACCAAATTTGTACTATGATTTATTGTAGGCTTAAACTGTACAACATTCATACTAGGTGAAATCATAATATGGGGAAGCAAATTCATTTTTATAAATTTTCTTCTAACTTATTTGGAATTTGGAAATCAGCATAAACTAACTTAAGTTGGTATAACTCTTAAGATGTCATTAAATCATCCTCTAATTGTGTAAAAGTGACTATTAAAGAATCTGAGTAGCTCGATATTGCTTTTGGAACTGGATAATCACCAGGATTTCCTCAAATTTTGATTAATTAAAATATTTGAGCAACATATGAGAAAGCCGACAGGTTTGACCACGTTCGAGCCAGTTCACACATTTCTGAACCAATTTAATCAACACAGTTCGAGCATGTGCAAACTGGCTCAATTATGTTCAAGTTTATATTGTTATACTTTATTCATTTCTAATTGTGAACAGTGAATATTGAACTTTGATCACATTTACATTCACAGTTCAAATTTTAAAAAATTTATATACATTTTTATAATTTAAAAATATTATTTAAATAGTGTTTAAAAATGAAGCACTAAAGCCAACATTAAAAGCAAATGGTAAACTTTGAATGGGAACTAGAAATAATCAACCAGCGCAAACTGCAAAGCCAAAAATGGGCCAAGTATTTCCTACATTATCGTTATAAAATTAAAGATAGAGTAAAGTTACACAATCTGTTCCCTGAAATGACAGATCCTTTAAGGGACAATTTTTACTGTCATTTTTTTCACAGAAATAAAATTATTTAAGGGCTGTTCTCTGATGGGCTATGACTATAAAAATTTTTAGACAAAGATAAAAATCACTTTTTTTGTTTTGTATATTTGTAAAACCATTTTTCTCTGTGATTGAGCATAAATAAGGGGGATATTTTATCAAATTGTCACATTGTAGAAATTAAGTAATATATGTTTTGAAACAAAGAGTAAAAATAAAAATCAGTTATGGGGCTTATACAGATAAGCGTTATTTAAATACATACATCTTGTCAGAAGTTTAGCAGAAAAGAGACAACAGGTTATACAGGGATCATTGATCTCTATTGAGATGCCTGGAGCAGGTGCCTTAGCAAGATGAATGAGACAGTAAGAAAATATGTCTTACTTTTTAACTACAACAACAATTTATGAGGGCAATATAATTCTTACATAACAAGACTAATGGGAAGCCAACATGCCTAGGAGGAGCCAATTTGGGAGGATGGAGGTGCATCATCATCATCTAACCCTACAAAGAGTGTTCCGGGGCTTGTTGATTACATATTCCGATCCATACTACAGTGGTAGGGATCTACTTATCAAGGAGATAAAATATCTTAATTATTGCCATTTATCAAGCAACGCAGCATGCAAATGCCATCTCCGGTTATTGTCAATGGTGGTCATCGCAGGTGGCTCTCATGGGACAGCTTCTCCATGCCAAGCAACTTACCAGAGAATTATCCAGGACAGATCAGGAAACCATACCAGTGGCTGTCCTACTATGCTCTTCTCATCTCATGATGTCAAGAGCAGATGCGATAAAGAAAAAAAAATATTTGAATTGTTCTTGTTTGTTGTATAGTAAGAAACAAAAATTCTGTCTTTGAACATTTTTAGATTTTATTTTTAACTTTTACAGAATCTGCACCTGGAAGCTCAGGCTTCAGGTGCAATATGCATGCGCCTTTACTCCTACCCAGACACCATCCACCTGGCTTCCTGCTCCATCTGAGCCCCCCTACAATCTTCATCGCTAGTGCACAGACCACGCAGCCTGAAAGTGGGCGTCTCACCACTTGTACACTCCCATCGCACTGTGGAGCACAAAGGGAAGGCTGAGATTAGCATTTGAATATGCCCGCTACCACTATAGAGAAAGCAGCTGTGACTGCATTCCCCACCATCTCTAAAATTCGGCCCTAAATACTCTAAAGTAAAAGGATTATTGTTTTTCTGAAAAGTTCCTTTTACTCTAAAATACGATTTTCTTATTTCGCACAATAAGGTGAAAAGTGAATTAATGGAAAACAAACCCTAACATTTGCATTAAGATAAATAATAACTAGCTGTTTATGTACCACAGATGTTTAGGTGAGAAATGTGTACATAAAGTTTAATGTATGTGACCACCATGATTTGGTGCAAACAATGATGAAAGTATTTATTTTATGCTGCAGAGACTGTAAACTCTTATTGGCAATTTGCACTGTATCTTGTTTTGCCTTTGAGGTGACCTTGTTTTGCTCTTTATTGTTTAATTCAGGAAAGGTGGCAGATATAAACACACTGGGAATAATATGGCATCAAGCAACAGATTGGCTTTGGTATACAGTATAATTATACGAAGGCCTTCTTTGGCCCAAGTTGTGGCACCACCGTCCACTATGATCATTGGAATTCATATTGGCTAAAAGTCGGGAATTGGGACAAGCTAAGGAGCACATGAGAAGGAGCATGGTTGCACATCAAGGGGTGTTTCCAACACTTTTCGAGCACTAGATAGGTCAATACAGTAATATTCTATACCTCTCCTGTTCCCCTTCCCTAAAGGAATCCTTTGAATGCAGCGCATGTGTGGCAGATATGACATCACCCGCTCAAAGCTGGTCTTCTATGCAGAGGAACAGTCAGTGGGACATAAATCCCAGCCTTGTGGCCCAATTGGGAAAAAGCTGTCCCAATATTGCTTTAGCCCACAAAAGGACTTTGTGCCTGATTCAGACCCACTCGCGAGTGCATAGTGCTTGCAAGCGGGTCAATGGTCGGGCAGTGCACATACGTGTGAGAACTTAACTCACTCAGGGCTGGCAGCAAACCGGGGTGGCTGTGGATGTTGATCGACAGCTCGCCCCGTTTTGCAGGCAGTTTGGGGGGGTGGCTGCACAAACAGAGGTGTTCCCGAAGGAACGCCTGCCTTTTGTGGGCGGCCCTACTGTCATCACACGTGATGTCAGTAGTGAACTTCCTGCTCTATTACAGCAGGAAGTTCACTGGGGCTTGCGGTGGATGAGACCCTACCACAAGGGTCTTGTTGCAAGCCCGATGGTCGCGATAATCGCGGCCATCGCCAGGCCACCCACACAAGCTGTGGGTGGTCACCCACAGCTATGCGAGCGGCCTGGATGCAGCTTTTATTTAAAAAAAAAATTCTGCCCTGATTCATAGCGAGTGCTCTGAATAGCGAGCGCCTCTGAATCAGGACCTTTGTCCATTAGGACTCATTTACTAACACTGCATTTGTGCTTAAACTCAGCACCCAATCAGTTTTTTTTATTATTTGTCCAGTGTAAGTTAGACAATGAAATCGAGTTTCTGATTGGTTGCTGTGGCATAGTACACCTTTAATGTATTTATATAGCCTATTTGGATGGTGATCACAATAGGTGCATAGCGGATGTGAAAGTAACTGTTAGGCCACATAAAGAGTTCTCAACTAGGATCCTGTGTTTATTGGTAAACAGCAGTAACAGGATATGCAGGAACACAGAGGTAATGCAAGGGTTGATAGCAGTGACCAGAGGTAATACAATAGTTTTCAATTTCATAAACAGAAGTAAATAGCAGGTATTAGGTGTCTCACATTGAGGAGCTAAGGGCAGTACGTCTGCCATACTAGTTGACTTTCTGACTGCCCCCTCCAGGAGGGGGCAGCCAGGTCGGGACAGCAGGGGGTGTGGCTCTGCATATGTGGTTGGTATGAAGGGTTTTACAAAGTGTTTGCTGGTGGATCTAGACAGATCACTAACGGTGGACCATTGCATCCACCATCAAAACTCGCACCTTGCAAGTGCAGTGTCTGTCTAAACATGGGCTCTGTGGAAGGGGCTATGCATGTGAGAACACAGCCATTTTCTCTGATACACCCGTGACATAACCATAACATGCCCATGAGACTAGCTCCTTTTGCATTCAGTTTATGTTACCCCCCAGTCACCACGCAGGAATGCCCATGGTTTTTCCTCTCCATTTCTAATGTCAGCATTCCTGCAAGCAATGTATGTTATGCGTACCTTGGCAAGATCAGGGGAAAAGTGCATCTGCTTGGGTAAACGGTTGCATTAGTCATACAGCAGCCATGTACTAGTGCCCCAGTCTAGGACCTTGGTACAAGTACTCACAGATAGTTTTATTAGCAGTACAAAAATAAACAAAAGTAAATCCTGGACTGTCCGGCTCTAACTAAACAAAATGATTCAGAGTGAAAGGACCTAACGTCTCTCTCACAAATTAGAAGTCTTTAGCCTAGCACACATTCAGTAATCTCTCAACAGTCCTTTGACCTGTTCCCCAGACAGTGAGAGATTGATTACAGGGAATGGCACATCCTTTATCAGCCTCTCAAAGGTGGTCTCGCAATAAAGGTTGCTAATCATTTTCTGTCTACCAGGCTGAAAACCTGGGGCATGTATATCTCCCCTTGACAACCTTTCCAGTGATTTTGTCATATATCCCCCCCCTCATGTTTTGACCGGTGGGGCAGAACACTTGTAGCCCCTAAGCAAAATAAAAATGGGACAAAGCATCTGCAATTGTCACTTGGCTTCCCTGCCTATGCTATACTGAAAACTTAACATTTTGCAATTCCAATAACCATCCTATTGGACTCTTTATTCTCTACCTTTTCAACTGAGCATGATCTGTAATCGATCTAAATTTTCACCCCAAAGGGTACTGCCTTAGTGTTTCTAATGCCCACATAATTGCCAATGCTTTTTTTAACAGTGACATCATTTCCTCGTGTATATTAAATAGCCTTTTTTTCCTTTTTTTGCCACCATTCAACAGCTGTGTTAAGTGAAATATTGTATTAGTGAGTTTCCTTTTTAGTGCCTTAGCTACTATATATTTTGATATCAAATAGCCTACTTAAATAAATAAGAGGATAATCTTCAGCATCTTTGCTTTGAGACAACACATCACCTATTCCTACATCTGACGCATCTGTTTGCATGATAAATTAATTTTTAAAGTCAGATGTCTGATTGGGTGCACAATGCCTGAAAAGCTTTCTCTGCTTCTGGACTCCACTTAACCATAAGTGACTGAGATAAGCAGCAGCATACTGTCTATGAGGCCTTGGAATGCTGTCCATCATTCACTGAAAAGTGGCAGGTACCACATGCAACCCAAAATGGCAGCAAATTACTTTGGAACAGACCATCCAATGATGAAAAAGCTGTCTTCTCTTTTGCCTTCTCTGTCAATAAAAATTGCCAGTACCCTTTGGATAAGTATAGAATTGTTAAGTATCATGCTGTTCCCAACCTTTTAATAAGTTTATCAACACAATGCATTGGGTAGGCAACAAACTTAGACACACTATACAATTTACAGAAATCATTGCAGAAGTGTTACGCGCCCATCGGGTTATAGAATGAATACAATGGGACTTGACCACTCACTATGTGACTCTTCAAATATATCTAATGCCAACTTTAAAAAAAAAATGTAAACACAGATTCCCGTTAGGATTCTGGTATTATATAGGGCTTTAGGTTAACTTTAATCCCTGGTTGATTATGTCATGTTGTTTTACCAGGTATTTCATAATTGAAATCTCTATTTCTTATGAGAAATTATTTAGCCTTATGCAATTGAATAGTTGAGAGAGTTTTGGCTATGGTTACTTCAGCACTCAGACCTATCTCCATGTGTGCCTCCCCAGCCATTGACCTCACCACACATCACTATTCTAAAAAACATGCTCAATAACTGTCTCATAAGGACCTGGTGGCCCCTCCCATATCTCTTTTGCAATATCCAACATATCTATCATACAGCATATCAAAAGGCAAAGAACCCTGTGGAAGATTGTGGAACCTTTCTAATGGCCAGCAATAAATAGTGTAACAAATAATCCCAATATTTCCCATCTTTATCCACCACTTTCTGTAACTTATTCTTTAAAGTTTTGTTGAACCTCTCCACTAAGCCATCAGTCTGATGGTGATACACAGAGGTCATTAGCTGAGTAATGTTAAACAGGCGACACAACTCTTTCATGATTCTTGATATAAAAATGCAGCAGTTAGGTATATTTAGCTATTCCCACTCCTCTAAAGACATGTACCAGCTACCCCCCAAAAAATTGTCTTTGTTGATGTATTGCGCAATGGTATCAATTCTGGGTAATCCATTACTACCAAAATATACTGATGACCCCAGGCAGACTATATTAGAGATCCAACCAAATCCAAAGCTATTCAAATGGGACCTCAATAACAGGTAATGGGACAAGCGGTCCTCTATAATTTGGCCTGGGTGCATGATACTGACTCGGGGCAGGATATACAGTAGTCAGATACATCTTTATGGACCCCTGGCCAGAAAAAATGTCACTGCAAAATTTTCTCAGAGGTTATCTCTACCCTTAGATGGACTGCAACTATGTGACCATGAGACAGGTCTCTCAACAGGCCTCTGACCTAGAGCCGGATTATGGAGAGGGAAGAAGGGGGGGCACAGCGGTCATGTGCTCCAGATCAGGAGTCAGGACTGCACTGCAAGGCTAAGGATTCCAGCTGTAGAAGAGGAGACTAAAAGGGTTAAAGCAGGGGATCTGGGCTACACGGCACCGTACAGTCAGTGCCAGAGGCAGAGCAGCATGAAGAGAGAAGGGGAGGAGCTGCTACAGACAGTGTGTCAAGAGAAATGAGGATTATCCAACCTGTAAGGTAAGAGGGGGCTCTATATAGTTTGTCTGTATGTGTGTGGCTGTACTTGTGTATGTGTATAATGTGTATAAGTGTGTGACTGTATATATATATATATATATATATATATATGTGTGTGTGTGTGCATTCATATGTGACTATGTGTATCAGTACATGACTGTTTGTGATGTATGTGTGTGAATAAATGTGTGACTGTGTGTGTAAAAGTATGTGACTATGTATGTATTTGTGTGTCAAGACCATCGTGACCATCTTTTTGCACGCACGTATATGCTGTGGGTGGTGACCGACAGCTATACGAGCGTCCAGGAGGATGCTCCATTT
The DNA here is from genome assembly GCA_031769625.1 of Taudactylus pleione. NCBI lineage: Eukaryota > Metazoa > Chordata > Amphibia > Anura > Myobatrachidae > Taudactylus > Taudactylus pleione. The sequence goes on from JAUIMM010000164.1 coordinate 732,689, forward strand.
TAATGGAGGTGGGCCCTGATTCAGAGCGAGCGCTCTGGTCAGAGCGTCCGGCTCTGAATCAGGGCCAGTGTGTGGAATCACTAGTGGACCATGAATTAATAACTCATCAATAAATTAATATAATACAACGGTGATAACGCTCCAATAAATTTATTCAATGGCTATAATAATATCACATAACTGTAAGCAATCCCTATTAATCTTGGCCCTGACATGTCTTTCTCAAGCGCTTCCTCAGAAATCCATTTAAGTTCAGTGAATTTCAAACCATATTGAAAAGTGATGCTTAAGTGATGGGATATCAAGGGGGCGATTCAATTGTTTTAACGCACCCTATCTCCCGTCTAAAGTGACGGGAGATCAGGGTGCGATATTCAGTTGTGTTTGGGCGCCCATGCATATAGCGCATGTCACGCCCAAACAAATAGGGTTTAGCCGCACAAAGCGGCTAAACCCGTCTAAAGTCCTGCTTTGGGTGCCCAAAGTGCAGACTTATGTCACATTTCTGCTTGCAGCCCCAGGGGCTGCGAGCTGAAATGTATGCTCCCGTGGCTGTACACGCCCGTACAGAGCAACAACTGAATTCCCCTGTTGTGCGCCCGGAACCTGCAGCCACAGGTGCTAACAATTGAATCGCCCCCCAAATGTGACAGTTTATACCTACTTTTGTCATTTCAGAATTTTTTTTTACCCTGCTAGTCAGTCACACTGAGCAAACACTATCTCACTGCAGATCACCAAAAGCGGTATGGTCATACTACCAATTGCAAATCACAACAGTGATCATGCTAAATCACAGGGCTTAAAGTGGTCATGGAGAGGTGGTGGTACTTAGGGGCATTTCTAGAGAGGAGGGGGCCCGTGTGCAGTCTCCGACACGGGCCCCCTCCTCTCCGTCCGGTGGCCGGCAGCGCAATGAGCTGTGCATGGCCAGCACCGGAGCTATAGACTCTGGGCACTAGAGTGTGCCCAGAGTCTATAGTGTATGCACAGGTCACTGGGAAAATGGCTGTGGCGGCCATTTTCCCTGTACTCCGCATGCGCAAATGACGGGAAAATGGCCGCCGTGGCCATTTTCCAGTCGTTTTACAGCGCCGGACCCCCGTGCCAAGAGGTAAGTAATATTATGGGTGCAGGGTGTGCGGTGAGGGGCTCCCCTGGACCCAGAGGCCTGTGTTCCCCGCACTCCCTGCACCCATTATAGATACGCCCCTGGAGGTACTCATCTCCCCACTGCCCCTCCCCCCTTGTTAGGCGGAGCTACTGTGAGATGGTGCTTTGCCACTGCCAAAGGCGCAACTGGGGTTGATGGTGCCTAGAGCAAATAAAATAATGTTGCCCCTGCAAAACTGTTCTTTCAAATTCTGTATACGTATTTTGGTACAGAAATACACAATGGAAACACAAATAAGGGAAGTGAGAGATCAAGGTAAAAGGTAAAACCTCAATATAACTGGGATAAATACTACGTGCAAACATGCACACTGTTGTGTATAGGAAAATTTAAAGGGAATGGCCAGTAGCCTGGGAGCTGCTTAGACCCGAGAAGCTTTAGGGGCTATAATAGTGTGAAATACATTTTAGATGCTTTTTTTCACACTCCTGCACCAGCTGGGACTACAAGGATCTTACAGTGTATGCCCAGCTTTAAGGTAGCCATACAATTATCAGCTAGTCAGGCCGATAATTGTACAGTGTATGGCTGCTATAGAGCATCAAATATCGGTCTGTTGGCCATGAAAAATCTTCCAGCATGCCCTACAGATGCGATCATTTGTGTTTGGATTCAGCAGCATTGTAAAAAGTATATGTGCTATGGCGATAGACCCATCATCAGTGCACATATAAATGAATCTGACAGAGGGTAAATATCAGTACTCACATTCATACAGAAAGAGCAATTATCTGACAGTGAATAGAAAGGATATTGTAGGTTTTCAGCATGTCAGATATTTGCTCTATCTGTCAGATGGTGATGGCCACCTTTAGCAGTAGGCCTGTGATTAGGGGTGGCAGAGGTTGAAAGGCAGGTGTTTATTCTGCACAGCCCATAGATCAAAAAAATATTTATGTTCCTTTCATAAAAAATATTCATTAGCATGTGAATCCCATGGGGAAACAAGAGAGAATAGGTCCCATCGTGTAGTATTTATAAAGTATTTAATCAACCTACCACAGTAAAAACAATAAAATTCAAAGAAAACTCATATATAAAAATGTAGCTTATCTTCATGGTGACACCCGTTGCGTGGCCTCGGGAGAGGGGCGTGGCCTCAGGGAAGGCGGCATGGCCTTGCTGCCTGAAGCACGGCCCGTGGTTATCACTGGGGTGATGGGGGTGACGGAGGTGCGGGCAGTGCCAGCTCCGTCACTGTGACAGGAGCCGGGTGCTGCACTTAATGCTACAGTGCAGCAACAGGCTCCAGTCACTGAGGGGGATCCTGCACCTTGGTGTCACCCCTCGGTGGGTGACACCTGGGTGCGGCCCGCACCCCCCTTGTAACGCCACTGATGATCTTAGGACCTCATTCAGAGCCGGACGCTATTTGCGCTCGCTCGTTCAGAAAAAAGGGGTGACTATTCAAATGAACCGTTCGCTCTTTGCGGTCTGTTCACGCCTCTAGGTCTGAACGAGCGAACAAAACATGCGGTCGTTTTTTGGAAAACTACGCCCCCTGGCCGCTCGCATCCTACGTCATGTCCGCTATTTATTAGATTAATCGAGTACATCGACCAGCGTATGAACTGCTCGCTATTCTTGTGGTTGGTTTTTCCTACCGCAATCTTGCGAGCAGTTCTGACTATAAAACAACCCAGTGACGTGGTCAATGACGCTGCTGTTTTAATTATGCACACCCTTAAAACGCCCGTTTTGACCATTAAGCACGCCTGCGTTCGGATCTCCACTCCCCGTTTTCAAGCACCTTCCCCTGTTACCACCCACATACGCCTCCTCCTGTCACTCAAAATAGCAGGCATTCGCTATTTAGCGAACAAACGATTTTCGGCCACACTGACTGGTTCGCGCATGCGTATTACGATCCATACGCATGCGCAGTTGTGCAAACATCGCTTGGAACGAACGAGCGGCCGCTTACGAGCGGCTCTGAATCAGGCCCTTAGAGTCTAGGGGTATATTTACTAAAGTTTAGGTTTTTAGAAGTGGAAATGTTGCCTATAGCAACCAATCAGATTCCAGCTATTATATTCTAGAAGGTAGAGATGTGCGCCGGACCACTTTTGCTGGTTTTGGTTCCAATTCATCGGCTGGTTTTGCCGTGACTGGTTTTGGTTTTTGTTCCAAAAATTGGCAAGACAAGCTAAAATCACATAATTTTAGCCTTTTTTTGTTTCTAGAGTATTATTAACCTCAGTAACATTAATTTCCACTCATTTTCAGTAAATTTTGACCACCTCAGCTCACAATATTGTTTTCAATATTCAATTTTGTGACTGTGTGAGAGCTGTCATACTTGCTTCTCCTTGCAAAGGATTGTTTCATAGTCAGTTTTTTTTTAAATAGTAGTTTTTCTTGGTCCCCTTCTATGGTGAAGATCCATCCCAAGCAGCAGCAGTAGGCCTAGCACTGATGGATTCTTCTGAGGAATCCTGGTTAGGGAAAGAGTCACCTAGCCTTAAGAAATTGGATGCAGGACTACCTCCGATTATTACTGTGGATATTGAGGATGAAGGTGTTGGCGGTAGAGATTGCAGACTATGGGATCTACCTGAGAGAAGGGATCTAGCTGATACCTGACTGCTTGTTGTTATTTTTTTAGAACCAGTTTCTGATGTTGTCGAAAAATTTTCATGAGTTTGCTGCAAATGACTTAACAGGGAGGAGGTTCCCAGATGGTTAACGTCCCTACCTCTACTTACCATGGTTTTACAAACACTACATGGCCTAACAATTGTTGTCAGGATTTGGGTAAAAATATTTCCACACTTAAGAGGTGCATTTGTTGGTCCTATGCCCAGGAATGACAATGGCCTTCCTCTTATCATGGCCAAGAGCTGCTTCCACTGGTGCCTGACTTACACAAACAATATCCTCATCCTCAACATCCTCATTAGTGCCGGCGTCAGCTCCACAAATATCCCCCACATCCTCTTGCACTTCCTCAGTTGCATCCTCAATTTCTATGTCGTCAGCCATATTTGTGCTGTCCATCCCCACATTTGCAGAGGGAGCAGAAATGGTGGAAGGTATACTACAGTATCAGAAAGGTCAGGCTCACACATCGCACTAGTGGACATACTTAGGGGTAAATTTACTAAGAATCGAGTTTGGTTGTGTTTGCAAACTCATGGGAGTTTAGCCTTTTTTTCAAACTCGCAAATTTACTAAGACCAAACAGGTGTGAGTTTGGAAGTGAGTTTTCTCTTCTCACTGTTAAAACTAACTTCTCTTCTCACTGTTGCAAACTCAACTAAACTCACCATGGGCCAAACTAGGAAGTACTTTACATGAAAAAGTTGCAACTCGCAAATTTACCATGAAACAAGTTTACAATCTCTGGTGAGTTTGTAGCAAACTCACTGTTAAATTGAAGTTTCAAATAGACCACCTCCTGAGCTGCGAGTTTGGCAGAAACATACACAGATCAGTGTGAAAAACAAAACAGACACACAAACCATTTACTAAGGTTAGCGCTGTATGTGTGTGACCACATACAGCGCTAACCTGCTCCCAACTGACAATGAGTCAGGAGCCAGCAGCCAGAACAGACACTGATTGGCTCTGGCTCATGACTCACTGACCAGCCCATGTGGGAACTGTCAGAAGCCGGAGCCAATCAGCGGCTGCTAACTGTAGAGCGGCCACTGATTGACACTGGCTTCTGACAGTTCCCACGTGGGCTGGTCAGTGAGTCAGGAGCCAGAGCCAATCAGCATCCACTCTGGCTGCTGGCTCCTGACTCACTGATCAGTCAGTTAGCCCTGTATGTGGTCACACACATATAGTGCTAACCTTAGGAAATGGTTCGGGTGTCCCTTTGATTTTTTGCAAAGACCCCCCTGGATGCTACGGAGCTCAGCGCGATGGAGGAGGTGAGTATAGGATCTTTATTGCAGGTACTCCAAATGGGATTCTACTTGAAGAAGGGGACCCCGGTTGTTTTGGATCCAGTGCTGGTTTTAATTATAGGGGGACCACTACGCATATTTTTCTCCCTATAATTAAAACCAGGACTAGCCCTGAAGCCTGGTGCTAGTACTTAAGTTATGGTGGAACCCTAATTGTTTTGTTCCCCATAATTTTAGGTACCAGGACAGGCTGAAAAGTCTGGGGCTGTTTAGGCTTTTGGGGAGGGACCTCACGTCATTTTTTCTTTTAAACAATGAACCCGTTTTTTTACAGGTATAAAACACAAGCAGCTTACACATATCTCACTGATATGTGCAGACTGCTTGTTCTGGTGAGTTTGCAAGAGAGAAAACACTGCAATTCGGCTGAGTAATTTCATCTAAACTCGCAAATAGGGGGAGAAATCTCGATCTGCTTCACCATCGAAAAACTCCCTTTCAGCAAAACTCACTTCTTAGTAAATTTGCGAGTTGTTAAAGGGTAAAATCACCTGAGTTTTGGTGAAGCAAAGTGAGTTTAAAAAGAAAAAAACACGACCAAACTCGATTCTTAGTAAATTTACCCCTTAGACCAGTGGTTCCCAAACTTTTTTGAATCACGGCGCCCTAGAGTATCATCACTGTTTTCACCGCACCCCTAAGCCAAATGATTGTTATTGAGAAATTCAGAAAAAAATGTAGTAAAGTAAATTGTGCTTACCTGTCATCCTTAGGCTCAGTTATTTGGTGGTGGACATGTTTGTGCTTCTGTTTGTCCACATATTTACATTACATTGACCATAAATAATTTGATTTTGTGCTAGACCACCAACCTGAGGCACCCCTGAAAATGTCCTGAGGCACCCCAGGGTGCCTAGGCACACAGTTTGGGAACCACTGCCTTAGACTTTTTTCAGGGATTTATGACATTTCTGTTTCTGAATGCACAGTTTGTTCTACTGCCTTAGTGGTTTTCATTTTTTACACCTCTCTGAGTGATAAGGTCTTGCATCATCATGAGAGGAGTAAGATAACTCACTGACACTTGTAGAACCACCATTCATAGATAAAGGCCAAGGCCTCAGTCTTTCCTTGCCACTGCGTGTTGTGAATGGCATGTTGGCAATTTTATGTTTTTCTGCACCACACTTTCGCTTAATTAGATATGTGTTTTTTCTTTCGCACTGTATATTGTTTTTTTTTATTTATATGCCCTGACGGCCCTCTATGCCCTTGAGCATCGGCTTTAGTAGATGACATTGAAGGACTAGTGTTATCATCATGACTGATGGCAGCAGCTGCAGTGACAGTATTTGGTTGCTCATCTTCTCTAAACAGAATGTTAACTATTTTTCAATTGCACCATATGGCTTATATATGCACGTGAGCAAAACAAAGCGTACAAAACAGTACAAACAATATACAATACAATTATTATATTTTTTATGGTGCAGCTCTATTCCTGCCTGGACTGGAGCCACGAGGCTTATATATGCACATTAATGTCTTACTGATGGAGTCTGGACACAGCACAGACAATACAGCAGTGTACAGCACAGTGTACAGAAGCATGCACCCTTATACATATTGACTAAGCAGCACAGCCACTTGTGAGTGTGAACACTGCCTATACAGCAGAGTACAGCACAGCATACCGCAGTGTGCACTAACAAGGAAATGGTGCCCCATCCGTGGCACCTTATATTGAATCCAAAACCCATAAGAATCCAAAGCCACAAGGATAACGTTTTGCCTGGAAGTGGAATCCGAGTCAGGCAGGATGATCTGAGCAGCTGCTTGGATCTACACGGATTTCCGATGTTCGGGAGAGTTCGGATTCCAATGAATCTGAACAGCTCATCTCTACTAGAAGGTGTAAATGATAAGTAGAATCTGATTAGTTGCTATGAGCAACAACTCCACTTCAAAAAACTCGAACTTTAGTACATATACCCCCTAGAGTTAACAGGATAACATCAGAAGAAGGAGAGACACTGTAACACGTCCTCAACGCATTTTGTCTCTTATGCTTTGGTAGATGGACTTCATCATATACAGATAAACAAGTCAAAATTAACAGACGGAAAATAATCTATGTGCATTTATCTTTATGAGTAACTTGGAAGAGGGAAAGAGGGGTAACTCTGTATTGTGTAGAGAAGTGTAATCTACTGGTAAGGCATTGGATTAGGTAAATCTCAGGACAGCAACAGTGACTGTGCATCTACAGTGTCCAGTGATGTAAATCCAGTCCTGCCTTTAAGGCTCTGATGATGTAAATCCAGTCCTACCTTTAAGGCTCTGATGATGTGAATCCAGTTCTGCCTCTAAGGATGCTTTGACCTCAGCCTAAAGATAACCAAAATATGATGTGACTCTGAATGGCTCTAGTAATACACACATTATTATTACACACATCAGATAAAGGGGCATATTTATTAGTATATGCGCCCATCACTCGATAATAAGGATTCCTAATTGCCACAATTCATGTCAATAAGCAATACTTATTTTCCTGAATGTATTATTTTATTACTGAGTCATTTGGACAGGGTATTAGCCCATCCCCGCAATCGGTAGAAGTAAAGTGAATGAATCAGCGATCACTTTACTTTCTATTTCGGCCAGCTACTGCACTTGCGCCTATGTCGGTCGGAGCATGAGTGACCGGGAAGCAGTGGGTATGGATCTTATCGCTCCCTCTCCTGATTAATTTTGCAAATGTAGCCCATAGGCTACAATGATCCGGTATATCACCTATATAATTCCCACACATAGGGGCAGATGTACCAAGCTCTGGAAAGTGATAAATTGAACAGTGATAAACTACCAAACAATCAGCACCTAACTAATTTTTCAAACACAGCCTGTATCATGACAGTTAGGAGCTGAGTGGCTGGTAGTTTATCACTTTCTAGTTTATCACTTTCCAGAGCTTAGTACATCTCCACCTATGAGAATCCTTAATATTTTACTAGATTTTGTGAGGTCTCTTAGAGGCCTAATCATCATCACTTAATTTTCACCTACTTTTGTAAAAATGAAGTGTTCGAGCCATTCATCAAGAAAGTAAAGCAGGAGATGTCACAGATATCTCCTACAGTACTTACCTTCCTCTGGCGGAATGGCCCGCTGTCCCCATACACTAGTATAGGGACAGAATTCATCAAGCTACGAAAATATTATATTTTTATATTTTCAGAGTTTGAGTGCGGGAGCATTAGCCATCTTCAGATGGTGAATGCTCACGCTCCGGGCTTGCAACCCGCTCCTTCCCTACGGGAAGGATTCCCAGGTTGCGAAGAGGGATCCCTCCGCCCTTGCCCTTTCGGATCCCTCCGCCCTTGTCCGCCTCCTTCTGCCGGACGTCTGGGCTCTTGTGCGCACTTTCGAAGCAGTGATACACTTTGGTGAGACAGCTAATTTTTGGATCAGCTGTCTCCACGCCGGAGCATTGATGAATTGCTCCGCACTCGCATCGAATTAGAATGTTAACGTAATTAAAGTAATGTTGATGTTAGAATGGACCCTGATAATTAACGTCATGAATAGACTCCTTAATGAGAAGAGATGGCTCTATGTGGGCAATATATTTAATGCTATCTTATCATAATCATCTTTATTGCCAGGTCTTACATTTACATCCTGATAAAAATATCATACATGTATGATTGTGTATATTATTTGTCATACAAACATGAGAAGTGATCCCTAAGCCTCCCTGCTCAATTTGCTACCGTAAATAAATTCACATCTTTATTCATTATAAAATAACAATCTTCTGTTATTCTATCTTCTTTCATGGTCTGTCGTGGTCCATATGGAAAAACACAACTCTGTGACTGAACAAACACCAGTATTTATAGCTGATAATATTATGACAGGTTCCTGAACCTTGTAAACTCAGCAGTTACATTGCGCACAAACATGGGGAGCTGGTGTTGCACAACACATCTTTGCACGCACCGTCTTCTGTGCACACCAAGTTATCCAGCTGAAGTCTTCACTGGATTGCTGGCAGCTCATCTCTGAACCCAGCTTGCAGCTCCCCCCCAGAGTGGCTGGATTGATTGGCTACACTCGGATTGGGCACTGCTCTCTGCTACTTGGATGCAAATGGAACCATCTGTTACACCTCTAGTTAAAAGAACATAAAGTTGAGCATTTCATATAGACAATACCACCCTTGATACTACATATACTACACATTGCTTTGTCTCACTTGGCAGAAGATCACGTCATGGTAGGGCCAATAAGAGAAAACAGAAACAAGAGCTCTACTTAAATAGGAAACATATTTATTTTACATTTCATCTCTTTACTAGCAGATGGGATTAAATATATTTTATTTTACAGACCACAGGAACAGTTTTACATAGTAACCATTTCACAGGAACAGGAATCTCATAATCGCACCCCTAGTGTTCTGCTTCTGTATTGATCACAAATATCAATAGTAGTATTAGTAGTATTCAAAAAGGACTACATACAAATTGCTTTTACATGTAATATGACTCTTGTAAGCAACCACAAATATGTAATAAAACTTCATATATATATATATATATATATATATATATCCCTCTTGCAAACAAAAGTCTGATCTTCCATCACTTTACTCCTCTACAGGAGCTGCACAGTTTGAAAAGCAATCACCCACATTTGTACCTCAGTTTCCCTAATACTAGAGAAGTCAACAAAACCCATCCCATCACAATCCATTCATCTGAACTCCTGTGAATTGTCTAATCATCTTCCAGCTGGCAACCTTGCACAGTGCCATTTCTTTGTCTGGAGGATGACAAAATATTTTACATATGTGAACTAACTGAGCTTGGGTAATTTAGTCAAATTGTCAGTAGCAGACAACTATTTTCCAGATAAACTGGGTCATCATGTCATTCTCTAGGCCAGTGGTTCTCAAACTCAGGGCTGATTCAGCAGTGCAGATGCTGAATGCAGATTCCCGGAGTTCGGGAACGCATGACCTGTTCTGCGCATGTGCAGAACGTGTCTGCGATCCCGCTTGCAGACTGGCAGTAGATTGTCAGTGATTGACAGTCTGCTGCTGTTTGTGGGCGGGGAGGGGACGGCGATGCCCTCTGTTTGCCAAAACGGAGGTGTGTCGTCGCCGTCGGGGGTTGAGGGAAGAAGCCAGGATCTCCATCAGCTGGGTCACCTTAGCCGGCCGATGTTCTGCAGACTATCCGATGCTGCGTTGTACAACGCTGCTCAGATACGTAACGTAGCAGGAGGCGTGATGCCTCTTGCTGCATCAGCATATCAGCACAGACGGAATAGCTAAGCTGCTTGCGAGCAGCTTTGCAATTCCGTCTGAAGCTAAATCAGGCTCTCGGTCCTCAGGACCCCAAACAGGCTATATTTTCCAGGTCGCCCAGCAGGTGCACAGGTGTATTCAATACTCAATGACACATTTTAAAAGATCCACAGATGGGGCTAATTAAGTAACTTGTGATTCTGTGAAGAGACCTGGAAAACATGTACTGTTTGGGGTCCTGAGGACCGAGTTTGAGAACCTGTGCTTTAGGCCAATGTTTCCCAAGCTCATTTCTCAGGGAGCACTAAAGCTGCGTACACACGTTCAGATAAAGTGAACGATTTAAACGATAATGATAAGGATCTTATCTTTCAAATCGTTCACTTTAATGCCCCTGCAAACGACCAAACGATGGTCGATGCACGGGCACGAATGGTATTTGGGAGCAAATTGCTGATTGTCATTTGCTTTCATACCTTACCAGATTTTCATTCCAACCAATCAGCTTGTTGGCTGGTTGGACAGATAATCTTTAGATGTGTGGCCAGCTTCAGTGCATGTTTTATACCCCTTTTACACCGGAGCTAAAACCCTGGTTTTTGAAGGGTTAACCCGGGCAGCTCCCTGGTGTAAAAGGGGAGAGAGTTGGATCGCCGGGTCGAGTGACCCGGCAATCCAACCCAGGTAACTAGCAGGGTTTAATAGTGGCGTAGTCCATGAAACCCTGCTGTGAGAACAGCTCACTCCAGGTCACGATGACCTGGAGTGCGCTGCTAGCCGGCCGATTGGTCCGGCTTCAGTGGCGCTTGGAGATGACGTCATCTCCAAGCGACCACTTTCACTCCGCAAAAGCCGGGTCTATGCAGACCCGACTGCGGTGTGAGCGGCGCTGACTCGGGAATATCCCGAGTCAGCACCGGCAAAATTCTGGGTCTGATCCGGATAGGAACTTTGTTCCAACTCCGGGTCAGACCCGGAATATAGGTGGAAAAGGGGTATTAGAGGTCTCACAGAATCACAAGTGAAATAATTAGCTCCACCTATGGATCTTTTAAAATGTGTCAGCAGTAATGAATACACCTGTGCACCACTTAGGAGATCTGTAAAACATGCACTGTTAAAACCCTTTTGCACCTAAATTCCGGGTCTGACCCGGAGTTGGAACAAAGTTCCTATCCGGATCAGACCCGGAATTTAGCCGGCGACGACTCGGGATATTCCCGAGTCGGCGCCGCTCACACCGGAGTCGGGTCTGCATAGACCCGGCTTTCCTGGCATGAAAGTGGATGACGTCATCTCCAAGCGAAACTGAAGCCAGACCAATCGGCCGGCTAGCAGCGCACTCCAGGTCATCGTGACCCGGAGTGCACTGTTCTCACAGCAGGGTTTCATGGGCTACGCCCGTGTTAAACCCTGCTAGTTGTCTGGGTTGGATTGCCGGGTCACTCGACCCAGCAATCCAACCCTTTCCCCTTTTACACCAGGGAGCTGCCCGGGTTCACCCTTCAAAAACCTGAGTTTTAGCTCCGGTGTAAAAGGGGTATAAGTGCTCCCTGAGAAATGAGTTTGGGAAACACTGCTCTAGACCAGCATTTCCCAACTCCAGTCATCAGGGACCCCTAATAGTGTATGTTTTACAGACCTACTACTTGCAAAGGTGTATTCATTACTGCTGACACATTTTAAAAGAACCACAGGTGGAGCTAATTATTTCACTTGTGATTCTGAGGAAATCTGTAAAGGCCCTCATACATCAGCAAGTGATTGCAGAAATTTTGCAATTTGCAATCGATTGTGTATAAAAATCTTTCCCTTTTTCAATAGATTGCAGAATTGCCACAATCGATTTAAAAAGGGAAAGATTTTTATACACAATCAATTGCAAATTGCAGAATGCATGCACTGTTAAGGCCCTCATACATCAGAGGTTGATTGTGTATAAATCTCTTTCCCTTTTTCAATCGATTGTGGCAATTCTGCAATCTGCAATCGATTGAAAAAGGAAAAGATTTTTATACACAATCGATTGCAAATTGTACGATTGCTACAATCAATCTCTGATGTATGGTGTCCTTTTACGGGCAATGGAACTGTGCAAGGCTATCAACTGGAAGTGATTATACAGAGGAGCACAGGTGAATATATTATATTGGCAACTCCACTGCTTAATTCACCTGTCCTTACTTGAGACACAGACATGCACTGTTGGTGAGGCCTTAAACCAGGTCTGATAATAGTAGTGTAAACCAGTGATGACATCTTTCAACCAAATAATGATAGTTATATAAGGTACTGATACACCTTTTTCCCAATTGTTCTTGTCATTTTGCAGATCATCTTTGCAAGTGCTAGTTATACCCCTTTCACATCGCAATGCCGGGTTACACCCGGAATTTTGTACACAGGTACATCCTTGGTGCGACCTGGCTGAGACCCCTTTTAGACTGGCAGCCCGACCCGGCTTATTGTTGGGTCAATGACGTCACCGCCATCCCGTGCTGAGCTTGTGCTTGGAGATGATCTCATCTCAAAGCGTCGGCTCTTCCTGTGCTGTGAGCCGGGTTGAACCCCTGTTTAACCCTGCTCGTCACCAGGGTTCAAATGCCGGATCGCTCGACCTGGGTTATTTCAACCTGGCTCTTCACACTGCACAATAACCCAGGTTGCTGCGCATTCATGTGCAATAACCCGGGTTATTACTGGCAGTGTGAAAGGTGTATAAGTGTATTAGCTCTCAGGACAGATGCACACATGTTTAGTCTGACACTTGAAGGGCTAGTTAAGTAGTGATCATCGATTTTCATATTGTATATGATTATCAGTACACACTGACAATGTCCTGAAAGCTTGGCCAACCTTGAATGTTACAATCAGCGTTCATAGGGCCTGATTCAGCAAGGAACGCACAAGAGAGAACGCACGCATTTGGCCGATGTTTTTGTATTGCGCATGCATATGCATCGCACTGCGCATGCACGAACTAGCCAGTGCATTTGGGTTAGGGTATGCAGACTACACGCAGTGTGTACGCAGGCCCCTCCGATATTGATTGACAGGTAGTGCAGTTTGTGGGTGGTGACGGGGGGGTGGTCAGGCGAACGCAGGCATTATAACGCCGTTATAAGGGCGTACATAATTAAGGCAGTGCGGCGGCATACGCAGCCATACTGTAAGCTGTGCACAGGAAGCTGGCAAAATCCTGCGGCAGTTCAGTCAACCACTATTATGCTAATGGATCCGATTGTTCTCGATGTTACCGATGTTTACGCTATCTTGCGTGCTGATCAGGCTGTGAGTAAAGGGAGATGGGCGGCTTAGTATGGGGCTGGGCGTCTGCATCTTGTCCTGCGGTCTCCATGCGTATGCATTGATTAGCATATTCTCGCAGCGGATGGGTGCGTACATCTGCATCCGTGCGTTCCTTGCTGAATAAGGCCCATAGTCAGTCAAGCTTCCGGATGCTGCTAGTGTGTACTGACAGCCCTCTTCACTATTGCGGTCAATTATGTCTATTTAACTAGCTGTATAAGCTGTTGTGACTGAATCTACCAAGCATGTAAAATAGAAGCCAGTGGGTATCCACCATTAGTAGAATTCTAGTTATGTATCCAGTAAAGTAGTTAAACATAAACTAATTAAACTTAGCAAATTCATCAATTTAACATTTAAATTAATTATTTAAAGTCTCACTGAATGGAAGAGCTGCAAATAACATAAACCAGTATATATGACAAAAGGTGCTAAAGATGTCTTTCCAGGGGTGTTTCTATAACACTGCACAACAATGAAAATGTTTCCGATGTGAAAATAGTTACTTCTAATTGATGTCAGCATGCAGAGAATGAATATGACATTTAAAACTCTCTGTTAGCTCTGAGTTCCGAGATACAGCCCATTTATGACGATGTAGGGGTATTCCTAGTGAAGTGGGTAGAATGGAGAGAATCTTACCAGCAATCTGCGTTCCGCGCAGAGGGGGCGGGGCCTAATGACCCAATTTAATGAATCAGTTATTTGTCCCCTCCCCTATTCAAATATATGTGATTCACGGGATTACCCACACAAGATAACTGTGGTGCACTGAGTGACAAGCATAGTGAGCGATTCCACCAAGACATTTCACCAATGGAACAAAGATATCAGGGTCGGTGATCACTACTGTTGGACAGTGACAAGAGAAGCCCCAGAAGAGGAGTACAAGCGACAAGCAAAGAGAAAGCACCCCCATGTATAGACCACTATATTAGATAGTACTTTCCTATGCTGTATGTTTGTTTCGTATGCTGTATGTTCGTTTCGTATGCTGTATGTTTGTTTCGTTTTGTGTTCTTATTTGTGATTGATTGAATTAAAACAACTTATTTATTTTCTATCAAGAAAATATCAGATTATTTTAAATTAGCTTTTCACTATGACTATATTATTAATGTACATACAGTATAGTAGAGTAGTGTAGCTCAAAAAATAGAGCTAGTAAAAACATTCTGAAATCATTTTTGTTTTCTTGACCACAAATTAGTAATGTATGACTATTTTTAGAAAGGAAACAAATTAAAAGTATTAATTTGTTGTACAGTGTAATGGGTCCAGGGGGGCCCACACCGCACACCCTGCACCCATAGGTAATTATACTTACCTCTACACCCATTCCCGAAGTGCTGCTCCGCAGCACCGGACCGGCATTGTAGAGCAGCAAACACTCACTGGGAAGATGGCGGTGGCCATTTTCCCAGTGATCTGCGCATGCGCAGAAAAGATGTCCCCGGGAAAGTAGGCGCTGACGCCATTTTCCCGGAGACCCGCACATGCGCTGTAGATTCTGGCATGAAGCCAGAATCTACAGCGCTCAGTGCCGCTGAGCCACCGTCAGAGAGGGGGGGCCCAAACGGAGGCTGCACACTGGCACCCTCCTCTCTTAAAACACCCCTGTGTCTTTCTGTAGGATTATTGACTAGAAGACTGAGGCACACCATGGGCAAAAGTATGTGGACGCTTAAACATCACACCCATATGTGCTCAGTGAATGTCTCATTCTTAATCCATAGGCATTAAAATGGATTTGTTCCCTCATTGCTGCTATAACTGCCTCCAGTCTTCCGGGAAGGCCATCCATTCAGCCACAAGAGCAATGGTGAAATCCGGCACTGATGGTAGGTGATATGGTCTGGCTCACAGGCAAATTCTTCCCAAAGATATTCGATGGAGCTGAGGTCAGGGCTCTGCGCAGGCCAGTTAAGTTCTTCCACACCCAGCTCAGCAAACCGTTTTTTGATGTACCTCACTTTATGCACAGGGGTATTGTCACTTGGGCTGTCCTCAAACTGTTGCCAGCTCATAATTCTCTACAATGTCACTGCTGTAGAATTAATAATTACTTCCACTGGAACTAAGAAGCAGAAGCCAAATTATTTCTGCACCAACAAACTTTACTATTGGCAGTACGCATTTGGGCAGGAAATGTTCTTCTGACATATGTCAAACTCATCCATCACACTGTTAGATGTTGAAGTGTGAGTCTTCACTTCAGAGCCCAATGATGGTACTTTACACCAATCCAGCTGAGGTTTGGCATTGTGCATGTTGACTTCAGGTTGGGGTACAGCTGCTCACCCTTGAAACCCAAATTATGAAGCTCCCGATGAACAGTTCATGTGTGACATGGAACTTAGTAGTGAGGGAGCGGCACATATATACCTGCTCCAGCAAACCACTTCTGTGATGTCATGTTGTCAAATGTATTGAGGAGTGGGGGGGGGGGGTGCTCAGGTTGAAAAAATGTCTTGCTACGCCCCTGCTGTGAACTGATTAAACTAAAATACAACTTTTTGCCCACAAGCATGGAGGATACATTTGGAGAAAAATAGTAGAGGCATTTGAGAGATGGAACATCTTACCAACCATAATTAATGGGGGTTGCGCTCAGCATTGGAGGTTCACATCAGCCAGTGGCAAAATAACTATATTCTGAGTAAAAGGAAGAATGGATTCAACTAAATATCAACAGACTAGAAGTTAGGAGTCCCAGAGAAATTAACGCTAAAAAAAGATTTGATATTTCAGCATGTGAACTAAAATATACCTCAACACAAAACTCACAGTGAAATACAGTGGCCTCCACACTGCCCAGATATGAATGTGGTTGAAAATCTTTGGGGAAATCTCAGACATCCAGTATATGTAAAAAAATCTAAGAATATTTCTAATTTATTTCCCATACAAGAAAGGGTGGGAAATAAATTCCTAAAGCAGGACCCAATCTTAGTTACAAGAAACACTTGGAAGCTGTGATTTCTGAAAAAAGAACTGTTACCTAGGACTGACCATCTGGCAGGGACATATTAAGAGAGGAGGGGGTCCATGCATCAACTACACATGCGCAAGTCTCTAAGGAAATGATGCGGCAGCCATTTTCCTGGAGAACTTCTTCCTCTGTGCATGTACAAAACGCTGGGAAAATAGCCATTACACCATTTTCCCAACTCCTGAGAGGTAATTATTGAAGAAATGGGTGCAGGGTGTTGGGTGTGGGCCCTTTGCACACCCTGCACCCATTATAGATAGTGCTGTCTGGGTGCCCAATCATTTTGACAGAACATACCACACAGGGCCTGATTCAAGGTATGGACACTGCCTGGTGTAGTAGCCAGTGTCTGTGGGCCTGATTCAGAGGTGGACGGTAATGAGAGACGCGACTGTGTCTTATTACACAGCGCAACTGCGTCATTATGTTAATGTTACAGCCGATGTCAGTGGCAAATGCAGGATTTCTAGAGGGGGGGTTCCAAATGCTTGATTTTAGAGTGAGTGTGGCCAGTCCATGAAGAGGGTAGAATTAGCACTTAACCAGCTTTAACATGCATCATACAAAGTGTATTGTGTGTCGTAATTCCAGCATATACAGGACCAGAGATCACAGTAAGCCATTAAATGCGGCAGTATGGCCCATCCTGCCTGAGCTGAATGCTTTTATCTTAGATGTGGCTACCATTCCAGAGTATTAGAGCAAGTCCAGGAGTCTGGGAGCAGCAGAATAAACTAGCACTGCCCTGGACATATACAGTATGTACATATTGGGCTCTATAGCAGCACATTTCTAACAGTGAATGTTTTCCAGATCTCCTAGTTGATGCACAGGTTATTTATTACTAGCTGATACATGTTAAAAGATCCACAGGTAGTGCTAATTATTTCATTTGCGATACTGAGAATAACATGCAGCACTAGTAAAATTATATTATATTACTATTTCTATTGTGGTCATGGAGTGGGGTTTCCAGGCAGACGGAAACCCCCCCTGCGTTTGCCTATGGATGTGATTCATTTCATGCTCGTTGCCAGGGGTTTCATGCTCATTGCCACGGGTTTCATGCTTGTTGTCAGGTGTTCCATGCTCGTTGCCAGGGGTTTCATGCTCATTGTCAGGGGTTTTACGCTTGTTGCCAGGGCTTTCACGGAAGAAGATGCAGCTTCTCCTGGCAGAGCCAGCATTCCCGGCACTTCCGGGAACACTAAGGGGTCTACTTATCAAGCAGTGAAAAGTGTGGAGAAGTGAACCAGTGGAGAAGTTGCCCATAGCAACCAATCAGCTTTGAAGTAGCATTCATCAAGTACAGTCTATAAAATAATAGGTAGGAGCTGATTGGTTGCTATGGGCAACTTCTCCACTGGTCCACTTCTCCACACTTTTCACTGCTTGATAAATAGACCCCTATGTGCTATTCTCTGGCCTAACAGACACTAGAGGTCCAGTAGGACCTCTAGCATCTGTCTCCTCCTAGGCGGTGGCCATTTTTGGAGAGTCATTTCAGCAGATTCCATGCGGACGGCTAGTCCGCCTGGAATCTACAGCCCCCAAGACACCTGCAAAGGCTGAGTCAGCCCTTCAGCACCCCCTCAAATCTGGTGCCCAGTGCACGTGCACCTCTAGCCCACCCATAGTTGCGGCCCTGGGTCACTGACAGGCAGAGGAGAGTGTGTGTGTGTGTGTGAAGGGTCACTGACAGGCAGAGGGGAGTGTCTCTGTGTGGGAGGGTCACTGACAGGCAGAGGGGATGTGTGTGTTGTTGGGGGGTTACTGACAGGCAGAGGGGAGTGTGTGTGTGTGTGTGGGGGTCCTTGATAGGCAGAGGGGAATGTGTGTGTAGGGGTCACTGACATCCAGAGGGGAGTGTGTGTGCGAGAGGGGTCATTTACAGGCAGAGGGGAATATGTGTGTGTGTGTGGGGGGTCACTGACAGGCAGAGGCGAGTGTGTGTGGTAGGGGGGGAGTCACTGACAGGCAGAGGGAAGTGTGTGTGTGTGGGGAGGTCACTAACACACAAAGGAGAATGTGTGTGTGTGTGGGGGGGTCACTGACAGGCAGAGGGGCATGTGTGTGGGGGCGTCACTGACAGGCAGAGGGGAATGTGTGTGGAAGGGGTGTCACTGACAGGCAGAGGGGAATGTGTGTGGAGGGGGGTGTCACTGACAGGCAGAGGGGAATGTGTGTGGGGGCGTCACTGACAGGCAGAGGGGAATACGTGTGGGGGAGTCACTGACAGGCAGAGGGGAATGTGTGTGGAAGGGGTGTCACTGACAGGCAGAGGGGAATGTGTGTGGAGGGGGGTGTCACTGACAGGCAGAGGGGTATTTCTGTGGGGGGATCACTGACAGGCAGATCAGTGTGTGTGTGTGTGTGTGTGTGTGTGTGTGGGTGGTGTCACTGACAGGCAGAGGGGAATATGTGTGGGGAGGGTCACTGACAGGCAGAGGGGAATGTGTGTGTGGGGGGTCACTGACAGGCAGAAGGGAATGTGTGTGTGGGGGGGGTCAGTGCCAGGCAGAGGGAATGTGTGTGGATGTGTGTGGGGTCATTGACAGGCAGAGGAGAGTGTGTGTGTGTGAGTAGGGTCAATAACAGGCAGAGAGGAATGTGTGTGTCGATGGGGGAGTCACAGACAGGCAGAGGGACGTGTTTGTGTGTGGGGGGGTTGTCACTGACATTACGAGGTCAATGTGTGTGTAAGGGGGCGTCACAGGCAGAGGGGAGTGTTTGTGGGGGGGTCACTGACAGACAGAGGGGAGTGTGTGTGTGGGATCACTAACAGGCAGAGGGGAGTGTGTGTGTGTGTGTGTGTGTGTGTGTGTGTGTGTGTGTGTGTGTGTGTGTGGGAGGGTGTCACTCACAAGCAGATGGCAATGAGTGTGTGTGGGGGGTCACTGATAGGCAGAGGGGAGTGTGTGTGTGGGGGTGTCAATGCCAGGCAGAGGGAATGTGTGTGTGTGGGGGGGTCATTGACAGGGCCATCTCTTCCATTGGGCTTGTTGGGCAGTTGCCCAAGGGCCCGAAGCTTATAGGGGCCCACCAAGCTGCCCCCCTACAGCCGTGAGTACTCACTTCAGTCCCAGTTTCATTTCATCCGCCGGCTTCAGACCAGTCAGACAAAGTCTCTCTGCATGTGTGGGAGGTCTGATGGGTTTGCAGGAAGGTTTAATTTTATTGACCATTTACATTTTTTTCCCGTGAGTAGGGGCCCCAGTGCATTGATTTGCCCAGGGCCCACACTGCTGTTAAGACAACCCTGGTCATTGACAGGCAGAGGGAATGTGTGTGTGTGTGTGTGTGGGGGGGGTCATTGACAGGCAGCGAGGAGAAAGAAATACTCTGTAGAGGAGAAAAGGTGAGGATGTTCCAAAGAGTACAATAGTAAAAAAAAAAAAGGTTATGTTAAGTATAATCTATATAATAGGGATAAAAAAGGGATAAACAAGAAGAGAGAGATGGAGTAAGAGGGGAAGAACAGACTTGCCTACATTTCAGCTGGGCAGCCTGGTGGGAGGTGCGGGTTGGAGGTGTGGGGGGGCATGTCATATCCTGGTGGGAAGTGTGGGGATGTGGTAACATGATTGTGTTATCATGGTGCCGCTGCTGCCTGCCATACAAAGGCTCAATTCCTGGCATTTGTAAAGCAGGTGTGGGGCCACAATGGAGTGATTCACCACAAATTGTATCATCATACCCGGGTATGCCAAGAGGGGGGGAGCAGGTACTAATTACCCTGGGTTGCTGGAGAGGCCCGTCGAGGGGCCCAGGTCTGGCACCGCCCCCCCCCCTCCCTTTTACCTCACAGCAGTCCAGCACACGCTGCTGTGTGCTGGGCTGCAGTGGGAGAGTGCGGTCTCCTCTGTCTGTGGGAGGGAGCGATCACGCTGATCGTGCCCCCCTGGCTTTGCACCGGGCTGAGTGGCTCACAGCGACCCCCTCCCCAGCGTGCCATGCTGCAAAGAACTTTTTTTTTATTATAAGGGGTCGTAGCTATGCCTCCCATGATTAGGCCATGCTACTTGTCCGGGGCCCGGAGATCATACCCCTCAGATCACCCACCTCACTTGGGAATTGGGTGGCCTCAGACGGTAGTGAGCCATTTCCAGGAGACTTGCCTACTCTTCCCGGAGTCTGG
This sequence comes from Taudactylus pleione, assembly GCA_031769625.1. NCBI lineage: Eukaryota > Metazoa > Chordata > Amphibia > Anura > Myobatrachidae > Taudactylus > Taudactylus pleione. The sequence continues at coordinate 753,473 of JAUIMM010000164.1, forward strand.
GAGAGCCACCTTTGGGAGTGACCTCAGCAGATACAGCCCCGCATTTCCGCATTGTGGATGCTCTTCATATTCTCTCTGTTTCTGAACTATAGTAACTCAGAAATTGTCAGTTTTCTATGACTGAATTAGGTCAAGAACATCTATTTATAGCTTTTCCAACACAATTGTATTAAATATATATATATATATATATATATATATATATATATATATATAGTCCAAATAGGTCCACACTTTCGTCTTCAATAATAAATTGCTGGGGTGACACACCCATATGGGATCACAATAATCCTCTTCATGCAAAAGTAGAAAAATGGGGGGGTAGCACTCACCAGTCTTCTTAAAAACATCTCTTTATTGCATCTCAGTAAAAATGTTACACCATTTCAAAATCTGACGTTTCGGTCCTGTGCATGGAACTTTGTCAAGGTCCATGCACAGGACCGAAATGTCGGATTTTGAAATGGTGTAACATTTTTACTGAGATGCAATAAAGAGATGTTTTAAGAAGACTGGTGAGTGCTACCCCCCCCTTTTTTTCTATTTTTTCTACTTATATATATTTTAAGCACACAACAATATTGATTTTATTTACATATCAGTCATCGATATATAAGACTATCAATGATCGGTCCATCACAACTTTACGCTTCCTGCTCCTCTGTGCAGCCGCCAGGTATACACTGGGGGGCTGATGGCTACTACATTTAGATTAGGGGTGAGCGGGTTCGGATTTCTGAAATCCGAGCCCCCGATCCGAGGCCGATCCGAGTCAGGCTCAACTTTTCCCGCCTGACTCGGATCTGAAATCAAGGCAAAACGTCATCATCCCGCCTTCCGGGTCTCGCGGGTTTTGGATTCTATATAAGGTACCCGCGTCGGCGCTATTTTCTCACTCGGCTGTGGACAGTGAAGAGGGAGGGTGGGAGTTAGGGCTGGCTGGGCTGTGTAGTGTAGTGTAGTGCAGTGTAGTGTTGTGCTGTGCTGTGCTGCGCTGTGCTGCTGTTGTCCATAGGGGCTGTGTCCACTACTTCAAAGTCCATAGGGGCTGGCTGTGTTGTACTGTGCTGCTGTTGTCCATAGGGGCTGCGTCCACTCCTCCAAAGTCCATAGAGGCTGGCTGGACTGTGTTGTGCAGTCAGTTGTCCATAGGGGCTGTATCCACTCCAAAGTCCTGTGCAGTGTCCCAGTCCTAAAGGGGTGCTGTTGTGTTGTCCAGGGGGTGCTCTGTCCATCAGGGGTGCTCCCCCCAAGTGCAAAAAAATAAATATTTTTTCTGTGTTTGTGAATTGTGTGCGCAGTAGCCGCACGTGCATCAACAAAGGAGCAGCGCCAAGCGTGCGCCTGTGTCCCATAAGTAATGGGGCGGCTGGCTTGTCCATTAAAGGGTGCTGTAACCCCCAAAGTGCACTCCAAAAAAAAAAATATATATTTTTTTTTGTGTTTGTGAATTGTGTGCGCAGTAGCCGCACGAGCATCAACAAAGTAGCGCCAAGCGTGCGCCTGTGTCATAAGTAAAGGGCCGGCTGGCTTGACTGTTAAAGGGTGCTGTAACCCCCAAAGTGCACTCTAAACCAAATAAAAAAATATTTTCTGTGTTTGTGAATTGTGTGCACTGTGGCTGCACGTGCATCAACAAAGGAGCAGCGCCAAGCGTGCGCCTGTGTCCCATAAGTAAAAGGCCGGCTGGCTTGTCTGTTAAAGGGTGCTGTAACCCCCAAAGTGCACTCCAAAAAAAATAAAAATATATATTTTTTTGTGTTTGTGAATTGTGTGCACTGTGGCTGCACGTGCATCAACAAAGGAGCAGTGCCAAGTGTGCGCCTGTGTCCCATAAGTAAAGGGCCAGCTGGCTTGTCCATTAAAGGGTGCTGTAACCCCCAAAGTGCACTCCACAAAAAATAAAAAATTCTCCTTTTTTTCCTGTCTTTGTGAATTTTGTGGGCTGTAGCTGCACCTGCATCCTCAAAGCAGCAGCGCCAAGCGTGCGTCTGTCTGTTAAAGGGTGGTATAACCCCCAAAGTGCACTCCAACAAAAATAAAACATTTTCTTCTGTGTTTGTGAATTGTCTGCACTGTACGTGCATCCTCAAAGCAGCAGAGCCAAGCGTGCGTCTGTCTGTTAAAGGGTGGTGTAACCGCCAAAGTGCACTCCAACAAAAATAAAACATTTTCTTCTGTGTTTGTGAATTGTCTGCACTGTACGTGCATCCTCAAAGCAGCAGCGCCAAGCGTGCATCTGTCTGTTAAAGGGTGGTGTAACCCTCAAAGTGCGCTCCACAAAGAATAAAGAATTATTTTTTTTCTGTCTTTGTGCTGTAGCTGCACGTGCATCAACAAAGGAGCAGCACCAAGCGTGCGCCTGTGTCCCATAAGTAAAGAGCCGGCTGGCTCATTTCTTAAAGGGTGGTGTAACCCACAAAGTGCACTAGTCTCCAACAAAATTAAAAAATTATTTTCTGTGTTTGTGTGCGCCTTAGCCGCATGTATATATCAATATAACATAAATGGAGGACTAAACTTTCTCCGATAAAAATAAAATAGGGAAAGATCAAGAACCACTTCCTCCTAGTGCTGAAGCTGCTGCCACTAGTCATGACATAGACGATAACATGCCATCAACGTAGTCTGCCAAGGCCGATGCCCAATGTCATAGTAGAGGGCACATACAATCCCAAATGACAAAGTTCAGGAAAATGACCTTAAAAAAAAACATTTAAAACATCTGAGGAGAAACGTAAACTTGCCAATATGCCATTTACGACACGGAGTGGCAAGGAACGGCTAAGGTCTTTCCCTATGTTCATGACTAGTGGTTCAGCTTCACATGACGATGGAAGCCCTCCTCCCGCTAAAAAAATCAAATGAGTTAAGCTGGCAAAAGCACAGCGAAGAACTGTGCGTTCTAAGAAGATATCACAAATCCCCAAGGAGAGTCCAAGTGTGGTGGTGGTTGCGATGCCTGACCTTCCCAGCACTGGACGGGAAGAGGTGGCTCTTTCCACCATTTGCACGCCCCCTGCAAGTGCTGAAAGGAGCACCCACAGTCCACTTGCTGATATGCAAATTGAAGATGTCACTGTTGAAGTACAACAGGATGAGGATACTGGTGTAGCTGGCGATGAGGAGGAAGTTGGCGAGGAGGAGTCTGATGGTGATGTGGTTTGTTTAAATCAGGCTCCGGGGGTGACAGTTGTTGTCCGTGGGATGAAAAAGCCCATCACGGTCATGCCTGGGCAGAAGACCAAACATTTGACCTCTTTGGTCTGGCAATATTTCTATCCAAATCCGGACAACAACAGGTCATATGTACCATATGTAAAGGTGAAATAAGTAGGGGTAGGGACGTTAACCACCTAGGAACATCCTCCCTTATACGTCACCTGCAGCACGTTCATAAAAAGTTACTGTCAAGTTCAGAAACTTTGGCTAAGACAGTAAGCAGTCCAGGGACACCTAAATCCCGTTGTCCTGTTGTATCCAAGCGCCTGCAAACCACACCGTCAACTCCCTCCTTGTCAATTTCCTCCTTAGTCAGGATCGGAAGTAGTCCTGCAGGCCATGTCACTGGCATGACTGACTCTCCTATCCGGGATTTCTCCGGCGGATCCTGCATTGCTACGCCTACTGCTGCCACTGCTGCTGTTGCTGCTGCTGGGAGTCGTTCATCATCCCAGAGAGGAAGTAGGAACACCACTACTTTTACTAAACAATTGACCCTCCAACAGTCCTTAGCGAGGAGGATGAAGTACGACAGCAGTCATCCTGAAGCAAAACATATAACTGAGGCCTTGACTGCTATGTTGGTGTTAGACGTGCGACCGGTATCCGCCATTAGTGCAGTGGGATTTAGACAATTGATGGAGGTAGTGTGTCCCCGGTTCCAAATCCCGTCTAGATTCCACTTCACTAAGCAGGCAATACCGAGACTGTACAGAAACGTCAGAAAAAGTGTCCTCAGTGTCCTGAAAAATGAGGTTGTACCCAATGTCCACTTAACCACGGACATGTGGACAAGTGGAACAGGGCAAACTAAGGACTATATGACTGTGACAGCCCACTGGGTACATGTATCACCTTACGAAGCAACAACAGCAGCGTCACAAATAGCAGCATCTCAGAAACGCCAGCTCGTCCCAAGGCAGGCTACGCTGTGTATCACCGGTTTCAGTAAGAGGCACACTGCCAACAACCTCTTAGAGAAACTGAGGGAAATCATCGCCCAGTGGCTTACCCCACTTAGACTCTCCTGGGGATTTGTGATATCTAACAATGCCACCAATATTGTGCGGGCATTACATCTGGGCAAATTCCAGCACTTCCCATGTTTTGCTCACAAAATAAACTTGGTGGTGCAGAATTTTCTGAAAAGTGACAGGGGCATGCAAGAGATGCTTTGGGTGGCCCGAAAAATTTCTGGCCACTTTCGCCATTCAGCGACTGCGTGCCGAAGACTGGAGCACCAGCAAACACTCTTGAACCTGCCCCGCCATCACCTGAAGCAAGAGGTTGTGACGCGGTGGAACTCAACCCTCTATATGCTTCAGAGGATGGAGGAGCAGCAAAAGGCCTGTCAAAACCGGATAATTGGCGAAGACAGAATCTGTTTGCAATTGGAATATGCGCAATGCTATCTTGTAAAGGGCGTCAAGACTCCATCTTAGAAATAAAATCTCACAGCACTATTTTGTAAAAGAAAGGTACATAGTCAGCCTTCCTCAAACACAGGCAGACAGTGTTTAACACAAACACTAACTTATTAGCATTTGGAACCCTATACAAAGCCCATCTTCAACCCAAAACAGGCAGAATAAACAGGGAGGCTCCGTCAGCACAGCTGGAAGCCTCCTTCCTGTATGAGGATTAAATTCACTGTATAAACACATTTTGCAATTGCAGTTTAAAAACATCAGAAAAATATATGTATGTATATATATGTGTGTGTATATATATATATATATATATATATGTGTGTGTACATGTGGCCCATCATGCATGGACTTATGTGTATAATATCACACACAGACTTATATTTGAAAAGTAGCAAAATTCCCTGCAACAATGTTAAACAAAACACAGTCAGTTTTTTAGTGATCCTTCCCAAAATCATACTGGCATGGCCACACACACACATAGATGCCCTTCCAGCTTAGTGCTGCTCGCTGAGTGCCCCACCGACCCTCAGACGCACAACGCAATTCAGTGCTGTTTTCCCCGCATACATACATTTAAAAGCAATGGTCCCATAACGCAAAAAGGATAATTATTACTTGGTTTAAACACAATGTCAGTATATAAAGAAATGAATGTTTTCTGTAACTATGGCTTAGTAAATGACAATTTGACTGTGTGTGGAGCCGTACTGATCTACTCTGTTTCCACAGCGTTCCGGTGACATCAATATGAAGATCAGAACATGCGGCTATGAAATATGAATGTTAGAGAGAATAACTATTTGAAATGTTGTTTGCCATAGCAGCTTAGATTTGCATGTGGGGGATACAAAAGGAGGTTGGAGACCTTTTGTATCCATTTGGAATTGTCCAATAAATGCCCTGTAACAGATTTCTAACCTTTACCAAAAGACAATAACATGGTGTAGGCTTGTTTACATTTTTGTCCAAAGGACTGGTTATTCCAGTCTAATAACTGGGACTAGGATTTAATTAGCAGTAGTTCAGGTAACCAAAAGGATACTCCATTTCTGATGACCTCACAGGTAAAAGGGGGTGGGAACATAGCATGCACATCCTGAGAACACACAGCCAGCAGACACACTTGCAGATCTTTGGAAGAGAGAGGTTCGCTCCCTCACAAGACAACGGAAAAATGGGTCTCAGTTCCTCTGGGTTAAAGCTAAGTATAAAATGTGCAATATTTAGCCTATTTGGGTGTCTGTAGCTATGTTTGGTGTTAATCTGTTATTAGCTTAGCATGGTGTGTGGTTTGTAGTTTTCTAAGGATATTCATGAGTCTGTGTTAGCATACAGTGGATGATATGTTATCTAATCTGTACTCTTCATCTACACTGTAGGGTACAATAGTCTGTTATCAGCATGCAGGAAAGGGATTGATTATGGAGTTTTTGTAATATTTGTAAATGATTGATGCTGGTTGATTGAGATCCCATGTGTTCTGTGTTAGGGCCTTCCCATGTGCTCTGTGTTAGGGCCTTCCCATGTGCTCTGTGTTAGGGCCTTCCCATGTGTTCTGTGTTAGGGCCTTCCCATGTGCTTGAACAATATCAATGCTTGGGAGAGATAGGTTTGGTATGTGTTGTATACTCATGAATGTAATCATAGGGTGGTATCAGTTATATATTATGGAAGTTGAATTAATAACAGCTTTGAATGGTCATAAGTAATTGCTGTGTGGGTCAGATAGGTATATTGTCTGCAGTTTATTAGAGATGGCTACTTCCATGTGGGGTGAACAAAGGAAATTATAATTCTACCCAGTTATGGTGTTGTATGGGTCAGATAGGTATATTGTCTTTATTATAATTGTGATCATTGATGGATGGATGATTTACAGAGTTACAACTTAATGTGAGTTTTCAAATTGGAGTTTGCCTAGGGATCATGAGGCTTGCAAACAAAGGAAGAGCATGTGTTTCAGCCCTTCCCCCTCCCCACGGTCTAGTGGGTACTGGATGAGGTCTGTTGTAGGATGGTATTGTTGTATATTGGAATCAGCTTGTGTTGTACATGTTGGAATATTAAATGGTGCAGTGTTTGCCTGATGTGTTGGCATATGATATCCAGCTTGCATATTTAATTAACTATGGCATTATGGGAGATTTCAATGAGGTAGCTTCATAATGGAGTTTGTTTGTAGACCATGCGGTTTGGACAATAGGGCAGGAGGCATTCCTAACCCCCCCCTCACACACAAACACAAACTCACACACACACACCATCACCAGCCATCTTGAACATGTGCTCCCAGCAGACATTGATATCTCTCTCATTGTATTTTGATGTCTCTTTTTCTCTCTCTCACTCTCTCTCTCTCTCTCTGTCTCTCTGTCTCATATTGCTCATTGTATTTTGATCTTTAATAATCGTTTCATGCATTTTAACTGTACCTTATGACCTAATGTTTGTACAATTTATTTGCGCTCATTATTAGATCATAGCGTTGTAACATCTGTACTTTTACCTGAATAATAATCTTTAGCGCGTTAGACCGCTATTCAACTGTCTCAGTATTTCATTAATGGTATAATCAAACACAGCGCTAATTAGCGACATCTTGTGGTTTCAGAAGGTATAGGCAGGTTTTGTCTTAGAGGTTCTAGGCAGGTGAATCTTAGAGGTTTATAGGCAGGAATGTATTAAAAGGTTTATGGACAAATTCAACAGGCCATTCAAGCCTATACATCCACCTATGACATAGGCAAAGGAGGGGGTATGCACCTGACTCAAGCGCAGTGGAGAATGATTTCCGTGTTGTGCAAGGTTCTCCAGCCCTTCGAACTTGCCACATGTGAAGTCAGTTCAGACTGCCAGCTTGAGTCAGGTCATTCCCCTCATCAGGCTTTTGCAGAAGCAGCTGGAGAAAGTGAAGGAGGAGCTAAGACGGAGCGATTCCGCTCGGCATGTGGGACTTGTGGATGAAGCCCTTCATTCGCTTTGCCAGGATTCCAGGGTGGTCAATCTGTTGAAATCAGTCCACTACATTTTGTCCACCGTGCTTGATCCTAGGTTTAAAGCCTATGTGGTGTCTCTCTTTCCGGCCGACACAATCCTGCAGAGGTGCAAAGACCTGCTGGTGAAAACACTGTCAGCTGAAGCGGAACGTGACACGTCAACAGCTCCTTCTTCATTTTCTCCCGCAACTGGGGCTGCCAGGAAAAAACTTAGGTATCCTAAGCAACCTGCTGGCAGTGATGCAGGGCAGGTAGGACCAAGTTTGGACATCTGGTCCGGACTGAAGGACCTGGCAACAATTTCTGACATGTCTACTGTCACTACATATGATACTGTCACCATTGACAGAATGGTGGAGGATTACATCGGTGACAGCATCCAAGTAGGGATGTCAAGCAGTCCGTACCTGTACTGGCAGGAAAAGAAGCAATTTGGAGGCCCCTGTACAAACTGGCTCTATTTTACCTGAGTTGCCCCCCCTCCAGTGTGTACTCCGAAAGAGTGTTTAGTGCAGCCAGGAACCTTGTCAGCGAAAGGCGTAGGAGGTTGCTTCCACAAAATGTGGAGAAGATGAAGTTCATAAAAATGAATGATCAACTCTTCCAGGGAGACCAGCCTCCAGAACGTACAGAGGGACCTGTGGTGGTGGATTCCAGCGGGGACGAATTAATACTCTGTGAGGATGAGGATGTACACAACACTGAAGAGGGTGAGGAATCGGTGAATGAGGAGGATGTGGATGACATCTTGCCTCCGTAGAGCCAGTTTGTACAGGGACAGATTAATTGCCAGCTTGTTTTGTGGGGGCCCAAACGAACCAATCATTTCAGCCACAGTCGTGTGGCAGACCCTGGCGCTGAAATTATTGTTTTGTTAAAGTGTGCATGTACTGTTTATAGTACAACATAAGGGTGGGTGGGAGGGCCCAAGGACAATTCCATCTTGCGCCTCTTTTTTTTCTTTGCATAATGTACTGTTTGGGGCCTAGTTTTTCAAACTGCCATCCTGTCTGCCACTGCAGTGTCACTCCTAGATGGGCCACATGTTTGTGCCGCCCACTCGTGTTGCTTAGCATAGTCATCCAGCTACCTTGGTGCAACCTTTTGGACATAAAAACACTATTGTGAGATGTGAGGTGTTCAGAATAGACTGGAAATGAGTGGAAATTAAGGTTATTGAGGTTAATAATAGCATAGGAGCAGAAAAACCCACACATTCTGTGATTTTAGCTGTTTTTATGCTTTTTAAAAAAAAAAAAAAATACAGATCCAAAACACAAAACCCAGAACCCAAAACACGGAAGGGTGGTTTTGGCAAAACCAATCCAGATCCAAAACACGAAGAAAGATCCAGATCCAAAACCAAAACACAAAACACGAAAAGTGGCCGGTGCACACCCCTAATTTAGATGGGGGTCATCAGGGATCAGACACCTGGGGGGAGGGTGCTGGGATGCAGAGAGGCCAGGAGATCCCTCTGCCAATGGTGGCTACTGGAAGATTATCCTCCGGGAGTCGTCCGGTGTACATTTCTGACTGTTCGCATAGGTTGTGACCATTTCAGGTGACACATAGTCAGGCATGGTTGCCAAAGATGCGACCATGCCAGGCAAGTAGTTTAAGCTTTCCTAGGGCTGATTCAGAGTTGGGAGAAAATAGAAATAAGGTAGTAGATTTGCACCTTAGCAAACCATGTTGCACAGCAGGGGCAAAGATTTAAAATGCGCAGAGAGATTCAGAGTTAGGAGGGGAGTGTCCATATGGCCATACTCTAATGTAAATTGCAATGTAAAAATAAAGCTGGCCATAGCAACCAATCAGATTCTAGCTATGATCTTCTAGAATTTACTAGACATAGGCGTGCGCAGACGCCAGCACAGGGGGTGCACCTTCGGCATTTCCCCCTCCACCGGGTCATGGACAACCCCGTCTACACCTCCCAACGGGACATAGACTACTCATCTGGATGGCCAGGTGAGTCCAGGTGAGAAATGTATGTCCCGGAGGGAGTGGGGATAGGGCATTCCATGACCCAGCAGAGGGGGAAGTGCCGAAGGTGCACCCCTTGTGCCGGCACCTGTTCACGCCTATGGTGCTAGATAAATGTTAAGTAGAATATGATTGGTTGCTATGGGCAACATCTCCACTTTAGTAAATATACCTTTAGACTAGACCCTGTGAGATTCAGCATCTCTAGCCCAGCCTTCCAGTGCCCGACCTTCCAATATCCATCTGCAGCCATCAATCTCACTTCTTTTCATGAAACATATCTATGGTTACAGATGCAGAACACAAATCAGGCTGGAGTACATTTTACACTTCCTGCATTACCTATTGTTGGGAAATCTAAACCAAGTCTGCTACAGCCATCCTTACTCATTGTGACAGGGACATGTGCAGAATTTATTTGCAGAATTGTTAGATTCTATCTTATTTAATATAATGAGTGGCAGCCCTCAAGATACTGTACCAGTAATCACAAAACAGAATTCTGTTAGTGGCAGGAAAGCTGGACGCTATGGGGCAGATGCAGACTGAGCACTATGCCAGTGGTCATGGAGTAACTTGTATGAAATCGCTGTGTGCAAGTTAAGAACAGTGCGAACGCAAATGCAGCAATACAGCTTTCCGACAGCTACTACTACTTCCATGGCCATTTTAACAGATGAGGGGGCCAAGGTGCAGCAGGCCCCCCTCATACCTTTGTTGGTAGTCATGCAGATGAGCCATCGATATTTGGAAAGACGGCGCATATGCAAAAGAGAGCAAAGACCCTGCTGGGATCACTTACAGGGGATTCTGCAGCGCAAATTTTCTCATAGGTGCAGGCAGGGCCGGTGCAAGGTTTCTTGGCACCCTAGGCATTTCTTCAGCCTTCCGCCCCCGCCCCCACCCTGGATAGCACCCAGTAGTAGTCCCCCCAGCAGTGTCCCCAGTAGCAGCCCCCCAGCAGTCCCCCCCATCAGTGCCCCCAGTAGTGCCAGTAGTAGTCCCACCCCCACCCCCCGGCCAGACAGACACACACACACGGAAAAAAAAAAAACTCCACTTACCTTAATCCCCGCTCCGGCATCTGCTCCTCCTCTCCTCTGTCTCCCCCGGGCCGGCACGCTCTGCATGATGGGAGAGACATCATGATGTCTCTCCCATGACCCACTGCGGGAAAAATGGAGCTCATGAGTGAGCTCCAGCCCGTCTCCAGCAGTGGGCACAGCAGCTGATGAGAGTCTGTCTGACTCTCATCGGCTGCTAATACAAACACACAGCTGCCAACGACGGCGGCTGTGTGTTGGTTACTAGTAGTGAAGTGCGGACTGCACATATGTGTGGTCCACACTACACATCAATCCAGCGGCGCCCTGCAGTGGCCTAAGTTTTCCTAGTGGTAGCGCCGGCCCTGGGTGCAGGGTGTCCAGTGTGGGGGCCTATGGGCCTGTGTGCATCACACACCCATTATAGATACGCCACTGACTGCTGCCTGTCTCCAGTGCCTTGCACCTGGATGGACAGAACCAGGAGGGATTATTGCTGAATGTGAATAACCTGGAGGTGAGGCTGCTCCCCTAGCCGACCTTTTATCAATCCTGCTGTCTATAGCTTTAGCATGAAAAGAGTGTGAATGGTTATGTGAGAGCGATAAATGGGTTTTTGGGAAAAGAAAGTTTGTCTACCTTCACCGTGGGTTCTAAAAGACTTGACATTAATACTAAGATTTAAGGTGCAATTAAAGAAAAAGGTTTAAAAAAACAGACATTGTTAAATACCATGTCATCACTGTCACCCATAATATTAATTAAATAAATAAATTAATAATATAATGATAATAATAACCACTGCATACCAGGAACACACCACAAGACCAGCCGTTTTGGAGATTCTTTGACCCAGTTGTCTAGCCATCACAATTTGGCCCTTGCAAAAGCCACGGAGATCCTTACGCTTGCCCATATTTCCTGCTTCCAACACATCAACTTCAAGAACTGACTGTTCACTTGGTGCCTAATATATCCCACCCCATGACAGACACCATTGAAATAAGATAATCAATGTTATTCACTTCACCTGTCAGTGGTTTTAATTGAATGGCTTATGGGTGTACGTACAACACAAAAAGGATAGGACAGATGGTCCTGTAGGTTCCAATCACATTCTATGTTTTTGTGTTGCCGAATATGTGTTCCTGTCAACAATTTTTCCTAAATATATGTTGACAATTAACCACTTAACTGACTATTCTTTTTACTAAATAAACCTCAAAATTTGTAGAATTTTTTTTCTATTTGATTCAGTAAAAAAACATTTATAAAAAGGAATTAAAATATTTTATTGAAAATTACCCCCCACTCCCATTAGCAATAGACAATTGCTCTCCATTAGCATTACCCCCCCAACCAGTAATAGATCCACATTTCTGTAACCCCCAGTGTAATAGATCCGTTTATAGACCCAGTGACCAGTGTCATTTGTTAACTACTTTAACATCCCTGCATCAATTTTTGTGTGGGACCCATTAGACCCAATAAAGGCTGAAAAATAGAGTGTGGGTCAGGTGGGACTGATGATCAGTCCATATTGATGTAGCTGATCTCTGCTCCTGCAGAGATTAGCCAGATCATGCTTGGGGGAACTGTGTTCCCCTCCTCAGACTTTACTCCAGCGCACATGAAAACCAGAATGCTGTTCGCACGGCATTCTGATGGGCAATTCTGGCAGTGATGTTGGTGGTCATTAAACACTACATCACTGCATTGGGTGGATCTCCTCTTTAAAAGCCGGGGAATGCAGCAGAACAGCATGGGATACGACTGTGTCAGCTAAAGTCCATCCCATGAGACCATGTCAGTTCAATGGTTAAAAAACACATTTAATAATTACCGCCTCCCCCCGCCTCCTGCAACCTGCTCAGTCATAAAAAAAAATATTGCCTAATAAATAGACTTATTTCCATCCATCCAGCCTAGACAATAAATTGAATAGTATTAATCTATATAATAAGCAAGAAGTGTGTCTGTCTGTTTGTCCTTTATGCATGGGCAGAGTTTTGTACCTTGCTCCACCAAAAGGAATAGTTTGACCAGGATTAGGTATTTGGCTATGTTTAAAGTTCGTCAGGGCCATGGAGGTCTACATGGTGCCCACCAAGTTGGGCGTGGAGTCTCTGATTTTACATTTTTGTTTAAGTAAGTTCACTCAGGATGTCTTCTAGTGCCTAAAACTGCACTAATCTGAAAGCACAGGCTTCTAAGTACCAGTGGGGGTCAGGCAGAGCTCTATGCAAAGAGCAGTGAGTCAGAGGATCTCCTGTCACACTGCACCTGCACTGACAGTTACTAATTTCCTCCAAGCACATTTTCATATGCCATGGTCTCCAATGTTGGTCTGATGAGATTTCTGCTCGACAATGATTTTTGTTCTGCACTGAGGGCCTGATAAAGAGTTGAGAAGAGAGTAAGACAGAACAAGTAACTGCAAGCAACTTCTTGGTAAAACCATGCTGCACTACAGGTGGGGCAGATAAAAAATGTGCAGAGAGACTTAGATTTGGAAGCGGCGATTCAAAACTGAAATCTAAATTCCAGTTTTAAAAATAAAGCAGCCAGTATTTACCCCACATGCAAAAAAATTATGTATTTGATCCCCCTTACATTGCAACATGGTTTGTCCAGGTACACTGGGCCTGATTCAGAGCCGGATGCTCTGACCAGAGCGCTCGCTCTGAATCAGTGCCCTCCTACCTAAAAATGGAGCAGCCTCCTGGCCGCTTGCATAGCTGTGGGTGACCACCCACAGCATATGCGAGCGGCCAAAAAGATGGTCGCGATGGTCAAGACCATCGCGACCATCGGGCTTGCGTCGAGACCCTGCGGTAGGGTCTCGGTGACCGCAAGCCCTGGAGTGATTTTGGCTCTATCAGAGCCAAAATCACTCCCACTGACATCACTAGTGATGTCAGTGGGGCCGGACCCAGACGGTAGGCGTTCCCATGGGAACGCCTCCGTCTGGCAGCCACACCCCCAGCACGCCCACCAAAGGGGGCGTGCTGTCAGTCACCATCGACAGCACGCCCCCTTTGGTTGCAGACCCGGAGCGACAGCTTGGCTGTCGCCAGCCGGGTTTCGCGCATGCGCACGACGGAGCTCCCTCCATCGTGCGCATGCGCATTGGGGTAACATCGACATGCTTGCGAGCGTCCTGCGCTCGCGAGCGGGTCTGAATGACCCCCACAGTTACTTTCTATATCTTATTCAGTTCCCAACTCTGAATCAAGCCCTGAGGTCTGTTCTGCAGTGATTTCTGAAACCACAGTGATTTGGGAAGCTATACTGATTTCTGTCCTGTAAGTCTCTCTGCATCTGATATACCCCATTCCAAACAGACATTTACTCCTAAATTGCATTGTTATCCAGGTGTGAATGACTTTTGTGTTCCTTGTCAAAGCTTTTCTCCTTTTGTATGCTACATTCAAACTAAGCTTTGTTCTTTTCACATCTCAGCCTGCAAAAATGTGTCCCTTCTCAAGACCATTCACTGTTAAAGCACAACCAAAGACTATGGCCCTCATTCAGAGCCGTACGCTCTGAGCAGAGCGCACGCTCTGAATGAGGGCCGGGCTCCATTTTCATGGAGCGTCCTCCTGGACGCTCGTATAGCTGTGGGTCACCACCCACAGGCTATACGAGCGTGCATTGTGATGGCCGCAATGGTCGAGACCATCGCGACCATCGAAATTGCGAGCCGGAGCCTGCAGCTGAGGTTTTCAACCGCAAGCTCCGGAGTGATTTTGGCTCTATCAGAGCCAAAATCACTCCCACTGACATCACTAGTGATGTCAGTGGGCCGGCTTCTGACGGGAGGCGTTCCCGTGGGAACGCCCCCGTCAGGGAGGCACGCCCCCGGCACGCCCACCAAAGGGGGCGTGCTGTCAATCAACATTGACAGCACGCCCCCTTTGATCGGACACAACGAGCGAAGGACTTTCCTTCGCTCGTCGCGTCTGGCGCATGCGCACGACGGAGCTCCCTCCGTCGTGCGCATGCTCAGTCCATAACATCGACCCACTTGCGAGCGGACAGCCGCTCGCGAGTGGGTCTGAATCAGGCCCTATGTTTTTAGAATGGGGTTATAGGCGAGGATAATATAAAAAATGAAGGTGACTGATGATCTTCACGGTCCATTCTTCAACCCGGGCAATGGCGGGTATTTAATAATTAGACCTATTTTACCCCAACATTAAATTAATAGGTTTACTATTAATATATAAATGACAGAAACAGAATTATAGGGATAAAATTAGGACATTACTAAAACATGTACATATTTAGGCTGGATAACCATTTTATGTATTTTTTATTTTAAATAAGCAATAAGAATCATAAAATTACGGGCCACAAAATCTGCAGGGATAATGATGATAAAGACACCCACGTACCATTAGGAGAGAGTCCATTGTAATAGGCAGGGGAAGGCAGAGGAGTCCATTAAGTGGGGATCGGGAGCACTGAGAATATGGAATAGAAGCATGTCATTCACATATAGGGCTATTGTGTCAACAATATTACCAGACCAAAGGCCCCTTATATCAGGATCTGCACAGATCAGACATGAAAGGCTCAATTGCCAACACAAACAGTGCGGAAAAGAGGTGGTATCCCTGTTGAGTGCCACAAACCAGAGGGAAAGGGAAAGTAACATAACCTTTCATGGACACCACAGCTGCTGAGGAGGAGTAGAGGAGAGCAATGAACCACAAGCCCAAGCCAAATATATCCAAGACTTTCCAAAGGTACACCCTTTCAACAGATTTGAAGGCATTGGCAGCATCAAGAGACACCACCACTGCCCGTCCACTTGAGACATCTGTAGGTTGTAAAATAGATCTGAGGTTCTGGGTGATAGACCTACTCATCATAAAACCAATTTGGTCAGGGTGTATTATACTACCGAGTTGAGTGGAATAGCTAGCAAATTGGCCAGAATCTAATATATGTAGTTAGTAAGGAAATTTACCTATAAGAGTCCATATTCCCTCATCCATCTGGGAATATTGTAAATGATGAGAAAATAACAACCTACCTGTGTATTTGTCAAATAGGTGATCTGATCACTCCGTTTGAGCACAAACCATGGCCTCCCAATCAGAATCAGCCTGCAAAGCTAAATATTGAGCTTCCAGGTCCATACAGTAACACTCAAGAGCAACATCCCCTTTCCACTTATAAAATGCAATGTTAGCAATATGTTTGATCAAAGTGCCTCTAAGAAAAACTTTAAATGAGTCCCACAGAAATTAATCCTCAAAGTGTTATTCTCAAAACATGAAAGCCATGCAGCCTCCAACTTTGAGCCGGAACCCAGGACGCCAAACCAGCTTGGGATGAGTTTCCAAAAATGGGCACCAGAGAGTGAAGTGCCGATAGTAATGCAAACCAGGGAATGGTCGGATATATCTCTTGACAAATAGTCATTTGCAGAAACCCTTGGGGCCAGTAAAGGAGAGAAAAGAATCATATCAATACGGGAGAATACGTGATGAGTGGAAGACTGACAGGAAAATTGGGAAGCAAAAGGTACCAGCCAGGCGTCTATCCATTCCAACCCAGCAACCAACTTAAAGAAAGGAGTAGCGGAGGGTGGAGGAGGAGAAAGGGAATCTCTCCAATGGTTCAATGAGTTATCCATTACATGATTAATATCGCCCAAGCAGATAACCGGAGAGGAGAGGAAAAGAGTGACAAACCAAGGCGTCCGCTTTAAGACAACATTAGTATAAGGAGGAGGGATATATACAGCCAAAATCTGAACAGCAAGGAATTAAAAAAAATACATAGCAGCCCAAGGGGTACATTTGCAGAGTGTCCAGTCGAAAATTAAAATGTATACTAACCAAAACTGTGACACCTTAAGAGATATAGGAATTAGTGGAATGATGCATCCAGACCACTAATAGGGCAACTCAATTGAAGCTTTTTCTAGCAAGGTCCACCAATATTAAATGGAGTGGTGATCCCAATAGAAATGAGAGTTCCCCAAATAACAACATTGCATAAAAAATAAAGCAACACAGCATTAAATCACAGATTAGTATGAAACAAAATACAATATAACAATTGGGTAATACAGTTGAGGCCAAATAAAGTCAACAAAAACCTCACAAGTCCCCTATCCTGGAAACAGAAAAATACTAGAAAATCTAGCAAAAGGTACATCAGTAATGAGGCTTCAGGCACCTCTCCAGCCATGCCTCGTCCAGAGTATAATTAAAGAAGTGGGTAGTCCAGTTTGCCACCACCTGGAGATAAGCCGGAAAAAGCATGGTGTACTGAAATTGTTGATAACAAAGTTTCCATTTAATTTGAAGAACTGAGATGGCTTTTTTGAACATCAAAAGCAAAGTCAGGAAAAACTGACACCAAATGGTTTCCCAACTTGAGGGAACCATGAAGCCGAACCAGCCGCAAGCCAGCGTCCTATCTTTCTAGTGAAGCAGCAGAGCTATGAAAGTCCTCGATAGGGCTCCAGATAGTTGGGGTCTGGAAGGAGGGCAATGGGCACATTCCACAGAGAATTGCAGAGAAAAGGTGTCCATGCCAAACAATTGCACCAGCCACCCCTCAGTACATTCCGTGAGACCCACAAATCACAATTTATTTCTCCGGAGCCTACCATCCAGGTCAGATAACTTGAATTTACAGGTAGCCATCTGAGAGGATAAGTTTGCAATTTGACCTTGCATTGGGAAGATGAGATCCTCAAGAGCAGATATGCAGTTTCTTTATACTCAGACAACCCCCTCCCCCTCCACACCACATGTGTGCACCACACTAGGGATGAGATTTATCATACCTTGGAGAGAGGTAGAGTGGAGAGAGATGAGGCACCAACCTATCAGCTTATAACTGCACATTTTACAGGCTGTGTTTGAAAAATGACAGACGATTGGTTGTTACTTTATCTCTCTCCACTTTATACGTTAATATCTGTAAATAGAGGTTTCCCACAGGAATTGCCAGCAGTCTAATGTGTATAAGAAACTAAAGTCTCTCCACCAACATTATCTCAAATATATTCAGTCTTGATAACCATATGATTCTTTACTACATCATTTCCTTGTAGATACCCAAAGAAAGCAAATTTCCTTTACATGGATCACATTAAATGAATTCTACAGAAGAGGCTTTTCTTCCTCAAACTTTTTTAGTGGGCCTCCCAGATTCATAACCAACATAAAGGAAGCCTCGTCTAACATCACTGCATTCACTGAGAGTAACGTACAAATACCATAGATGTTCCTATGACAGTTACACTGGTCTACCAGCAGTAATATAATTGGGATGCAGTGAATATCCCAATGTGCAGGATGCCGGTACTTAGAATACCAGTGCCGGAATCCCAACACCTGTCAGAATTCCGTGGTCGGCAACCCGACCCCAGGCATCCCAAGGTAAGTAGCAGGGTTAGGGGGAGGGTTAGGGTTAGGCAGTATGGGGGGAGGATTAGGTTTAGGTTGAAGGGAGGGAGGGTTAGATTTATCACTAGGGGGAAGGTTAGGTTTAGGCACCGGGAAGGGAGGGTTAGGGGTAGGGAGAGGGGGAGGGTTAGGAAACCGACCGATAGGTGTTGGTATTCTAACCCTGTTGGGATGCCGACATCAGGATTTTGACCAGTGGATTCCTGAGCACTGGCATCCCATACCCAACCCATATGATCTGAACACTAGCTAAATGCACTGACACATAAACCTATTTGATGTAAAAGTAGATTATCTATTATGTCCTCAACCATCCAGCCATTTGTACATCTCACGTTTGATGTACCTGTTCATCTGTGTTTGGCTATTTATATTATATAGATAGGTAAAGGAAGGAGACATTCTTCAGAGAAAGAGAAGTATTAGAACAAGAGGACATGTTCTGAAACTGGAGGGTGGTAGGTTCAGGGCAAATTTGAAGAAAAATTACTTCACATAAAGGGTAGTGGACAAGTGAAATAGCCTCCCATCAGAGGTGGTAGAGGGTAAGACAGTAGAGCATTTTAAACATGCATGAGATAGACATAAGGATATCCTTCAGAAGAAGTAACAATCAGTAAGGGTTGAGGTAATAATATGTTTAAAAATGGGGCAGACTAGATGGGCTAAGTGGTTCTTATCTGCTATCAAATTCTATGTTTCTATGTTTATGTTTCTATGACCTGCCTAAATTAAAGGAAGCCTAACAGTTTGAGTAGCATTGCTTTAGAGTCAGTAATTAAAATGAATGTACATTAAAGTAAATACCTTTATATTATAATTATAGCATATCAAATGTACAGTACGTTTACATGAGTTCAAATGTTTCTCGCCACCTTACAAATTATATCAATTCAAATCTATTAAACAAGCTTAGTGTCTGATAGTAAAAAAATAAATGTAAGCTGGGGATGGACATTGTGAGACAATGGCTTACAACCATCGATGGTTTTGTTGCTACGGGATATTTTATTCCACATTCAATTGCGGTTTTGCGAAATTATCCACCTTTGAATGTTGCATTAGTGATGGTCTTCTGATGGATGAATACAGCTGAAGAATACAGCCCAAGATATTTGTATAAGTGATGATGCCTCCATGGTATTTTCTACAATGGTTAGTTATAGAGAAGATATAGAGAAGATTTGACGCCAGAAACCTGTCCACCATTCCATGACAGGCTTCTGTTGTCCATCACTAATGTAAGCAGATCGTCCTGTGAGTAATGTACCAGGGTACTCCTGACCACTACGCTGGCCTCCTGAGCCTCCACCTCCATCGCATGTGACATCATGATATCACAGATGAGGAGGCTAGGAGCAGGTTACTTAGTGCTTGGAATTACCTAAGGATGTGCCCTGGGCCCTGGCCAGCAGCACCTGTTACATTGTCCTAAATATGGCCCTGGGTTCTGTACACATACTGACAACACTTTTCTTAACTTTGCATCAATTTCAACATGGTCTACAGCATTCAGATTCATTCTGGGATCTATTCAGCAATAGTGACGATGTTGCCCAGAATATTATCGGGCAACATCGTCACGATTTTTTATCAATTATTGAAATTTATGGCTGCTATTCAGCAATATTTTATGCAGGGACAACGGTTGCTGTAACACACTGGGCCTGATTCAGAGCTGAACACTCTGACCAGAGCGCTCACTCTGAATCAGGGCCCTCCTACCTTTTTTTGGAGCGTCCTCATGGACGCTCGCATAGCTGTGGGTTACCACCCACAGCTATAGCGAGCGTCCATGATGATGGTCGTGATGGTCTTGACCATCGCGACCATTGGGCTTGCGACGGAGACCCTGCGGTAGGGTCTCGCTGCCGCAAGCCCTGGAGTGATTTTGGCTCTATCAGAGCCAAAATCACTCCCACTGACATCACTAGTGATGTCAGTGGGGCCGGCTTGAGACGGTAGGCGTTCCCATGGGAACGCCTCCGTCTGGCAGGCACACCTCCGGCATGCCCACCAAAGGGGGCGTGCTGTCAATCAACATCGACAGCACGCCCCCCTTTGGTGCGAGACCCGGAGCGATGGAGAGCCCGTCGCTCTCCGGGTCTCGCGCATGCGCACGATGGAGCTCCCTCCGTCGTGCACATGCGCAGTGGGGGACATCGACCCGCTTGCGAGCGTACTGCCGCTCGCGAGCAGGTCTGAATGACCCCCTCTGTCCCTGCGATGTTACAGAAGGCATTGTTATCATTTTCCGAAAACAATATCTTTTGTTTCTGTTTCTGCTTCTGCGCATGCTCAGTCATGCGCTCAGGAACAGTCTCCGTCCCTGCATTGAGGTGACCGCCGAGGGTAAGTCCAAATACAGCCTTTCCAAATTGATTGACATTTGTACACAGGCTTTATATTAGTCTGTACTCTGTATACATGTATATTATTATTTATGTGCTTTTATAGTTTACATTTAACTGTTAAATATAATAGCACATAAATATACATGTATACAGACTAATATAAAGCCTGTGTAATCAATTTAGGCAAGTTTGACATGCTGGATATTTACTTACCCTCGGCGGTCACAGCAAAGCAGGGATGGAGACTAGACGGAGTTACAAGATGCTGCAGGGACTTATGGGAAAATTTCCCTCTGTCCCTGCAATTTTTTGGGAATTTTATGTATTTTCTTCGTATAACGCCATTCTGAGATGGCATTATATATAAAGTAATGATTTTTGCTTTGCTGAATAGCGTTATCTTCTCTATTAACCCATTGCTGAATAGTGAATTTACATAAAAAATGCGGAAATGAAGATTTCCGCATTTTTTATGTCAAAAAATCATTGCTGAATAGATCCCTGAGAGTCTGTAAAATACAATTGTGTTCTAATAAAGGTCATTAAATACATAGTAGAAACTTCAGTAATGCAATTCTGACGGTAAAGCAAGAACAAAGTACAGTACAAGATATAGAGGCTTTTAGCAGGCGTTGTGACACCAATGTGTACAAGAATTTACTATGCTCAGAGGTAAAGCATAAGCAGCTCTGCTTATGTGTCTAGATCATATAGCAGTAGCTCATTAATCACTACTTAAAACCATCTACACCACCTGGCTTAGTTATAACCCATCTTCCCAAATTTATCTTAGCCTTTCATCGCACTGACCTTGCAGAATGGAAGCCTTCCCAGAGAGAGAAAAGGGGCCTGGGCATGCCCGCTTGTTACCATATTTTTCTGCTGCCATCATTTGTTTATGTTCTAAATCCAGTATCAGCTCTGTGTAGATCAGTAGCCTGTGCTTCAGAGCCCTGATACCAAATGGGATTACATGAACCCAAAGTACAATAAGAAGAAAGCTCTGACACAAAAGTATAATATTCAAAATATACCTCAATATTTGCCATGACGATAGCGGTAGGGCACAGAGGGCAGATTTGGGGGGCTACTGTGAACAGAGGGCCTGATTCAGAAACGACGGTAATGCATATGTAACTGCATACTCTCATGGATCGCAGTTACTGCAATATATGCTAATGCCTTCCAAAGCACAGCCAAGCATAGGGACGCCCACAGCTGCCTTCTCATATATGTACGATGACGTGCACCAGGTAAACATCGGTACCATCGACGCACATTGGGCAGTCACGCAGCATGTAAGTCAGGTCTGACCAACTGCAAACACTGCAGCTAGCCTGACATACAGAGAAGTTTCATGATGCACACCAATGATACAGCGTTTAAACGGTCAGACACGCCTGCGTTTTTCTAACCAACCCCCTGTTACCATCCCCAAATGCTGACTAACTGCCACTCACTTTGCAAGTGGGTCATCTGTGTGTTCATAATTGCAATGCAGTCGCGGCGTGTGCGCAGTGCGGAGTTCACGCATGCGCGTTAGCAAACAATCCCTCAATCTGTGTACAAATCGCCATTGTGTCCGTCTCTGAATCAGGCCAAGAATGTCCCAGTGAAAATCCCATATTGCCATAAGTATCATTTTAGAAATTGTGGAATTATGTAATTCTACCGGCATATAATTCAGAGTAATGTTTAGGGTCTTTATTTCCCACATACTCATTTATGAGAGTAAAGCTTGTTTGTTGTTCGTTTATTATATGAATGTCACTATTATAAAGATAGATAGATAGATAGATAGATAGATAGATAGATAGATAGATAGATAGATAGATAGATAGATAGATAGATAGATAGATAGATAGATAGATAGTTGACTCAAACTCGTGTGTTTTTGGGGTGTGCCTCAGTGTGTGACTCCTATCCCATCCGCCATAAAAATTACCCCGGTGTCTCAGTTCCATCGCCCATTCTGTGCGACCATAGGGTTACTCAGAAGTCCGATAATTGACTGTTCTGTGTTCTGTGACCAATGATGCCGGTGGGCGTCTTAGTACAAATCCCAGCGCTGTGACATTTGCGGATTTTCGCACTGCCGCTGAGTACTATGCAGCTGTGGCGGCATTAGCGCACATCTCTGAATCAGTTCCTAGTATATGTTACTCTACTAAAAATAATGGGATAGTTGCTATAATGGTTGAATACTAGCTGCCAATAGGACAATATGCCACCAGCATCATGGCTAGGCACTTCTGTA
Source organism: Taudactylus pleione (assembly GCA_031769625.1). NCBI lineage: Eukaryota > Metazoa > Chordata > Amphibia > Anura > Myobatrachidae > Taudactylus > Taudactylus pleione. The sequence continues at coordinate 776,203 of JAUIMM010000164.1, forward strand.
CATGTGTGAATGGTAGAAGCCAAAACATTTGGTATAAACTAGCACTGGAAATGGACGAGTTACACTGTACACTGTACTGCTTCACTATACTTATACATTAATGGTGCACAGAATCTTTTTTTATTTTAAACTTTTTTTTAGAAATTATTTTGTCTCTTTTTTAATGTAATATTAACACAATGCGATCAGCTGTATCAGGCTAATGCAACTTATGGCTTTCCAGTCACTGTGAAACTACAAGTCCCAGCAAAGATTATGCTGGAACTTATAGTTCTATTAAAGTTGGAGAAAAACAAAAAACATAGTATACGATTATATATATATACCCTCTAAGAGCCGTTTTGGTAGTGCAGATCCCATCAGGCTCTCTTTGCTTCTTCCTGGCATGACTTGCTGGGACTTGTAGTTCCATCACAGCTTGAAAGGCACAAGCTGCCTTCCACAGCCAATTAAATGTGCTTAGTAATTTCTCATTTGTAGAAGAATTTAAAATGCCGTGATAACACCTCCCGCCGTTCTTACAGTTACTGTACACTGTTTCACTTTGTTTCTGCTGTGACGTTGAGTGGCTGCCACTTGATACAAATGACAACACCACAGTCTGATCTGGGTTCCAGCGTTTCAGACATATCATAACTCGTGGTCTCTAATTAACCTCAACCACGGATTTCCTGCTCTACTTATAATTTAATAGTTGCTGATAAGAATTGTTTGGGAGTCCCCAGCATTTGCTTGGATGTAGTCAGCATCCCTACGCAACCCCAATTGCTTACAGTGTACAGTCAGTTCCGTACAGACAGCTCAGTGCTACTTAACACTGTGCTACAAACTGACACAAACTACTGACAAAAACAGTGTGTTAATGTTTAACAAGCGTTCTAACCTTAACTAGGATTTATGATCATATATACAAGAATAAAGTAAAATATTAATGAGAAGGGGCTACTGTTGCACATCTCGAGATTGGTTACGAACTGACTAGTTGTGTGAAACTGGAAAGTGCAATTGAAACAGACACAATTGCATTAATCACAATTACCAATACAAATCTGTGCTTCACATTTTTACATAGGAAATAATGAGACCTAGCTTCCGGTCCACTGAACATTATTTATCGCTTTAGTTCATTGTAACCTGGTGTGTCAGGATTTATTTTGTGGTTATAAATAATCCTAATTAGAAAAATACACTTTCTAATAAACATTGTGCAGTGTGTCCCAGAGTGGGTGGGTGACAGGCGAATATCACTTTTAGAAAAGGAGACAGACGTTCCCCCACAGAATCAGCATGACCAATTAACTCATGGCAACCAACGCAATATGCATAATAATAATTATAATAATAATAATAATAATAATAATAATTTTAGTTAGTAGTATTACTATTAGTAGTAGTGCTAATAATTATTATTGTTTTTGTTATTAATAATAATATTTAGTAGTAGTATTAGTAGTAGTGCTAATAATAATTATTGTTTTTGTTAATAATAATAATAATAATAATAATAATAATAATAATAATAATATTTAGTAGTAGTATTAGTAGTAGTGCTAATAATAATTATTGTTTTTATCATAATAATAATAATAATAATAATAATAATAACAACAACAACATCAACAACCAAGACATGTCTTTTACAAGCAAAATTGTATGAGAGGGGTTGGGGAATTTGTGGATTGGTCATTCTGACTATAAGGTATACTATAACGGAAGAGACCCTATACACATGAACTACTCGAATTAAACAGGGTGTGTCCAGCTGCCAGTAATGGACATTTTCATGCATTCTTTTCCTGACATGTCCCCCATAGCACAAATCCGTGTCAATATTGCCTGTATCTAAAATAAACAGAAATGTATGCTGTCGTAGGTGCTGGGATTGTGAACAGCTGTGTTTTGCATAGGTTTCATTGTCCCACTGTCCATTAAAAAGATAAAAAAGAAAGCACTTTAATCTGTTAATTTTAGGAATCACTAACAAATGCATTTAATTTCATGCTCGTTACTCGTCTTTATAATAAAAAACACGAAATAAGATGTTACACTAAACTTAACATACAATCACTAAATGAATAACATGTGCAACTTAATATAAATACAGTTGAGAGAGAGAGAGAGAGAGAGAGAGAGAGAGAGAGAGAGAGAGAGAGAGAGAGAGAGAGAGAGTGTTGAGGCTCTAGATTTGTATATGACTCCTGGTACCATATATATAAAGTACTTGGTGTTATGTACATGTTGCAAGTACTGTTTGTGCAAAAGTAAACACTGTTTAATGTAGTACATTATAATGGAGATAATATATTACATTTGTAGTTGTGATGCCCAGTATTTATCAGCATGAGTCGTTGTAGACGTTTGTAGGGTGCAGAATGATTTAATATTTTAAACTTCTTTTTACACACATCTGAGTAAAACATCTGTACTTAAAGCGAGTACAGTATACAGTGACTATTGTACGAGCAGGTCGACGGCACAGACTGCAGTGGGCATATCTAAATCGAAATAATTTAAATAAGATTTGTCTTGGAAAAAATATATATTATTAAATTCCAGCACATCATGACAGCTTTTCATTTGCTCCTCCTCACTATAAGTTTTATTGGAAAATTAAAAAAAAGGAGGAAAAATATTACACTTTAATTATTTTTTGTGCTGTTTCTGCACAAATTAAATAATAATAAAAAAATGTTCCAAATTCACAGCTTCGGTAGAACTTTAGCTTCTATAATGTATTTGTGGGAAAATGTGTTATTTGGTTGTCTGTCTTGATCCCCATCGAAATGCATCAATTTTGTTTCACTCTAATCCCATCCCTGTAGTGTAAATTATTAAGACGCTCAGTTCGTAATTGGAAGAATCCTGGTTACTTTTGTAAAGTCTCCCCATCTTTATTAACTTTCCATCGATCTGAAATACATCTCATTAACGCTACAAAATGAGCGTTTCAACTCCGAGGCCAACCCTCAGCTTTATTTGATGTGCAGCTTGTGTCACTAATACAAAATACATTATTAATAAATGCTGAGCTGCACAGAACTACAATATTAAAGCTTTCAAAGTGAAATGTTCTATTACCTTGATTCCATCACCCCTAAACTGCACTCGTCATAAACAGTCACTAGTTCTGTCTTTGTTTCTCTGTTACATGCCAAAAACGTATAAACTATTCCAACATTTTTTTTGCAAGGAAGAGAAAACTATTTTTTTAGATTTATTGCTTTTTTTTATTTTGCAACGACAAATACGTGTTTTGTCCGCTTGCTTTTGTAAAATAAAGTGTACATATGCATGAGCTTGTATAAAAATTTAGAAAATGACTAAACAATTAAAGATATTTCGTCTAAAGTCTTATCAGCCCCTGTGTATAGTTTGCACACTAGCAGTTGACGACCTACGGCTCTCCTGATGCCACGAGGTTCTAATTTACCGCAGGGTTCTAATTTTCAGTTCATCTTGGGACTTGTGGTACCACAAAAGTAGAGGGCCTGCACATTTACCAATCCTGCACTATGCACCTATCAGAAGTTTAACATTTTATGTAAGGCACTTGGAATTTGCAAGTTTAGTGATTTTCTTTAGTGAATTGTATTTTCATTTGAGATAAAACGAATATATGAACAGGAGCTGGAGGTTTAATGTAGGTGTACATGGCAAGCAAGACAGCCCTAAGGAAGCAGCTCATTGGAGTGCTATTCGCCTGTGTGATTGAAGAGCAATCACAAAACACTGTATACAGTACATCACTCTTCAACTAAAAACAAAACCAAACAAAACAAAGAACAAAGGTGGTAGAACTGATGATGATCATGGCATTTACTGTACATACCGCAACGAAATTCATTCAGGTTTCAAGATGAATATATTTTAACACTTTGGTTACCTAGGAGACCAAAAAGAGTATGGGCTGCATAGACGCATCAATGGGCTGCAGTGGAAGTGATATTGTAACTATCTACAACAGGTAGGTCCTGCCCGAATTCAGTTTGCAATTAAACTCCTGGATATTTTTCAAAAATAAGATGTCCCTTAAGTAGCAATTTGCTATATATGGGGTGACGTGTGTGTGTGTGTGTGTGTGTGTGTGTGTGTGTGTGTGTGTGTGTGTGTGTGTGTGTGTGTGTGTGTGTGTGTGTGTGTGTGTGTGTGTGTGTGTGTATATATATATATATATGTTATTTTTATGCACACACATATTACCATGTATCTATGAATTTGTTCAAAAGATTAATGTTACTGATCACTGGAAACAAGAAATAACTTTAAAATAATCGGTGCCATTTCAGGCTGATAAAACAAAAGACTTCTCCATTGATTGCAGGGAACATTGTTTAACCCTTTGCATTCTGTGTCAGAGTAGAGGTGACACACTCTACCAATTTGCTCTATTACAACATTGTTTATACAGTCGCATTATTTAGGATTTAGGATTGCCAGTTCTGTCAAGTCATAGTTACTGTAGAGTCTTGTTTGATATGGGAGATCGACAACCAATTGGTAGAAGCTGCCACCTGAGAGTACAGGGTGTCAGCCACAAAACAAGCAGAGAGGGCAGGAAGGTGTAACCGCTGATTGTACGCACAAATCTTTGGGGTTGTAACAGGGACCTGGCTGAAAGACCGGCTCAGTGTTATTCAGTAAGAATCGTTTTGATCAATATAGTGTCCAGTGAATAGGGAAATAACATCTAATTATTTTTAATCCAATTAATTTTACTACTAGGTGAATGCAGATCAGGTAGAATGACTGTACAGTGTGTAACTTCACAGGAGTGCAATCACCCTTAACAGAAGCAGTACCGTTAACATTTAATATTCACATTTTTGAACAAATGTAATACTAAACCATAGCAGCCAATCATACTCAATGATTTTTTTATCTCATAGTCTAATGTTTGGCATACACTCTACATTTATCTGTCAGATATCTGTCCAATCTGGTTGGTTGGAATTAAAACCTGGTAATGTATGGGAGCCAATGACAATCGACCATATGGTCTTAAACACTGGAAAAAGGACAAAAATGATTGTTCAAATTGGTTAAATTCATTTGATTTAACGAATTTGTCTGAATGGCAATTTTTGTCTGTTTTTTAGTGTTTGTGAGCAAATGGACGATTGTCATTGACTCCCATACATTACCAGGTTTTCATTGCAACCATCCAGACTGGACAGATATCTGACAGATAGTTGTATAGTGTATGCCCAGCATTACAGATAAATGTTAATTATAGATTGATTGATTAAGTGATTGATTATTGTTGTTCAGTGATCGTGTTGCAATTTGTCCTGATATGTCAAAATGACTTTGAAAAGAGTTGTGATGTCTTTAATATTTAAAATGTCCCTTACATCAGTTGAAAATAATCACAATGCTTTACATCAGATGTACAAAAGATCAAACGAATAGAAATAGTTGATACTTTATAGCATGTATGGGAAACCCGTGTCTCTCTGTTGTAGAACTACAAGTTTCAGCTAAAGGGCGGAATTCAATTGATTCCTGCCCCGATCGTGCCCGACGGAGCTATTCAGTTCTTGCTCCTGTTGGGCACGATCAGCTGCCAGCGCTACATTTCAGCTCGCAGCCCCTGGGGGATGAGAGCTGAAATGTGCGAAAAGTGACATGTTTGGGCGCCCAAACATCACTTTTCGCGTTCGCGTTCGCGCCCAGCACTTTACGTGGCTAAACCCAACCACTTTGGGCGCGATCAGCACGAAAATCTGGAACAATCGCATAGCGGCCCGCGATCTCCTGTCACTTTAGACGGGAAATGCGGTCCGCAAAAACAATTGAATTCCGCCCAATGAGCTACAATCTCCCCTGTTTATACATATCGCAGGCTTAGATGCTAGAAATAGGTCACATTGGGCTGTGTTTATGGTAATGGATCCTGCATCTGATTATTTTATTAACTATATTACTGGACAGCACAGAAAATGTAATCCTTCATTTCAGTGACTGCTGACATAATAATGTGCCTATTCATCTGCCACAGTGTCCAAGAAGGAATTATGTCATTGGACATTGGTCCATAGCATATAGAGTAAAGTAACAGTGGGTGCTGTTCCGCATTAGGCAGTTGTCATGAAGCAATACAATGATCAGCCTTCTCTACAGTTAGAAGAGGTTCAGTTAAGATTAGAGATGAGCGGTTTGCTTATGTTCGGATCTCAAAAACGGCATCGTATTGGTTATCCGGGTCTCACGTGTTTTGGATAGGCAATAAGATAAATCTGACCTAATCTGAACTTGCGCTAATTTGGTGAAAAGAACCATTCATCTCTAGGTAAGATAAGTTCTTAGGAGCAGGGCCCTCTACCTTCATGTGCTTCTCCTTCCCTCACATATACCAATCGTCTCCCCCCAGTGACAATGGCAGCAGTTCAGCTGACACTGCTTTTGTGGGTATTATAACTACATGTGCAGCAATGTTTTTTATAGGTTGTATAATTTATTCTGCAATGTTTTATACTGTAAATCTGTTTCATTTTTTTCATGGTTATTTATTTGTCCTGCTCCCGTTTATGTATTACTAGCAGTGCCTACCCATCGTTGGTGAGTGATTATTATTTTTAGACATTGATGACGAGTGGGTGTTAATTTTATTCAATTATATATTTTTTTCATATCTGTGGGATGTGTATATGTGTGGTGTGTGTGTATGTACAGTATATGTATATGTGTGATGTGTGTGTATGTATATGTGTATATATATATGTATGTGTGGCTTATGTGTATATGTATGGTATGTGTGTTTATGTGTGGTGTGTATGTACAGTACATGTGTGTGGATTGTGTGTGTATGCATGTGTGTATGTGTATATGTGTGTGGTGTGCATGTATGTATATGTGTGATGTGTGTGTATGTGTATATATATATGTGTGGTGTGTGTATATGGTGTGCGTGTGTATGTATGTGTTTAGGTGTGGTGTGGTGTGTATGTATGTGTGTGGTGTGTGTATATGTGTGGTGTGTCTTGTGTGTGAGCGTGTGTATGTATGTGTGTTTATGTGTGGTGTGTATGTATGTGTGTGTGTACTCAAGTAACATGATAGCAAGATGATTTATAGCCTATGTTACTCGGAGGATCTCAAGGAACATTTCAGTGAAAACCCTATCAAATCTGTTCAGTAGTTATATACATACAACCATAAAGCAAAGGTCCTACACCTGACAGGTGGAAGTCAGTGATCACAGAAGTTGGGAGCGCCCTGTTCCCTGCAACACTGTCACGATCAAGTGAAGATTTTCTCCTAGACAATGTGTTGTGTGTATGTATGTATTTGTGTGGTGTGTGTATGTATGGTGTGTGTATGTATATGTGTGGTATGTGTATGTATATGTGTAGTGTGTGTATGTATATGTGTGGTGTGTGTATGTATATGTGTGTTGTGTGTATGTACAGTATATGTGTGGTGTGTGTATGTATGTATGTGTGGTGTGTGTGTGTATGTATGTATATGTGTGGTGTGTGTATGTATATGTGTGGTGTGTATATATATATATATGTGTGGTGTGTGTATGTATATGTGTGGTGTGTGTGTGTATGTATATATGTGGTATGTGTATGTATATGTATATGTGTGGTGTGTGTATGTATATGTGTGGTGTGTGTGTATGTACTGTATATGTGTGGTGTGTGTATGTATGTATGTGTGGTGTGTGTATGTATATGTGTGGTGTGGGTATATATATATATGTGTGGTGTGTGTATGTATATGTGTGGTGTGTGTGTATGTACAGTATATGTGTGGTGTGTGTGTATGTACTGTATATGTGTGGTGTGTGTGTATGTACAGTATATGTGTGGTGTGTGTGTATGTACTGTATATGTGTGGTGTGTGTATGTATGTATGTGTGGTATGTGTGTATGTATGTATATGTGTGGTGTGTGTATGTATATGTGTGGTGTGGAGATATATATATGTGTGGTGTGTGTATGTATATGTGTGGTGTGTGTGTATGTACAGTATATGTGTGGTGTGTGTGTGTATGTACAGTATATGTGTGGTGTGTGTAGCCAATTAACATGATAGCAAGATGATTCATAGCCTATCTTACTTGGGGAATCTTAAGGAACATTACATTAAAAACCCAATCAAAATTGGTTTAGTAGTTCTCAAGTTTATCGGGAACATACATACAAATGAATGATTTGATAGATAGATAGATAGATAGATAGATAGATAGATAGATAGATAGATAGATAGATAGATGCTTCTGTGGACTCTTAGTGGCACCATATAAATAAAGGCTAATAATAATAATTGTAATAATTATAATAATGAACAATCATGGTCACTAGCAGATGAATGTTTTTAGATTTCTACAGTGAGTGGTTCTTGGTTCATATCTTCACCTTCCACTCTCTCCTCATTCCAAACATGCAACACCAATGGAAGACAAGCAAACTTTAATTTGCCAATGCTGCTTTATTATTGGCAGCTGATAATGTTTCTGACTTGCAGTACAATACAAAAATCAGTGTTCTTGACACTTACTAAAAATAAAAAATAATTAATTGCATATGTCTCCTTTAAATAGAACCAGTGCTGCCTCCCTGTGAAGTATTGATACTATCGCACAATTTATAGACAAGAAACAAAAAAGTTCTAACTCTCAGAATGAAATGCGTCAGGGTGGAGAAGCATGGAATGTGCTTCTATCACCCATTGTACCTGAATGCAGGACTGTGAGCAGACAAAGGCAACTAATAACATATTGTGCATGTCTCTGCTACTGTCCACAAATCTTGGACCATCAGTTTTCCTAAAGATTGCCTGACTTAATTGATATCATCCACTTTTGGAGCTTATAATATACTAGGGGTATCACAAATGATAACTATTTTAATAATATTGGTGAAGTAATTGCATATATATGTTCAATGCTGGGGTAGCATTGAACAGAGCATAGTGGCTCTAATCCAAAGTAACCCAGAGAATGAGATGCACTCACCCGACTTGCATGGTAGAAAAGCAGGACATTAATCACAGTTTAGCCATCAAACAGAGGATCGACGTTTCAGTCCTCACCGGTGATGAAACATCATTTGTTTTTATTTAAGGTGTCCTAGTTGTGTTGCTTTGTATAGAGGCTCTGTTGTGTGAGTGGCCCATGTGACCAGCAGCGCTATACAGACTGGTGGCAGCAGCACCTTCACCCACCACTCACACCAATGTCACTGTGTGCCCTGTGCAAAGACTGCTATGTAGCCTATCCTATTCACCCACCACTCACACCAGTGTCACTGTGTGTCCTGTGCACAGACTGCTATGTAGTCTATCCTATTCACCCACCACTCACACCAATGTCACTGTGTGCCCTGTGCACAGACTGCTATGTAGCCTATCCTATTCACCCACCACTCACACCAATGCATACTTGCCGACTCTCCCTCATTGTTAGGGAGACTCCCTGAAATAGCAGCAATCTCCCTGTCTCCCTGAAGAGTCTGCCAATCTCCCTCATTTCACCTTACCCCCATTATGACACTGTTATATAAAAGAAAAAGCAGAGATAAATACATTCAAATGCGATCATTAGTATAATTTCCCTGCATTGGTTATAAGGCACAATAATCCCTATGGTTACATGTATTTTCTGAGAAGTATCAGTGTGTTTTCATCAACAAGTAGATGTTACTAGCTGCTTTGGGGCTCATTTACATGTGGATGTAAATCAATTTTATGACACGTCCCTCAGATGTAGCTGTACATGCCACTTTGCCACCGTGCTTATAGGTGCTGCTTCACAAACTCCCTGAAATGCTTTTTCAAAAGTAGGCAAGTATGCACCAATGTCACTGTGTGCCCTGTACACAGACTGCTATGTAGCCTATCCTATTCACCAACCACTCACACCAATGTCACTGTGTGCCCTGTGCACAGACTGCTATGTAGCCTATCCTATTCACCCACCACTCACACCAATGTCACTGTGTGCCCTGTGCACAGACTGCTATGTAGCCTATCCTATTCACCCACCACTCACACCAATGTCACTGTGTGCCCTGTGCACAGACTGCTATGTAGCCTCTCCTATTCACCCACCACTCACACCAATGGCACTGTGTGCCCTGTGCACAGACTGCTATGTAGCCTAACCTATTCACCCACCACTCACACCAATCTCACTGTGTGCCCTGTGCACAGACTGCTATGTAGCCTATCCTATTCACCCACCACTCACACCAATGTCACTGTGTGTCCTGTGCACAGACTGCTATGTAGCTTATCCTATTCACCCACCACTCACACCAATGTCACTGTGTGCCCTGTGCACAGACTACTATGTAGCTTATCCTATTCACCCACCACTCACACCAATGTCTCTGTGTGCCCTGTGCACAGACTGCTATGTAGCCTATCCTATTCACCCACCACTCACACCAATGTCACTGTGTGCCCTGTGCACAGACTGCTATGTAGCCTATCCTATTCACCCACCACTCACGGTAATGAACGTAGGCCCCAAGCACATCCCCCCCACCCCTTACTGGCCGCACTAATGGTGCCACACCTATCTCTTGCATTGATGATGTCAAAGATTATTGTTTTTGTTATTTCTCAACTTTAACTGGATGGATCGAGGTGAAACAAAGTGCAGGTTACTTATAGGAGTTTCTACTACTAAATGCAGTTTTCATGAAAATCAGTTCAGTAGTTTTTGTGCCAACTTGGAGCAAACAAACAGACACAACGTTCTAATAATATTAGTATATATATATAATATAGTCTGTGCGTGATCACATGAGAGCGTGGGACCCGGCAGTCTCGCTGCAGCTGATGAGCTACATTGTGCCAAATGGAGAGCGTGTAACCAGGCAAACACTCCAAGGCAGGCAGCGGGACACAGCCACCAGCAACTAAAGTGGAAATCAGGAGAAGATACAACACTAAAGGACTAATAAGGTAAGTTGACGGACCGGAGGGCATGGGACGCCACCCCTCCAGAGCACAACACCCACTGAACAGTTACATATATACAGGATTGACTTTCTTATGGATTTGAGACACTCTATAAAAAAAATGTTTACTCTAAACCTAGTTTTTGGCCGCTATCCATTGGCAGCAAATAACTTCTTTTCTACTACCCTGACGACATCTTTATAATAGGAGCATTGTGACTCCCCTTTGTTTACTAATAAATATCTTATTACACAAACCACTTTGTACATGTGTCATGACACTAAGGGCCCGATTCAGAGCCGCTTGCAAGTGCTATGCATGCGAAAGCGGTTTGATAGTTGCCCACTGCGCACGCACCACGTCCGGCGTGTGCGAGCCCTACTGAGCAACTAAAGTTCAGTCGCTATGTGGCTCGCAACAAGATGGGGCAGCTGTCGATGCTGATAGACAGCTCGCCACGTTTTGTGGGCGGGTAGGGAGGGGTGGTTGGACAAACGCAGGGCTTCCCTTAGGAACGCCTGGCGTTTGTAGGAGGGGTTATTAATCATCTATTAGAGCAGGAAGTTCTCTCGGGCTTGCGGCAGCTAGACCCTACCCCAGGGTCTCGTTGCAAGCACGATGGTAGCAATAATCGCGACGGTCTCCTGGCCGCTCGCACAAGCAGCTTTGCGAGCGGCCGGAGGAAAAAAAAAATACGCCCACATTCAGAGCGAGCGCCTCCCCTCCAGCAGCGAGCGGCTCTGAATGAGGTCCTAACATCTTAATATATACAGTTTGTGACACCAGTTAGTGAAATACTCTCACCATCTTAACTACTGTATATAAATTAGGAGTGAGCTGAGCGCAGGCACCATTAAATATTTCTATGTATAACATGCATAAGCTCGGCACTCCACTTCCAACAGTAATCAGCTTTTCTGGTAACTTCCACAGTAGAATACAGCATTTATGTGGGGAATGGGGGCACTCGCAAAGAGTAACAGGAATAAGAGGTCAAGAGACTGAGCTGCTTTTTCAATGTTTCAGTATTAAAACAGGTGAGAAACAATTGCTTTCCTAATGTGTGTACCATATAGGTATAAAAAGGAGGTCATCACAATATTATCTTTTGGAGATCCAGGGATCATCATTCAGGACACCTTCTCCTTATGGGGATATACAGGACCATAATTATCAGGATGTAAATTCACCCATTAGTGCAAGATTTCCACATGCAAAAAGAGAATATTGGCTCCCATGATGTAGTATTTTTCAATTTATTTAATACACCACACATAAGTATACTTTTAAATGTAATTGTTTTTTTATTTGTTTATCTGAATGTCCCAACATCAGCTGGATACCATCAGAATATTGGTGAGAGTCCCAGTATCGCACCGTCCTCAGGACATATTATGTGTGGTGTATTAAATAAATTTAAAAATACTATACCATGGAAAAAAATATTCTCTTTTGAGACGTACCTCTTTTATTGGAACATAGTTGCAGGCTTTACAGATTCAGTACTTTTATTATTTTATTTAAATAAATTATATATATATATATATATATATATATATATATATTAAACACCCTTCCCCCCCCTCCGGAATTTTCTATGGAGATATCCATTTTTTTAGATGCAGCCTTAATATAAGGGCACGACTATGCCCTTATAATATATAAATATATATATATATTTTTTTATTATTATTATTTTCTTTTAAATCAGAGTTATTTTTGTTACACTAATCCTTTGTCCCCTGCCTACATACATTGCTGCAAACACAGATAAGCAGCATTGCACAACTTACTTTTTGTTTCTTTTCTGTCTCACAATAACATATTTTCCTCACCAGCAGCTGCAATTGGGACTCCACTACCTTATGTATCAACTGTTCCCAACACCTTGTAGATTTGTAACTGAAACATTTTTTTTTATAATAATTGGCTAGGACAGCCTCTGAAGTACCCTTTGTCCCAATTTCTCTACATTACCAGCCTTAGTTCTCGCTCCAGAGTACTATACGTAGTATTTTAATTTTAACAGCCCTGTATTTTTATCGGAAGACATACCCTCCAAAAGTGCGTTACTATAAAAATAAATAGTACAGCAAGGAGATACTGAATAATAACTATATACTATAATAGTATATAGTCAAGTTTTTCCACAATTTTGGCACATGAATTTCAAAGTGAGTGGGATGAATTAATCATACATTATAGAGGTGATTCTCAAGCTATGATCCAACAAACAACCACTGGTACATTATAACCGAGATACAAACATCCAGAAAAGTGGAAACAAAATTAAGGCCCCATTTAACGATGAGACATAACCCCTTTAGCACTCACTATAGGTTTTATGTCTTCCTTTCAATATTTAACAAACAGTGGTAATCTAAGATGACTGCTGTTTGTCACTATATTGTTTACGCCATCTATAGATGGTGAAAGGCATATGGGAGCCTTTCTGGCTTCAGCAAAGCTTCCAGGCACTGCCGGGTCCCTGCCGGGTGAAAGTGTCAGGCACATGTGCAGACTGGCCTTAGCACTCATGCATGACATCGCAGCCCTACGCTGGCAGTGGTAGCAGCTGCCAGCAGCAGAGTGGAGGTTACCACCAAGGAGGGGAACGTCACTGGACCCCATCAGAGAGGTAAGTAATGTTGAATACCAGTGGCATATTTCACTACGATACTAAATGAAATATACCGTTGGTATTAAGGTATGTTGTTAAATGGAGCGCTTAGTATCTAGCAATTAGCTCAGATAGATAGTGTTATTATATCACTACTTTATTGAAATTTTACTCTGGTGTCTATTGTGTCCCTTCTTTTATTAATGATTGAGTGTAAAGCTGGCCACACACTAGACCAACTTACATCCAACCAACCAACTAGTTGATTGGTTGGAATGAAAATCTGGTAAGGTATGAAAGCAAATGACAATCAACAATTTGCTCCCAAATGCTGGAAAATGGACAAAAACTGTTGTTTGAACAAATTGTTTAGATCAAACATTTAACAAACTTGTCCGACTGACCATTTTCATCTGTTTTCTGGCATTTAGGAGCAAATTGCTGATCATCAGTTACTCCCATATGTTACCAGATTTTCATTCCAACCAATCAACTAGTTGGCTGGTTGGACAGATAATCTTTAGATGTGTGGCCAGGTTTATTAACTAAATTGGATGAGGTTATAACAAACATGAAGCTAACCAGAAATTTTGCAAGCTTGGTTTAAGATGCAGCTACTTAAGCTGGACCTATACTGTTCAATTATCAACCCAAACAGCCGATAATCAGCTGATTGGTACAATAACAGTGTATTGTTGCAACTGACATTATCTTGCATATCCAAAAGATCTGACAATTGGTTGGCCGCATCTGGCAGTGTATGTGCGACTGCTGTGGCCAACCAAGCAACGTTTCCCCTGTTACTTCACAAGGGATGAATGAGAAAATGTTACCTCCCCGGGGAGGAACACAGATATTATGGCCATACACTGTAAAATATCTCACAGTGTATGGCCACGATATCTGATGGCATATGTAGTAGAGTGGGCTAGGTCAACTTGTAGCCAATCAAAGCATTAAAACTTATTCACAGGACAAAATCACCCTGTAGCCAATCAGCAAGAGATTATCCAGAAGGATTGACATATGTAGCCAATCAAAGAATTACAAAATTCACAGCACAGAAGTTAGTAGTGACAACCACAGAAGAACTGTAAATACTATATACATGTAAACATATATACGTATTTTGGGCAGATATCAATGATAACTTGTGGGACTCTGAGACTATAACGCTAAAGAAAGCATTAAAATATATGCTACTGGTATCAAGGAATAAACTATATCACATAGAATCTTTTATTTGCATATTAAACACACATGTGCAACATATGCACCCAAAATAATATATATAGAAAATTGGCACTGGCTAAAATTGCGCCTAAAGGCAGCTAGAGGTTGCACATCCAGCCGGTGTTTATACTCACCAGAATCAAACATATACATACACTTTATTTGGATGGTATCCCCTTACGCCTTAAATAACACTTGAAAAAATAACACTTATCTTGTTACAGAAGAAAAGTTGCTCTCTTTGGACCGGAATTCTCCACAAAATGATAGTTAATTAATTCATCAAAAATAATTAATAAGCATATTTGTTACTAATTATAGATATAAAAAAATAAATAGTATAATATTACATGCTAACTGAAATTCTATCTACCTATAATATACAAGAATATAAATTATTTTCAAATCAGTTCTTAAGCCATTATAACTTGTAGTATTATGTTGTGTCATTGCGTTATTATCTTTAAATGGAAGAACTATTAACTTATACAACTGTTTATTGATCAGTGGTGCAGCCTACAAAACAACTTCTACATGTACCCTAAATAGAAGATTTCACAATTTATATGTAATTTTAAGTATATGATTTATTTCTATTAATACATGGTTTAAAAGGTTGCATACATTTACAAGGGGCGCATCTGCTGTATAAATAACTGCCTTTAATACAACTAGAATTAATCACATAAGTATCTGACGGTATACGATCGGCATCTCGGCTGTCTGGATGCCGATGCTTACCTTACCGGTGCCAGATTACCGATGCCGGTCAGAATCCCGGCACCAGCATCCCGACCTCCAGGATGTCGAATATAAAGAGCGGGGTGTGGGGTAGGGTTAGGTTTTATAGGTTAGGGTTAGTCACTAGGGGGAGGGTTAGAGTTAGGCATTAAGGGGGAGGGTTAGGTTTAGGGTGCCGGGAGGGGGCGGTTAGGTTTAGGCACTACGAGGGGGGGTTAGGTTCAGGCACCAGGGATGGAGTGTTAGGGTTAGGGTAGGGAAAGGGGGAGGGTTAGCATACTGACCTCCAAGTGTCGGTATGTTAACCCTGTCCGGATCCAGGCGTCAGGATTCTGACCGCGTGGATCCCGTCTGTTGGTATTGCATACCGATTCCGTATCTGACACATCGGGCCAAATGTAAAAGGGTGACAGTTTAGAAAATGTAAGAGTTTAACAGTAAACTCTCACAATGGTCGAGTTTTATCTTCAAAATGGGAAATCATTTGGATGAGCGTTAAATCTAAAAACATGCAAGTTTGCATGTTCTCACGCTCTATTACACTGGCTGATTTTAAAAAGACTGAGAGTTTACTGCTAAACTCTCACATTTTCTAAACTCTCACCCTTTTTGATATAGCCCATAATCTCTCAAATTGTTTGATATTTTATGTGCAAACAATGGTCTTGCTTCAATATAGGGTGCCACTGATCGTTCATTCCTTAGTACCAATTTAAGCATACCAAACAATTTTCATATTTAGTGAGAAATATATACACTTATATAGTATGCATGTCATGTAAGTAATAACTGTATAAGCAGCAGTTCTTATGCAAACATTTTCGTGTTTATTAGGAAATGGCACTTAATATAATACTACACTCACTACTGTAAATTCTGATACTACACCCACTACTGCTTAATTTAAAATACAATTTAAATGCATTTTTACTGTTTTTTTATAAGAGGTCTCTATAAACCTCTCAAAGGGCCTTTTTATATGACACAGAATTACTCAATGAATTCTAATATTCATATAATTTACAGTAGGAGCTACATTGTCCCTTATATTAAACATAGGAATTATTATTATTATTATTATCCTTTATTTATATGGTGCCATAAGGAGCCTGCCTTACAAAGAACAGTGCAAACAAAAAAAAAAAAAAAGCAAAATACTTAAAGTACAGAACATTGCAGAACATAGGATATAACCACTGTTGCACATGCAGCTATAATACACACAAAAGCAGCACATTCGGAACACAAAGGTGTGGTGCCATTGTTGACAATGAGAAGAATGGCATAAATCAAGCATACTTGCCGACAATCAACTCCAGCCTTCCGGAAGGGAGCTGATTGTTGTGTAACAGCGGGGGGCGTAGCAGGCCATTGACGTCACATTGGGGGCGGAGCCGGGCCAGAGCCGGGCCATTGACGTCACATTGGGGGCAGAGCCGGGGCGGGGCCGCGCGATCGTGTCATCGTGGCCCCACCCCCTCTTCACAATGCCATTTTTCCAGCATTGTGAAGCAGGGGACGAGGCCTCAATGACGCTATTCAGCGCGAATCGCGTCACCGCCCTACCCGCTGCGGCAGTTTCTATTTTTTTCTGGGGGGAGGTCGGGAGGGTCACAGGCTTCCGGGAGGCTTGCCTGCCTTTCCGGGGGGCAGGGAGCGGCACCCGAAAATCGGGAGGCTCTGGGCTAAATTGGGAGGGTAGGCAAGCCTGCATAAGTGAGGGAAGGTAAAAGCAGAGGAGGAAGAAGAGCCCTCTGTAATAACCTTCTATTATTTACACTCTTACTATAAGCTATTCTTACCTTTCTACATTCAAATATTTGTATTATTTGTATTATTTCTCTCATGTAATATTATCCAATGACATGTAATTGTCCTATATAGAGGTTCCCTATAAATCTTGTGTGCTGTAATAAATGAGAATGCAGAGATGCACATAAATGGGGTAACAGTAACACCCCCACTTGTCCTCTTTAGAAGGTTTGAGAAATCTTTCCCCAGTCACTACTATGTGCTGTTGTTAACGCTGAAATGTTGAGATTGGCGACATACTGTTGTAGCATCTGCCGCTTCAAAGTATAGAGAAGGTATATAACAAAAGCAAATGTTTCATTGGTTGCTATGAGTTACTACACAATTTAACTTTTACACTTTTTTATTAAGTAATACCCATTGAGTTCTTTAATTGAATCCAAAAAGACCATTCACATAGGTATATATTGGGCTGCCGCTGCGTTTAATGTGCGTAGATACACAGGTGCTATGCGTAGATATGCAAATGTCGCAGATGCCTGGAGATGTATTGAGATGCCCACCTGCAGCTTTGCAAATCCAAGCATCTGCGTACAAAGACGCAGCATTGGTCGCAGATCCTTTGATTATCGCAGCCCTGAGTAACCCTATGGCCCCGCAGTCGCAGGAGCCATTTTTCTTACATATGGGATAGCAGACACAGGGTTGGACACGCCCCAAAATGGTCACAACACACCTGAGTTCTTTACCACCACTACCCGTTACCTCTGCCAAACACTCCCTGACCAGTAATCACACTGCAAGTAAAAAGTCGCTGCGTACTACTATAGTAATCTACCATGATGCATGTGCATTGCGGCTTAGATGGATGCATAGTTTACTGATAGTCAATCAAACCCGTAAACATCGGCATTGTTTACAACTCTGAATCAGTCCCATTGGTTTTATTATATATATTTTAGTATATTTTTTTCCATAGAATATCTCTTTTTATAATTACTAATATTGCTACAAAAGTATCCATTAGCACTGCAGCATTTGTTTCTCTGCAAACTATAGTCTGTGTGCGGAATTCAATTGTTTCTCCCGTCTAAAGTGACAGGAGATCGCGGGCCGCTATACAATTGTTCCAGATTTTCATGCTGATCGCACCCAAAGTGGTCAGGTTTAGCCGCCAAATCATGGCGGCGTGGCCACACCAGCACAAGAAAATAATAATGGAAACTGCTATGCACAGCGCTGCGCAGTGGCGGTGCGCACAAAGGATGGGGCATTTTTTCCCCTCCACAGCTGGCCTGGGCTCCTACAGGGCCCCTTAAACAAGCTTAGGCTGAGGTAAGTAGTACATTGTCACCCCTATATAGTCCCTATACTAATAATTAAGGATCAATGATCCTTATGGTCACAGTGTTCCAGATCAATCTCAAATCCATTCACCAACGTCAAACCATTAATGTTGACACTTTTAAATGAATGTATAATAAAACAAAATATTTTACCCCTAACCAATCTGATTCTAGGCAGTGGCGATATACAATGGGGCTGATTCATACCTCCCAACATTCTGGAAAGTGAAGTCAGGACTATTGCACATGCTGAAGACGTGCGCCCCAATAAAATATGCATGAACTACTGACAATGGGCATGTCCTTGCAGGAAATTTCATACCTGCGAGCCACACCACCTGTTTTTGTCATGCTGGGGGCATGCCCAGTACTCTGGGCACTGATTATTTATTTATTATTATTTATTACCAGTTATTTATATAGTGCACACATTGGGCCTGATTCAGAGCTGAACGCTCTGACCAGAACGCTCGCTCTGAATCAGGGCCCACCTCCATGAAAATGGAGCGGCCTCCTGGCCGCTCGCATAGCTGTGGGTGACCACCCACAGCATATGCGAGCAGCCAAAAAGATGGTCGCGATGGTCTTGACCATCGCGACCATCGGACTTGCGACGGAGACCCTGCGGTAGGGTCTCCCTGCCACAAGCCCTAGAGTGATTTTGGCTCTATCAGAGCCAAAATCACTCCCACTGACATCACTAGTGAAGTCAGTGGGGCCGGCTTCAGACTGTAGGCGTTCCCATGGAAACGCCTCCGTCTGGCAGGCACGCCCCCGGCACTCCCACCAAAGGGGGCGTGCTGTCAATCAACATCGACAGCACGCCCGCTTTGGTGCGAGACCCGGACCGATGGAAAGCCCGTCGCTCCCCGGGTCTCGCGCATGCGCACGACGGAGCTCCCTCCATCATGCGCATGCGCAGTGGGGAACATCGACCCGCTTGCGAGCGTACTGCCGCTCGCGAGCAGGTCTGAATGACCCCCATATTCCGCAGCGCTTTACAGAGAATATTTGGCCATTCACATCAGTCCCTGCCCCAGAAGAGCTTACAAGCTTTATTCCCTATCACATGCACACACACATATGCACTAGGGTTAATTTTTGTAGGGAACCAATTAACCTACCAGTATAGTTTTGGAGTGTGGGAGGAAACCGGAGCACCCAGAGGAAACCCACGCAAGCACAGGGAGAATATACAAACTCCACACAGTTAGAGCCGTGGTGGGAATCAAACCCACAACCTCAGTGCTGTGAGGCAGTAATGCTAACCATTACACCGTCTGTGCTGCCCACTGATGGTTATGCCCCCCCTTCCCTCTCTCCAATTAAGAGACACTGCGCATATCCACACAGCATCTATTCACTGCTTGCCGATGCAGAAGAGGTAAGTGTAATGTATGCCTCAGCTTACTCAGGCTGGCTGGCTTGCGATGCCAGAAAATTGCATTGTTAGATGCGTTCCCTAGCCTTGCCACTCATGGAAAATGGGGTGGACACACCCCCGATTCCGGTAATGCTGGCCGACCTTGTTCCCGCACCGCCCCTTAAATGCCTCTGCTGTCAATCAGGCAGAGGCATCGAAGGAGCTGCGTGCGATTATACAGGACCCATTCTGCACACTCACAGAATGGGTCCTGCGCACACGCAGATTCCTGATAATCGGGATCTGCGTTCAGCATTGTACTTGCGTGCAATTCTGAGTCAGCTCCTTAAACAGTAGATGACAGAATAAACTTGGAGCAGTTACTTTACCTTGCACATGGGTATTAAAAAAGAGCTCCGCTAAGATGGAGTCTTCCTCCATTAGGAAGATATCCCAGTCACCTTTTGCTTACCTTAAAGATGCCACTTGACTACCAACATCAGTAACAATCTTATGAGCCTCTCAGGGCCATGAGAGGTTCAGATGCCAGATAAGACTTAAATGTTGCTATGAAAGTGGTATTAACTAATTAGTGCAACTGAATTATGTTCTGCTATCACAGCATCCACACCATTGGCACATTTTGAATCTTTCCTGGCATTACCACAATTTTCCTCTTCTTGGGCACAGGTGCCTGCCTAATGAGGGGACTCCACCATGAATGGATTTCTTCGGCGACTACACCTCCTCTGCTAGAAACGTTTACAGTCGCACTTTGCTCTAAACACCATTTTCTTAACAAGACAGATGTAGTTGTTATGTGTTAGAGTTACAGTCAGATGTTGGTGATTGTTACGATACAGAGATTCTTACCCATCTCTTTTAGAAAACCTCCAATTCGCATACATTGCGCAGCCTGCAGGACTTTCCCATCATGTACCCAATGTCAACGAATTTAACAAGCCAGCGTACAGTAGATTGTCATCCTGTGCAGTAATATAGACTTCAATTACATATTGCATATTCTGACACATTTATTATAAAAGTGATATATGTCCTGTACTCCACAATAATGATCTGTAGGGCTTGTGACCTAAAATGCTTCCTAATAGTGACTCACAGCAACATATCAACAATTAGCTTACATTTGTCTAGTGCAAAACAGATAATGACAGCAAGGATCTGATTGGTCGCTTCTGCAAATTTTACAAATAAAAGCACAGTTATACCCCTTTTACACCGAAGCTAAAACCCGGGTTATTGCAGGGTTAACCCGGGCAGCTCCCTGGTGTAAAAGGGGAGAGGGTTGGATCGCTGGGTTGAGTGACCCGGCAATCCAACCCAGATAACTAGCAGGGTTTAACACGGGCGTAGCCCATGAAAGCCTGCTGTGAGAACAGCGCACTCCGGGTCACGATGACCTGGAGTGCACTGCTAGCCGGCCTATTGGTCCGGCTTCAGTGGCGCTATGGCGCTATCAGACCCTGTTAAATCCGGGTCTGATCCGGATAGGAACTCTGTTCCAACTCTGGGTCAGACCCTGAATTTTGGTGGAAAAGGGGTATTAGAAAATAAATCCTTGGGAAAGTGACATTTTAGCCAAAGAATTATGACAAGTTTCACTTAATAAATATATACATTTGTAAGAGTAGAGAGTTTTGATTAATAACTGTTAGATTGTAATTTTTGATGTGCAAGTGGATTACAAATCTGTATGTCTCCTTTTAGAAACTGGTATTGAGACCATAGATTATTGTCTTTTACTATGTGTTTTGTGTCTGGCTGTATGCCATGTACATACATAGATGAATAACCACACATTTTCCTAGATTTTTCATCCTTGAGAAACTGCATGGCAGCTTCTGAATATCTTACAATGCCCTTATACAAAGTCAAATCTAAGCACTGTCTCTGTCTCTAAGGCTCATCCCCATTGCCACTGAATGTTAGCTTGTGCCACAGTGCAGCCACTTTTTTGGGGAGATGTACTAAGCCTTGGAAAGAGAGAAAGTGAAGAGAGATAAAGTACCAACCAATCTAATTGTCATTTTTCAAACACAGCCTGTAAAGTGGCAGTTAGGAGCTGATTGGTTGGACCCCTTAATCTCTCTCCACTTTATCTCTCACCAAGGTTTAGTACATCTCCCCCTTTGCCCATCCAGGCATGAAGCAGTTGCACCAGCCTACTTTTGTCTGGGGTGATGAAGGGGGAGTTTGACCACATGAACCAATAGGAAGATCAGGCAAGATCTTCATCTAAATTGGCTGCATGCATTCATTTCACAATTCAGCCAAATAATGATATTACAGTACTTTCAATTAAATGGCTGCTTTAAAATAAGTAAAACTTCACTCCCAGCTTGAGCTGTGTTCATCTCTATCCTTCCAATCAACTTAAGAGAAAAAATGGGCATAAAATAAGTGGTACATTGCAAAAAGATTACTATATTGTGACTCTGTTACAAGCAGAGTATGTTTAGAATATTGGTTTGGACATTTTTAAAATAACTTTGCAAGTGAGCTTGATTTGGTTAAAAGTACTTATTGCAATCATTTATTAGACCGCAAACACATCTATGAGTAGGTGATGAATTGGGTTAGGTTAGACCAACCTATAGCCATGGCACGCAAATGTTCACAGGAACACCGAGTATTTCAGCTATCGGGCCTCTGCCCAGAAAACTCTGAAGTGAGAGAAATTAGGCCAAGATGTAACCATTCCAAGAACCTAAACATTAACCAGACATCAGATCAGTGACCTGAGGCTTTTGTTAAACTAAACAGGAAGATTGTGAAGTCCATATGTCCCACTTGTTCATCTCTTTTCTTGTTTAGCCTATTACTTCTCAGCAAACACGGGGTTAAAAAAAACTGCAAAGTGGTGTGGCAAAACCGTATGAAAACTGACATTTTAGTCAATGAGCTCAAAGACAGAATCAGAGGCAATTAAACAGCTGCTAAATCTAAGTGCCCTGAATTTGGCAGTGGAGGCTTCATACAGCACAGTACATAAAACACAGCCATAAATCACTGTGCATTTTTGTGACTTTTGTGCTAGGAAATGTTCAGGGGGGGAAAAAACATTGTTTTAAGTGAGTCTATTTTCTAAATGAGTGAACATTGTTATTCCAGGTACACAGGTGCTGTCCTCCATCACCTCTTTCCACAGGAATAACCTACAAAATGTTTCCTTGATAGCAGATGCGTTCAATGTGCAACTGCGTCATTCAATAAAACACAACATATTAGGATGACAGTTGTCTATAAGCTTTCAATTAATATTGCAATTGTAATATCTGTGTATGTGCGTATATGATTATGCTGGGATGGGAAGTTTTCATATTTTAAACAGGTTCTTTTTTTTTCTACCTTTAACTGATGGTATTGATTTATATGGTTGCCCACTTGCAACTTGTACTATGGTCATTATTGTATTTTTTGTATTTTAAAGTTAACTTCATCATATGCTTTTAAGCAATGTATTTATATTATCAGGAAGTTTTTTTATGTCATGTACTAAGACTCAGATCTGCCCTCTAAATACTATTGTGAGCAATTTGTATGAAACATGCTCTGCTGTGCGGAGAGAACAGCAAGGTAACACAAAGACAAATAATACTGCTTGATACTATAAATACATGGTTAGGAAGCACAGATAGGAGAAAAAATAATACAGGAATAACTTTAGTAAAAGTTGCTGGAATGCATGTAAAAGCCAATAAACCAAAGATATAAGCAGGTATTGCAAGTGAACTGGTAATTTATATAGAGTGTAAAAATAAAAAAAAATAAAAAAACTTTTTTTTTTATTTACATGTATTTTTAGTTAGCTTTAGTTACCTATTTACATTTTTAATAGTATTTTTCACATTGAGGTTTGAGTGTGGTGATAAGTACATGCAGCATCCATATTTAGGCTCATCTTATATCTGTTGCCTTTCCATGCCAGAGAAGGAATTTTGTATTCTAAATTTTAACAATGAATTAAAAAAAGGTGTCTGCTTATTTACACTGTAGACGTTTATGAGATGATCATATCAACAGTGACACTTTGGCACATGAAAGAGGGATGTCTATTCACATATTATCCATTACTAAACTAGATAAGGATATCAATATATATGAAAATATGCTATATATATATATATATATATTATATATTATTTCACAATTAAAAAAAATGTGAATAAAGGTTATATTCTTCATTGAGAACCATGTTCCTTATGTCATTGAACAATTATAAAATAAAGGTTTTTTTTACTCTAGGTTGTGAGCAGGGAATTAATATAACTCGCTACACATGCTTATATACTGTATATTAATATTGCAACTTTTTTAAATGAGCATTTCTCCCCTTAATATCTGCCTGAGAGCTGGTAGACCAATTGATATCCTCAACCCATACATTCTCCCATCTAATAAACATATTTTTGATATAAATAGACAGAGACAGGCTGACGATCTGTTTTACAGTCCTTTAAATGAAAACTTGAGTGTGAAGATATTTTTGTCTCATAATTATTCATTATTACAGGGGAGGAGCCTCGGAATGGCCTGAAACTGCAAGGATAATTGGAAATTAATTTCCACATGTGTCATAAGTGGATGGTTACATGTGTGATAATACAATAAGGAGCCGCAGTCAGCGCCACACAAGATATAAACTATGCAAATTGACAATTAAGAGACGTTCTGGCTCTTCTATATTTCCACATTGAGGTTCACAAACCACCATATTGTTGTATGGGAAATTTAATAGGAAATTACCATTGCAAAATGTCTGCACCTTATAATCTAAAATCATAGCAAATAAAAGTGTCACTTTTAGGTTTATTGATCTAGAATTTGTGTATGCATTTATCTCCATTATAACAATGATATGATGTAATCAGTGCTCAGTATGGCGAATGGTCGCAATGTGACATTACCAGTATGTGACATTGATCAGTTAGTTAGTATTTGCCTTTGTATTTCGTCTATGTCAAAGTTACTATCCTGCCTATAAGATTTTTACAAAGTTACAAAAATTAAACTATTTGTCTAAAGAAAAAAAGCAATATTCTAGTAATACTTTGGTCAGTACGTTTTGATTGCTTGATTAATAGCATACAGCAAATCCTTAATCTTGTGTAATAAATATAGGTTCAATTTTCTTAGTTGTTTGGAACAGGTTAATGGGAATGTTATGTAGAGGACTTAAGTAAATACCAGATAAAAAAGACCCATTTATGTTTTTCAAATAGTAATTTATTTTTCTATTATGTTGTCTTATGGTGGAAAAACCTAACTTTACACTTCACTTCAGATATAAAAGTTAATCATTTCTAAACTACACTGACTGATAACTGGTCATGGTCCCAAGTCATGCTGTATTACATGAGTCTGTAGTAGGACAGAGGGACGGGGAGTTTGAGCTTTAGAAAGGCATACAGGTTTTATTAGGATTCACTTTGCTGTAGTTTAACCTTAAATCAAGAGGAATACATATTTACAAAGATATAGAAAATCATCTGATCATTTGGTGACAATAATGAAAAACAATGAGTGCATGTCTAATTGCAGATTAGTTCTAGAAAAGTTTTGATCAACCAGCAAAGTTGAGGAAATGTCAAGTTATCTCCTTTGATCCAACATACAATCTCTAATTATACAGCACCACGTATTTAGCACGTTTTAATACCTATATCATAGCAAAGGGGAGCTCAGTTACTAGGGATGCTGACCACATAACAATGATAGTGTGAAACCTGCTGGATTCCCCAATAATAATCCTAATGTCAGTTTATATAAGACTTAGTAAAATTCTCATTGTTCTCATGACAAACAAAGGAAGATCTGACTTTAAAAAGGCTGGATAAACTAACTTAGAATTATCTTACATTTATATACAGTGAATATATATATATATATATATATATATATATATATATATATATATATATATATATATTCATATTTCATTGAAAGAAAACAAAGTTTTAGAATAAAAGTTCTATATGCGTGACCAGAGGTGTAATTTGTAAACTCAAAAAAAAAAAATAAGCCAGCCTGGACCTTCCTATATAATCAGTGCAGTAAGCAGCCACCCTGGGCTGGCTAGCATGCTTTAGTACAGAGGTTCTCAAACTCGGTCCTTAGGACCCCACACAGGACACGTTTTCCAAGTCTCCTAGCAGGTGCACATGTGTATTCATTACTCACTGACACATTTTAAAAGATACACAGGAGGAGCTAATTATTTCACTTGTGATTCTGTGAGGAGACCTGGAAAACATGCACAGTTTGGGGTCCTGAGGACCGAGTTTGAGAACCTGTGCTTTCGTAACAATCCAATTCCCCAACTACTAGATTCTAGTTTGATGGGACAAACACTCCTGTGTCATTAAAATGAATCCAGAATTTGTTAATCCTTACATGTTATTCTAAATTCTTATTATGCATGTTGTGAGGTTTCCTTCCAACCCACTCTAACTATTGTGGCAGGCAGGGTGAATCTTTTTAATCTACTAGAATTCCTGCTGACTCTGTACGGTCCTGTCCTTATCCTTTGCACTGATTAGTGTATTGAAGAAAGCAGACAATAACAATATTATAGACAAGTTTTCTGTAATAAATATATTATATATTATCATATACGTAGGATGTGTATGTGGTATGCTATTGAATTAGACACTGTCAATAGTGCCGAAATGTCCTTCTTTCAAATTAGTGACTCCGAGAGTTTAATTCAATTTCTACATAATATAGCAACTTCATTTCAGGCAGATGTTCCTATACCTCCCACCCTCCCTAACTTTGGAACTTTGGCACAATCCAGTGAATCAAATTAATGCTAATCTACATTTGCTAATGTATGTGGTGTAAAAACCAGAGAGATTGTTTCAAGTTACATGTGTAACATTTCTGTAAATACTTTAATGCTTTCAATGGAATTGATACATTCACTACAGCCCTATATACTGTAGTTCGTATTTACATGCAGAACCTTTGCCACACCGTTCTATGACTCATTTATAATCGTTTTCTTTGTAGTCAATGGATAAGTGATGTGGTGGTGGTGATATTATTATTATCTATGTATGTACTGATATAGGCTTTTTATGTCCTTATTATATGGTTGCCCACATTGCAGATTTCAAGAGAATCCAATCTTTGCTTTGAAACGCTGCAAGTAGTCATTACTACGCCTTTCACATCAATCGCTGTTCCCAATCTGCAGCGTTCCTTTCATTAATCTGGGGATTTGTAGTGTATATTAGCCCCAGACGTTATTTTATGTCTGTGAATTTACGAGGTCTTCGGCAAAAATAAATAGATTATGGCAATTAATTCGGTGACACTTGTTAAAAGACTAGCACTAAATACCTGAGTCCTATTAATAGTGTAAGCTTTAATGATAATGATTTTAAACAATATGGTTTCAAATGATTACTTAATACAACTTCAAATACGTCTCCATTGCAAAACCAGATGCAATGATCATGTTTATCTATAAGCAGAAAACAAACAAACAACCCCACAATAAATGTATAGAAAATCGCCTAGATGACCTTTATCATTGTGGCCAAGACTAGGGTAATTAGACAATGAGTTGCAGGAATCAGATCATCTACATTACTGGCCTGTCAGGCTGTCCCGATGCCCACAAAAACTAGACTCCGCCCAGTGATGTCATCAATGTGTACTTCTCTGGTCATGTATGCAACAGGATCATACCAGCTTCTGGGAATTTTGTTATATTTTTACATAGGGATTTGCAATCCAAACATTTATACCTGTGTACATTAAAGAACATATTCAGTTGTCTTATATTCACCATCTGAAATATTTACTGAGTAAGGTCATTGAGTAGAATCTTCATAAGGTTTGCTAGTTTATTAGAAATACAGAAGATCTTCTTCACCAAAATCTGTGCAATAGAACACTGGGATCATCTTTATTCACAACAAGGTCAATCAAATGTCTAAGATTGTGTATATAAATGTCATAAATTATTGTAATTGCTGTGAAGACAATTGATAACACCATCAAACTTAGATGAATTTCGGAGCAGGTTATAGTATAGGAAGCAATTGTGTTTATCTGATACAGATATATAGATTAGATAGATAGATAGATAGATAGATAGATAGAGAGAGAGAGAGAGAGAGAGAGAGAGAGATATGAGATAGATAGATAGATAGATAGATAGATAGATAGATAGATAGATAGATAGATAGATAGATATGAGATAGACAAATAGATAGATAGGTAGGTAGGTAGGTAGGTAGATAGATAAATAAATTAAATAGATATGTTATATGATTTCTTGCTAAAAAGTACCTCCATCCTCCTGCATCCTGTCACCCACATCGATGCCTTCTGCTCTCTCTCTGGCCAATACCTGTGTAAGTAATAAAGATAACAGACACACATTAGTAATGACCAGCAGGGTCTGCACAGACTTCATACACTTTGCTTCTTTGTTTTTGTTTTATCAATATATTGTGATGGGGAAATGAAGAAACTCCATTGGTCAGACGGCTTCACGTGATCAGAAGACATAACACACACCTACCTTCACCTACTTACACAGATAAGTGTTCAAGTTTGATATAGAGACAAATGTAGACATTTACAAAATGCCGTTAGTTATACTGTTGTCGCTATAGGGTTCTATATACATGTGTATATATATATATCTACACACACAACTGGAAAAGTCAGGGTCAAATAGCCCAAATGCACTGTATAAAGTTAAATTAAATGCTGTATATGTTTTGTTTTTGTTTTTTTGTTTATTCTAAGGGTAAGTTTTAGTGCCCCACTGGCCATTATGAAAAATTGTAGATTGCACAAACAAACATTTTAAGGTTGACATTTCGCTAAGTAGCAAATAGCAAACTTGGTTCAGTCATCAGTAGAGAGCAGAACCATATATATATATATAGTTTTATATATATATATATATATATATATATAATTATATTTTTTTTTTACCGGTGCCAATGAAGAAGGGGCGCAGAAATCAATGATTTAATACTGATCACAAACTCAAGCACACTCGGAAAAACCCAGCTCATATACGCCATTATATTCTTCATTATAAAATCAGCAGCTATAACAGGGTGGACAGATCATTAGAAGGAACCAATCACTGCATCATTCATTAGGATTAGAGCGTCAGGGAGAGATCGGAATCTCAGAATAAAGGCAGAGGGTAGATGATGGGCAGCAGACACTGCCCTGTACATCTTCATCCTGATAATATCATTACAGCGTGCTAAACAAAACACTACAGATACTGTACTAACACGTTACACATACGACGGCCCCTTTAAGAGATGGAGCCAGTAACTTCTATGAGCTTTCGTTCCCATATGAAATAAGGGAGGGTAAAAGATACATATATCATGAAATATAGATAGATAGATAGATAGATAGATAGATAGATAGATAGATAGATAGATAGATAGATAGATAGATAGATAGACAAGTCTCATATTCTAGTCAGTTAGTTATCTATATAATCTATCAATCTGTCGAATAATTGTTATCATTGCAATTGGAGTGCGTGTGAAATTTGGTGCAATTAGTATTCCGCATGTCATAAAGCAATAACTAAAATATACATTCAGGCATTTGAAAAAAAACAAACATTGAGGTATATATTGTATTGGCTAATTTTGTATATATATATATATATATATATATATTTGTTTATATATATATATATATATATATATATATATATATATATATATATATATATAGCTCTGTCTGATTCGGTCCTTCTGTATCGTTCTGCTATAATAAAAATAAATACTTCCAGCAGAAAGCATGAGATGCGAGTGAGTCAGACCTTGAGCCCAGGCCTTACCTAACTGTATCCTCCATCCTATCTTATCTTACACCTTAATGTGCATTTACAATATGTACGAGGGGTTTAGTGAGATCTATCTCATATTTGTATCAGATGAGGAGTTATTTTGCGGACTCTGGAAGGGAGCTGGATTTACGAGCCTCCCGGAGCTCAGAGAGGAGCACAGGGATTACACTCACCGTCCCCTGTTCGTCTCTCTGCACCCACTGAATGCCAGCGTCAAATGTCAGGGCATATACGCCATCATTTGGTTGCATTTTAGCCTGAGATGCATCTGGAGTTTTATTAAAGTGATCGGAACGTGTAGCTCAAATGTGAGATATTAAGAAGTATTTTTACCCAGCTCTGCCTTCTGTTTGGTTTAATACAGACATAAAACACCCATGACAAAGGTAACAATAAAAATATGAATAATGGCAATAATGACAACAATAACATACTACCAGCCGACTAGTACAAATAAAAAGGGTTTAGCAATTAAATAACGCAGGGAAATTAACACTGAAAATTCTTCAGGGACCCTAAGGTTTTAATATCACTGCCAATTAAATATAGCCGAGAACGCCATGAAACGACAATGCAAAGTACATAATCTACACACATATTAAATGCAAAGCTGCCAATATAGTAAGCAAAAACGCACTGTAAGATAATAACAGGTATATACAATGATTTTAAACAATGAAACAATGTGTGTGTGCATATATCATAAGAGGAAAAATAACAGGGATCATCTATATATATATATATATATATATATATATATATATATATATATATTAAGCATGCCATTGTCTTACCTGCCATCCGCAATTACGTTCTGCTCTTTTTGAGCGACGGAAGCGATAAAATCATCTCTCTATTGGTAATGGGGTGGAAAAAAAACAGAAAAAAAAAAACAAAGAGACATACTGGGGTTTTTTTTGTTTGTTTTAGTTTTTCATTCGTATGGCAATATCCTTATTGAATAAAGGCTGGATGTACTGTGGGTAATGTAATTTAAAAAATATATATGGCCAAACAAATGATAAGGGGGGAGAAAGTGACAAGTGCATTAGGCATTATAATTCAGCTGGGCTCCACCTACCAGCCGTGCCTGGTAATTAATGGAGCTCCCAGCCTGCAAACGCCTGCATTAGGCAGGGAGAGGCAGCCAGAGAGTGAGAGACATGCCATCGGAGATAATTGATTACATCCCAATCAACAATAACTTGTTAGCCATAGTCAATGTATCAGTCTCTCAGTGTGTTTTTTTCTGTCTTTCTCCCCGGTTGAAGGATGAATTTAGTTGGGAGTAGTCTGCATTGACTCTGAGGGAGAGAAGCGAGGGGGTAGATTATAAGCAGCAAGTCAGCTTCTTGGACAATTGTGCAAAAAGTAATCTTCGAATCAGGGTGGTGGAATCTGTAAGTGCTCATTCCCACTTCCCTCCCCCCCTTTTAAATTCATTTTAACCTTGCCGAGGCTGCCTTTAAGAAGACAGCAAGAAGAGAGACCTTGGACTTACTGGAGAGAACTTTTTTGGGGGGGAGAAGCATTCGCCTTTGTGGAGCTCAAAATGACTTCCAAAGAAGAAGCCAAATCATCCTCTGTGGAAGAGAGGAGAAGGAACGCTTTGGACCACTTGCCACCTCCTGCAAATTCTAACAAGCCCTTGACTCCCTTCAGCATTGAGGACATCCTGAACAAGCCCTCAGTCAGGAGAAGTTACACCATCTGTGGGACAGCTCACCTACTGACCAGTTCTGAGAAGCCCCCTCCTGCGGGGTTACCCCTGTCCAGCAGGACTCTCCTCTCCCAGACCTCACCTCTATGTGCCCTGGAAGAGCTGGCCAGCAAAACCTTCAAAGGTCTGGAAGTCAGTGTCCTGCAGGCTGCTGAAGGTAGGGATCAAGTCTTTATTTATTTTTTTCGGGTAATTGAAACAAATATAATAGCCGTTACAGCCACAAGACAAATAATAATAATAATAATAATAATAATAATAATAATAATAATAATAATAATAGTTATTATTATAATTATTAGTGTTGATATTTTTGTTGAGTGAATTACATCATTGAAAGTTGGTTTTTCAATTTTATTTGCTTCAGCTTTTATCGCTGTACTACAAATATACTAAAGCGAATAAAATGATGAAACAATATTTCTGTTAGCATAGGACAAATACTGAATAATTATTGTAAATTACTTTTCTTGGTGTATATCTGGAGAGATTAAGAAAAATGTTTGCTGATATTCTTTTTACATTTTTTTTTTGCACAGAACTGAACTTGAAATAAATAATAAATAAAATATATTAAGGTGTTTTGAAAGGTTCATTAGAGTCCTGACGAAATGATCTTCTACTTTCAGGGCGAGATGGGATGACCATTTTTGGTCAGAGGCAGACCCCTAAAAAGAGGAGAAAATCGAGAACAGCTTTTACAAACCACCAGATCTATGAGCTGGAGAAACGATTTTTGTATCAGAAGTATTTGTCCCCGGCCGACAGGGACCAAATCGCTCAGCAGCTTGGACTGACCAATGCCCAGGTCATTACTTGGTTCCAAAACCGCAGAGCCAAACTCAAGAGAGACCTGGAGGAGATGAAAGCAGATGTGGAGTCCTCCAAAAAACTCAGCCCATCCTCGGTGGAAGCAGTGCTCACCATATCAGAACTGGAGGACTCGGAGTCCATGAGCAGCGTCAAAAGCAGGTCCCGGTCCCCCAAGCTGGTGCTGGACAGCCACCTCCAGCTATCTCCCTCATCCCCTCTTACAGAAGGGCACACCAGCAAGGAGTGTTCGGAGGATGAAGATGACGTGGAAATAGATGTTGACGACTGACTTTTATTTTATTTTTTTATTCATTATAATACACACGAAAAAGACTAACATGAAAGCAAGAATGGACAGTGCTTGTATGCTGCGCTTGTTGTTTCATAAAACATTGCTGAAAACTAAATCATACCTTACACCCAAGGCAGTTTCTTTTCAATTAAAGCAATAAGAAATATAAAAAAACACACAAAAAAGACTTAAATTACTACGACTGCCCGATCAGGTAGTTTTTCTTCTTTTTTTTTTGTTCATTATTATTATTATAAATATTTTGTTTTATTTTATTTTTGGAATGGTGCAATTGTGTATGGCTTCTGTACAAATATTTAAACATATTTTTTTAAGCTTTGATTCTTAACCTCTAAATAATTTACCCATCACGTAGCTTTGGGGGGAAAAAAATAATCTTAATGAGTATTTGGCGACACAACCTTTTTCTCTATTTTCAATTGATCTGCTTTTTCTTGTCATGATTATTTTCTATTTTAAATTGCACGGATTTTTTTATGATTTCTTTTGCTTTCTTTACATCACTGTTTACGTTTTGTTGGATTTTATTTTCTTTCCCTACATGGCATGTGTTTGCCAGGGTATGTCATTTTCTCATCTCTGATTATGTATCTCGTTCTACCATTTACCATATATATTTTCTTCATGTGTTTTTTTCTTATTCTATTTAAATAACCCTACCTTTCTTAATATTAATACAAAGGTCGAATCAATAATTTTTTACTTGTTTCTAGAAATTTGCATGATACGATGAAATACGACGGCATAATACTACATTTAAAAAAAAGTTATATAAATATGAAATGTACAGACAAAAAAAGGGTTTGTTAAAATTGTAAAAAAAAAAGAAGAAAAAAAAAAAGAACATTGTAAAGGCCTGCTATTTAAGTTTAAGCGCCAGAATCAATGCTGGTCTGTTTACTTTATTTTGAAATTGTACAGAGAATCTTTTTCAAATTCAATAATAAAATAAATTACATTTTAATAATATTACAAATGTATATTGCATCTTTGCATAGGTATATATATATATATGTATATATATATATATATATATATATATATAGTTGTCATTATTAGTATTATTATTATTACTACTACGACCAATTGCCTATAACGTTAACACGTGGATTGTCTTTTGTATAACAATATAAATAACTAAAACGATTTTAACTTGTTGAATTATATCGGTAATTGGAATGAATAAAACATATGTAGGGCTCTTCACAACACCCGTTTGATCCACATGTGGGCAAAGTACATTCCTTTAAATAGCGATAATCAGCACCTATGTCTGCCCTGAACCTGCACCCTATCAGAGTATTTTGAGTTTAAAACCTCAGCATAATGGTGATTTTATATCCAAAGTGTGCCTTGCCTTTTTGACCCAGCAACCCATGTTTTGCTTTTCTTTGCAAAATTTATGTGAGAAGCTCAAATCTGGCGGAGTGAGAGAGGAGGGGGGGGAGAAGGGTCTAAAAAAAAAAACCACTGAGTTTTGGGCCAGTTTCTCCGAGGCTATATAAATCTCTCTCTCTCGCTTTGAAAATGGATGGGGCTATAATTTTAGCGTAAAGCATGAAAACTGGGGACAAATGAGTCCCCTTCCCTGATGTGACAAGTGACAATGGTCCGTGCACAGCCTCCTGCAGCTCCCAATGCTGAGACAAGCGTGGCCCTTCACAGAGAATGAGAAGAGCGTTTGGAGGCCATATGGTTTCTGAATTTCCTTCACAATTTTTAGACAATTTGATGGATTGGGTTAACCCTCCTTGAGACTGTTTAACTCCACTTTACAAAAGCAATAATGAATACATGGCTCTCTCTTCATGAAGGGCATCTGTGCAATTCCATGTGTTTACTGGCATTCTGAGCAAGTCTATGAATTACAATGAAATCCACTTTACCCCCTTTCCCTGCCTTGGAGAACACTGCTCTGCCTTTTTTTTGGGTGGGAATCATAGGTTTGACTTTTGTCCATATATGATTGTTTTTGTTGTCTTTTCTTACTCCCCCTCCCCCTTTACATAGTCTTCAATCTTCAACTAAAGTGCTTTATGCTAAGATGGCAAGTCGTAAATGTTAGCCCCTGTGACACTTGTGCCAGGATCTAGTTAAAGCCTTTTTATTTGTTCTTTTTTTTTCCTTTTTTTTCTTTTTATCCTCTCCCCTCTTTTGCTTTTATCCCTTTGTTTTAGAGTGGGTTTAATGAGGCTGAAAACGCTACAATTCAATGGAGTGGAAGAGGAGAAAGGGAGAACGGAGTAGAGTTAATTTGGGTTAGAGCTTTTGTCCTGAAATGTGCTGGGAGATAAATGGTTGAATGAATAATACAAAGAGGGCAGTGAAGTTTACCACACGTGGCAAAGGCTGGTAATATACCCATTCAGCAAAAATAAGTGCACTGTCTGTTCCACAGCTTTCAGGGATGGTGTAAATAAATGTTTGATATAAAGCTAGTTAGGAGTGGCCAACATACATACCGATTCCTGGTGACAAGTCATTGCCATGTACTGTATAAAGTAATTTATTAGTTAGGTACTGGGGCAAATATTACTGCCATTATAGCTGTCATTATTTTGGTTATTTTTGTTTAATTCATTTACTTAGGACCGAATCTGCGGCAAGGTGTTCAGGCCAGTGGTAATGGTATCAGTTCACATTCTAAGATTCCGATGTATAGCGAGAGAGAGAGAGAGAGAGAGAGAGAGAGAGAGAGAGATCTGTTATTGTAAATATTTATCTATCATCTATCTGTATGTTCACTAGCTGTATTTAAACAAGCATAGCATGAGCTACGGCAATATATATATATATATATATATATATATATATATGCACACTGTATATACAGTGTGTGCATATATATACATATATATATATATATATATATATATATATATATACATTATATATATTACCGTAGCTCATGTTGTGCTTGTAAATATATATATATATATATATATATATATATATATTCCTCAGCCCATGGTTCCGATGTTCAACCCTTGCCAGTAGAGATCCTTCACAGCCTAGTATTTGGACAGAATCGTCACCCGGGTGACAGAACAATCGATACACAGAATTGTACTTGGTGACACCCTTTCAACTTGATACACAATCGATTTGTGTTGTATGGAGCGAGATGGAAGAAAGAAACCCGAATACCCGGAGATGTGAAGATTTCCAGTATTGATCTGTTTGCCATGTCAGTACAGTTAATGCGCCAAGGCTGCATTTATTCCGGTGGATCATAAAGTCTACCCATGTGGACGACCCAAGAGTGCGCTTGTAATTAAATTTCTGCCTGCCTGGTGCAATAGCTGAGGTCTGCGAGGCTGTGGGCTGGGACTACGTTCTAGAGCACAACTAAACGTGCAGTGTATGTAACAAGCAGGTGTTCCAGTGTCTAAGCTCAGTGATGTGAATTATATCTCAGCTTCAGATCTGAACTCATCCCTGGCGCGCAGCATGTTCAGCATTTGCATTGGGATTTGAGACTCATAAATGTATAAGATTTCCTCTGGCATTAAGGGGATGTCTAGAGATTCTTGCCAAGTACACTCATGGGTGCTGGAATAATACCTCACACACAATTGGCCGTTTGTTTCCATTCTAGAACTCCCACCTTGTCTCCACTACGTCTGTGTATTGCCCTGTACGCACATCCATAGCTTAGTATGTACTGTATTTTGTGTATATGATTATAGCCACTGCCAGATGATCTCCCACAGGGTACCTGGAAAGGTGACATGAGGTCCATATTTCATCTTGTTCACTTATCAAAAACCTCCCAAAATGAGTGCACCCCCCTGCATGATCCAACAGGGCTGCTGCAGGTTGAGTCAGTGGAATTCAGTTCCTTATTTTATGAGGTGTCAGGGAGGATGTCAAACGTGGCAACGATAAGTAATACTACAGTCTGAGGGACCAGAACGTAGTAATTAATCCCAAAGACTTAAGTGTATTTTAGTTCAGGAGAAAAAAAATCACTAATTCAATCGTCCGGAAAATTGAAGTTTGATGCATGAGTCCCTGCTGGAAGGGGAGTTCTCTCCTCTCTCCTGAATCCTGGATGGGGCTGGAATAATCACATTACATTTCTATATCCCTTCCCTACACATCCAATCACTCAGCCCCACTGCATATTTATGCACCCCCCACCCCCATTTACCACACTCTCTTAAAGGTGGCATCATGAACCGATATGGTTGGTGTATTAAGCCAGATGTTTGGGGTTACTGATGTCATTTTTACATCTGCTGGCATATATCAAAAGAGATCCTTTTATATGTAAATATTTAAAGTGTGGTATGGTACTATCTGTATTGCATAACAAGACACTAGTGGGGACTAATTGCTTAAAAATATGTTTCCCCCAAGACATAATACAGTTGCTGATTCATCGGAAATTGGTCAGATTTATCGCAGTAGGATTATTTATCTTGTTATTATCAGGGTCGTCTTATTCTGTGCAAAATAAAAAGCATACTCTAAGTACAGTATACATATTCATTCAACCTAAGACACATAATAACTAATGCCATATACTATATATATATATATATATATATATATATATATATATATATATATATATATGTACAGTATATATAAAACACGCATGCACATCTGTTTTATATATATATATATATATGTGTGTGTGTGTGTCATGAGTTCAGTATCATAGTATTCATTATAGTGATGATTAAGCAATTGTAATAACAATTAAGATACATTTCTATATCTCTAGAAAATATCCTTGACATATTAAGATAATTATGTTCTAACTAAAAAAAAATTAAACACTTCACAACAGTGACTCTATGGTATATGATTCATTTACTATGGATTGTGTATTTGATATAGATTATGTGTAAATTGATTTGATCATATTAATGTTTGTATTTTAGTACAGCACAGTTGACCTTCTCATGATTATATAAATGAATATATAACATTTATTCCCCTCCTGGCTGTTGGAGTCTGAGTGAAATTTTTTTAAATTAATGCTATGATTGAAAGGATACTATTTAATTGCCATATTTTCAGACTAAATGCCTCATCTTGTATTAAATTATTTTGTACACTAACTGCTTAAAAGAATATATCATGTCCTTGAAAAATACTTAGGAAGATCCACACCTCTTTAGCTAGTGATGTTTTTTTTACACAAGGTTCTATGATTGTTTTACCAGATTATTTACGTGTAAAGAGTTTACCCATATTACATACTGTTTTGTTAAGATTACCTCAGACTATAGAGCAATACATTCTCACAGACCTGTGTAAGAAACCCAAAACTTAAACACATACAAGTATGATAGCTACTAAATAGATAGATATACAGTATGATACATATCTATCTATTTAATAACTATATATATGATAGTAGGATATTTATATATGTATCAGAGTTAGAACTTGTGAGTGGTGGGCCCAATGCTTTGAGTCCCCTCCTTCTAGGCCCCATGCTGAGTTATAAATGCCACATAATAGTTTGCCACGTGACCGCCAAACAATACAGATAGCAACCCATTGCCTAATAATAATCTGTGCCCTTTATTAATCAAATAATTATAATCTGTGCCCCATTAGTCTGATGTCAGCAGCGTAGCTTGCAGTCCCCACAGATGGGTCTGCTGGCAGAGAGTACCAGGGAGAGGCAGAGGGTGAGGCAGAGGGTGATCAATAGAGGGTGACAGAGAGGGGCAGTGGGTGATGGGCAGAGTGTGACAGGGAGAGACAGAGGGTGACAGGCAGAGGATCAGGGAGAGGCAGAGGGTGACAGAGTCAGAGGGTGACTGGGAGAGGCAAAGTGTGATGGGTATAGGGTGACAGGGAGAGGCAAATGGTGACCTGCAGTCCAGATGGCAGCAGATAGATTGGTCAGAGGACACAAAGAAGCCCTCTCCTCCTGTCTGCGGCACTCGCGAGATCACAGCCTGCCTGGTATTGTCCAAGGCAATCCGGTCAGGTAGCAGCTGCTGACAGCCATCAGTCTGAAGGCAGATGGCGCTGCAGATCATCAATGAAGATGATCTGACCAGTGACGAGGCCCCCGGTGTGACACACCAGCCGCACTGGCGATAAATCCACTCTATCTATCTATCTATCTATCTAGGGGGGGGCTAGAGGTGCACGTGCACCGGGTGGGGATTGAGGGGGGGGTGAAAAAAGCTGACAGCCATCCGGCGACCATCCGAAAATGGCCACCGCCAAAGAGGAGACAAATGCTAGAGGTCCTTACTGGACCTATAGTGTCTGTCTCCTCCTTGGCCGCGGCCATTTTTGGTTGCCCGTTTTCTCAGCAGATTCCATGCGGACCAGCCGTCCGCATGGACTCTCCTGAAAACGGCCATCCAAAAATGGCCACTGCCAAGGAAGAGACAGATGCTAGAGGTCCTCGGACGTGAACCCCTTAATTTTAGGGACGCTGGTATAGAGGAGCCTTGACGACGGCCCAGCGCTTATTCATATATTTGCAAATGTATGTAAACCAATACCTCTGAATTTCTATTATCATGTAGGATTCAAGTATTTTTGATTTATCTGCAGTGTGCTGGAGGGCAATTTTCTTTTTTCTGTGTTCAGTGTAAACCCCACCCTTTACAAGCACCTGTAGTATATTAAGCTGATTGAGCAACTACCATATTTTTTGCTTGCAGTTTGGAGGCATGAAAGGAGTCAGCATTAGGAGGAGGTGCTGATCCTTATAGCGCCATGTGGAGGTTTTTTGGGGTACCTCCAAGGTAAGTTAGCTCTCAGCTCATACATGTACTGTTATCATGCAGTACATCAATTTGTTATTATATGACCCAGAGTGGGTGCTACTATTATGTAGCAATAATTATTTTGGGGTGAGCTTTTGGGAGTGGGGCCCCCGGGATTGTTCTGGCTGGACCTTGCTCATGGCATCACCACTTAATTCACATAGAATATTTTTTCACTTTTCTATGCATTTGTGTATTATTTATGTCATTTTAATTCTTTTACATCTCATTAACACTTATTGATTTATCTTTACACACCTATCTTTTAACACTTCACTATCACCTTTTTTCCCCTTTTCGTGTGATGCCCTGGGGGTGGTCCTTGGCTGGACTTTTTTGGGGTGCCTTGCTTCTCGGACGTGAACCCCTTAATTTTAGGGACGCTGGTATAGAGGAGCCTTGACGACGGCCCAGCGCTTATTCATATATTTGCAAATGTATGTAAACCTCTGAATTTCTATTATCATGTAGGATTCAAGTATTTTTGATTTATCTGCAGTATGCTGGAGGGCAATTTTCTTTTTTCTGTGTTCAGTGTAAACCCCGCCCTTTACAAGCACCTGTAGTATATAAAGCTGATTGAGCAACTACCATATTTTTTGCTAACATCTGAAACAGGTAAAGGAGGCTTGGCAGGATATTCATTTTGAGGACCACAATCCTTCCGAACAATGAGATGATGTGGCCACACCACAGAATAAATCAGCTTTTATGAACGAAAGTACAATGGAGTAATTTTCTTTATTGGGAGAATAGTAACTATGGGTTGGGAAGATACCAAGATAACATATTTTATTTGCCCCCCATGCAAAGTTAAAGCTATCCTGCAGCTTATCTATGAGGGAGACAGGAAAATGAAGTAGCAGAGACTCAGATTTAGAGTAGTTAATCTTGTACTCCAAGACTGTCCCTAAGGTAGACAGGATTTCCCAAAGGTTTGAAAAAGATAAGTGAGGGGATGAGAGGTTAAGTAAAACATTGTCCGTGAATAAGGAGATTTTTAAACTCTTTGAAGCCTAGTTTGATACTCGCAACATTCTGGAAGAAATGGATCCTAGTGGCCATGGGTTCTATAATTAAAGCAAATATTAGGGGGGGATAATGGGCATCCCTGCCTAGTCCCGCTAGAGAGAGAGAAAAGTTCAGTGACCACACCATTAAATGAAATGCTAGCAGATGGGCAATAATATAGGGCCTGATTCATTATGGATCGCAACTGCAATTATGCATGCAATCAGCCAATTGTTGCGCTCTGCACACGTGTATGCATCGCAGTGTGTGTGCATCAACTAGCCACTGCGATCGGGACTGCGATCTCCGTGGCTGTGCAGACCCATCACAGAGTGATTGAGGGAGGTGACGGGGGGGGTGGTCAGCCATGCCAGTGCATTCGAGCGTCATTGCAGGGGCATGCATAAATTATCCATTGCGATGCCAAACGCAGCTCAAGTGCTCAGTGCGTGTGATGAGGATAGCAATTCCTAAGTAAGGTCAGAGCTTGTGCAAGTGTGCGTGAGGCTGCGATGGTACTCCATGTTACCGATGGTTTTGCAGTCTTTCCAAACATTATGGAATGTGTGTAAGGTAAGGTGGGTGTCCCTATGTTGTGCTGCGACGGCATAGCAATCGTAATGGGGAAGAACCGTGTTTAAATGGGAGGACAGTATTTTAGAATAAGGTTGAAAGTCCGTATGTAAAAGGAAAATAAGATAACGGGAACTGTGGGCCTGATTCAGAGGTGGACACTAATGCATGTACGTCTGTGATACCGAATGTAGCAGTTGTATGAGATGTGTTATTGGTTGTACATCGGATGCAGCATCGATGTTCTGAGCAACCCTACTGTTGCTCCAGGAACGTATTTATATATAGGGGTGAGCGGCTCCAGTTCTACTCGGTTCCGTTCGGATTTAAAAACCGAATCTTATTGGCTATCAGCTATCACAAGTTTTGGATAGCCAATAAGATTTGGTTTTTAAAACCGAACGGAACCGAGTAGAACCGAACTCGCTCACCCCTAATTTATAATGGGTGCACACGGGCCCCTTGGTACGGGGGGGGGGGGCCCACACCACACACACTGCACCCATACTTCTTTTTTTATACTAACCTCTCCGAAGTTCCACGGAGTAGTGCAAAACAAAATGCCTGGAAAATGGCCGCCGTGGTCATTTTCCCAGCGTTTTGCACCTGCGCAGTAGGAAATCACTGGGAAAATGGCTACCACGCCATTTTCCCGGTGATCTGCGCATGTACAGTAGACTAGTGCCCAGAGTCTACTGCTGCTGTCAGTTCGCTGAAAGCAGCCAAGGAGAGAGGAGGGAGCCCCAGACGAGAATGCACACGGGCCCTCTCCCCTCTTAATATGTCCCTGGGTTTCTCAGTATGTCCATCAGAAGTAAACCGCCTGAGCCTTAACTATAGTGTAGGGTTTTGCAGTTGAAGGCAAAGACATGCCCCCAAACGGTCGGGACACACTTGCGTTTCAGTCTCCCTCCACACTACCACCCACAAATGTTCCCTGTCTGTCAATCACACTCAACTGAACTGTGGAAACATTGGCATTACGGCCTCCTCTGAATCATTCCCAAACATTCCCTGTCTGTCCATCACACTGCATCCACGTCCACACTGTGAGCACCATCGGTAATGAAATTTGGCATATGCGCAGTGCCACTCTTACGCATGTGCAGTATTAAAACAATTACTCAGCTAAGCAGACATAGACATTGTGACCACCTCTGAATCATTCCCAGTGAGTGGGGTCCTCTTTATGAATCACAATTATTTTAGATTCAATATGTTTTGAGAAGGGGGTCGCCTTTTAAAACATTATTGAACAAAGCGATCAGATGGGTGACAAGCACTTTTTGGAAAG
Organism: Taudactylus pleione; assembly: GCA_031769625.1. NCBI lineage: Eukaryota > Metazoa > Chordata > Amphibia > Anura > Myobatrachidae > Taudactylus > Taudactylus pleione. The sequence continues at coordinate 818,516 of JAUIMM010000164.1, forward strand.
ATTTATAATGACACTCTACATTCTCGTTATTTATGAAAAATAAGATTTATGATATCACTTGCCTATTTTTGCACGATTACAGCCAATGTTTTGAGGCTGCTCATGGATCGGGATGCAATAGTCGTGCTGCCTAATGGAGAGAGTTGAGTGGATGAAGTGTTCTCCTTGCAACGTACTTTGGTCCGAATTGTAGACCCAAGATTTAATTCTGTGGGATATTTAAAATTGGATAAAAGGAGAGAGTGGATATTGTCCCTTCACTAATATTATGCATGATTTATTAAAGCCATAAATTAAACTAAACCAAACAATATCTTATGGTGGGTATAGACTTTAATGACGGATCGGTCAGCACACTATACACACCAATCGGCCGCTCAATATATCTGGCCTGACATCACAACTGAAGATGCCTGCCCAGTTGTGATGTCAGTGTCAGCGGTCCCTGCAACCAATGTATGGGCATCAGTTGTGCTGCAGGGCCAACCTGATGTGTCTGTGACCGTCATTCACAGACATATCGGGTGTACACAACTGCTGATGCACTAATAATATATCGTTCTTCGATCGAACTAAAGATATATCGACAAGGGTGTTTTCAGCTTTAGGCAAAAACTTTAATGTAATTTTTTATTGTTCCCACCCAGCTCACTTTTTGGAGCATCCACAATCTGCAACACTAGGAGCAAATTGATTTTATATTTGCGTTTTCAAAAAACACTTGGCAGACAAGTAGATGCACTTGTCGATCTGCACAATGTAGGTCTTGCGGTTTGTGAATTACAATTTGTCTCTACAGTTAATGGCAGATGTTTTTCATCATTGCACATCGCTCTGAATATCTGCCACTAATCAATATTGCATTAATTGTGAGCATCACTAGGAGTTTTAAATAATGGAAAACTCCTGACTTAAACATATGTTTATACATAAACTAGCTGATGTACCTGGTTTCACCTGGGTAGACCTTAGATATTTACTGTTTCCATTTCCATCTCACCACTCCAATGACACATTAATCCTTCACCTCTATAGTAATGCATCCCCTCCCTCACTGCTATAGTAAGACATTACCCTCCCTCACCTGTGTACTAACACATTCCACTCCCTCACCTCTGTAGTAACACATTTCCTTCCCTTGTCCATGTGTTGTAACACATGTGACATTCCATTTCCTCACCTGTGTAGAAATACAATCCCTCCCTCACACCTGTAGTAACACATTACCCTTACTCAAACCTGTAGTAACTTATTCCCCCCTCACTTCTAGAGTAACACATTACCCTCGCTCACCCCTGTAGTAACTCATTCCCCTCCCTCGCCCATGTTGTAACACATTCCCTTCCCTCACCCCGTAGTAACACATTTGACATTCCCCTCTCACTGCTGTTGTAACACATTTTCCTTTCTCACCTCTGTAGTAACACATTCCCTTCCATCACTATTCAAATAGGGGAGCCACATCAACTGGCAGTGATGTTTGGCAGCACTTGGGATGACAGTTGGAGGTAAATTTACTAAAGTGCGGGTTTTTAGAACTGGTGATGTTGCCTATAGAAACCAATCACATTCTTGCTATTATCTTCTAGAATATGCTAGATAAATGTTAAGTAGAAACTGATTGCCGCACTTTAGTAAATATGCCCCTTGATGTTTGAATTCTGAACTGTGCTGCAGCCACGATGAGTCAGTCAGGCAGGACATTGCACAGGGGGAGGTAACATTCTAGCCCTTTTCACCCACTTAGGAGTAGAATTTCGAAAAAACCCTTCTTAGTGGGCACCTACGTCATGGAAAGAATATTCTCCCTGATTTTCATGTTTCTAGGTCCAGGGTTTGGGCTGGGCGTTGATGAGTCAGTGAGTCAGGACAATTGATTTTATATACTGTATATAAATATACATAGTCAGCCTCAGTTGTATAGACTTATTTTTTTTTTAACAGTCTCTGTTTATAAACATTGAATAGAATTCCGTCCACAAAATAGTATAAAATAACTTGCCGAAACAAGCAATAAACTTCATTAGCGCAAACTTGCATTAGTTTTGCTTATTAGATACACCCAAGGTCATTGTCTGGTAACTGATGAATTATAATATCTATAGTACAGAAGATTTTTTAAAGGTTGTGAAAAGACCCTATTCAGCAAGGGCCTGGACTGGTCTTGTCAAACAATCTTCTTTCATTTTATAAGGATGTTATTGGTCCATGCGATGAGCCAAATCACTAACTCTTGTTACTCTCATTCATTAGTCTTGATCATCTTTTTGGCAGAAGCACCTTGAAAGTAATGGATAGCTTATACGTATATCAGCAAACCTATTGTACTATGCAACTGAGACTTCTGCTTTTTGTTATGTACTTAATGCAGAATTAAGCGGAATATTTTATATATTTTGCTATTTGGCTGCTGAGTGCAAGCAAATCCGTTATTATTTGTGCATGTCACTAATTAGTCCTTTTTGTCGATTATATATTTTTTTACTGACTTTTTGCAATTTATCTAGCACATTACCCAACTTTATCTTCTGTTAGCTGATCCCATAACTTTAGTTCTGTTACAGTAAGCCCCCCTACTGCAACTGAAGGTAAAATGACCTTTCCTGTAAGCTCAGGGCATGACCCATGTGTGTACAGTGCTGATGCATGTACTGTCCCTATATCATCTGGCCTCTAGCAATGATCCTAGAGCATATTGAACATCTTTACCTGTAACAGCTAAGCCCAAAGAGATTCAATAGGTATTGGGGATTACCATGAATGAAGAAACTAATTATTGTGATCTACCTTGCCTGGTCTTTCTCTGCTTTCCATTAATTGTGTGACATGGACTGATAGGCAATTCTGAAATTAAAACTGTATTTATAATGTAAATTGAATATGCAAAGTAAGAAAAGCGCAACAGGTTCTTATATCATATATCTGTTAGATGGATCTCTGCGTACGCTCACTTCTGAGTAGCCTGTAATTCCGTCTACACACCCACAGAACAATTATCCTACATACGACCAGTTGCCCCGTAGTTACACACACTAACCAGCAGGAGGAGTTGCGGCTGAAATAACTATGACTCTTAGGCCCTCATTCAGAGCCGTACGCTCTGAGCAGAGCGCACGCTCTGCATGAGGGCCGGGCTCCATTTTCATGGAGCGTCCTCCTGGACGCTCGTATAGCTGTGGGTCACCACCCACAGGCTATACGAGCGTGCATTTTGATGGCCGCGATGGTCGTGACCATCGCGACCATCGAAATTGCGAGCCGGAGCCTGCGGTTGAGGTTTTCAACCGCAAGCTCCGGAGTGATTTTGGCTCTATCAGAGCCAAAATCACTCCCACTGACATCACTAGTGATGTCAGTGGGCCGGCTTCTGACGGGAGGCGTTCCCGTGGGAACGCCCCCGTCAGGGAGGCACGCCCCCGGCACGCCCACCAATGGGGGCGTGCTGTCAATCAACATTGACAGCACGCCCCCTTTGATCGGACACAACGAGCGAAGGAAAGTCCTTCGCTCGTCGTGTCTGGCGCATGCGCACGACGGAGCTCCCTCCGTCGTGCGCATGCTCAGTGCAGACCATCGACCCACTTGCGAGCGGACAGCCGCTCGCAAGTGGGTCTGAATCAGGCCCTTAATGCGCAGTAAGTGCTGAAAGTTTCGTGTGCAGGCTCCCATGCATGGCAACTTGCTATAACTCACAAGATCCTACTGCAAAATGGACTTGCCTGCAATTGCCAATCAGCCCCTAATAGTGTAAAGCTAAGTACACTCTACATGATCTGCTGAACGATATATTGTTCTGATGCAAATCAGAGCTATATATCATGCAGATCACATAGTGTGTACGCCTGATCAAGTGTGCCCGCAGGTCGCTGTGCAGCACGGTAGATGGGACGATGCAATGAATGACGCCATGTTGCTAAATGCAGCATAGAATTGCACATTGCGTTGTTGTCCACTGCATCGTGCAGTGTGTACGGACAGCGCAATGTATCGTGTTGTCGCATCGTACCATTGCTGGGTACACACATCGTGTAGTGTGTACGTAGCTTTAGTAGTAAATTCAATAATCATATTACCCTGTTTGTACTAAATATAATAATATAATGAAGTGTCATATACATAAGAGAGAATAGTGTCCTGACAGTTATTCTCATAAAAAAAGTAATGAAACCTAAAACACTCCCAGAAGACATAGACCACCTAATAGACATAACTGAGATGCATTCAAATCTAATTATGTTGCCACTTGAATACGCCCTTACTGTACCAAGAGCATGCTTGCCTGCCTATGTTCCGCTTCTCCAGGCTTAAGGGAAAGCAAGTCTATGATTTGCCAAAATCGGAAAAATGGGATATCTTACACCATGTGCACCTAAGTAAAGTTGAATCCTTTTCAGTTTAATATCTAAAATGGTGGTTCTCAACCCTCAATGTTTCCCACCAGATATTGTTTAGAGAACTTCTCTATGTGGACGCAAAATAGATTAACTCACCTGTGCATGATTAAAGAAATCCACAAAACATGACCTGCTGGTGGTACTTGAGGACTGCAGCTGAGAAGATTAAAAACAAGGGGGTAATACTGTATGGCTATATATACATATATATATATATATATATATATATACAGTATATATATATACTGGTTTAGTCTCCCATATCCAAATATTCCAAAATATAGAATATTCCGAAATACGGAATAATTTTGGCATGACTGAGATAATGAAACCTTTGATTTTTGATGGTTCAATGTACACAAACTTTGTCTAAGGCACAAATTATTAAACATATTGTATAAAATTACCTTCAGGCTGTGTGTATAAGGTGTATATGAAACATAAATGAAATTCATGTATGTACACAAACTTTGCTTGAGCCAGAAAATTATTGAAAATATTGTATGAAATGACCTGCAGGTATAAGGTGTATATAACACATAAATGCAGGCTGTGTGTATAAGGTGTATATAACACATAAATGCATTCTGTGTGTATAAGGTGTATATAATACATAAATGCATTCTGTGTGTATAAGGTGTATATAACACATAAATGCATTCTGTGTGTATATTGGGGTCCCATTCCCAAGATATTTCATTATGATATACAAATATTCCAAAATACGGAACATTCCGTTATCCAAAATACCCCTGGTCCCAAGCATTTTGGATATGGGAGACTCAGCCTGTATATATGTGTATATATATATATATATATATATATATATATATCATGCAGGACAGCAGGTTGTATTTCGCGCATTAATATACTTAGGGCTTGAGGTGGTAAATTTGATACAACTGAATTTTGAACGCATCCTTGACAGCACCAAGTAACAGAGGCAGAAGATGATGTGTGGTGCAGCAGAACGTTAATTACATTGCTGGCCATAGCAACCTTGCCTGTCACACATTATGAGGAGCACTTGGGAAATTTCCCATTCAATATTACAGAGGGTAAGACAAACCCATCGAGACCAGACCTATTTAATACACCAGGATATCATGTGTTGGATTAAATACTTTTAGAGAATTTGTCTACTGGGCAACATTCAGAAGGAATCTACGCGTGGATGTAAGTTCCTGCACTTATTATTATCATAATTATTATTATTATGATCATAATTATTGTATTTCTTATTACATATTGTATGCATAATTTGGATTAATGTATAAACATGAATACAGCACATTAAAGTATGAAAACCAAAGGTTTTTTTCCCCTCTGGTTACCTTTAATTGAACAATATATATATTTTTCTCAGAGATGAAAACAGAACAAAGTATAAAGAGATGAAGTGTTATCCTTACTTTAGGATTCTCAAATTGAAAGAACTACACAGACGTGTTTGTAAAAGAAAATCATCCTATTTGGTCTTTACATAAACTCCCCATCGCCTGATGAGTGTTCCCTCCTAACAGTGCAGGGTAAACCATCAACAATAGTCATAATGATATAACAACACAGAGACTTGTATAAGGGGAAAGGAAGTTCAGCTTTATTTATTTATTTACTAATTAAACTATTTAATGCATAACTGAAATAACTAATAGAAGAAGAAAGACAGACAAAGTATGGTGTCACAGAAAGAACGCCCCCACAATGCAAGATCACCAACTGCATACTCACACCAATCTTCTAACCCATTACCACACCCAAGGTATCCACCTCCCACCCCAATGACACGACGTGAGGCCCACCTGGTTAGGTGGTTGCCGCTGACCCCAGTAGGGTAAAATCAGCCTAAGCCATGTATTGGAAGGGAGAGCACCTCAAGCTCGAAAGACAGATGGCGACTGCTACCGTTCTTTCTCGCCAGAGGAAAAGCCAACACCAAACACCTCAATGAAGGGAGGGAGGGCGGGAAACAGCCGACCAGAGAAATTTCTATGAAATGGCTGCCAAGCAGCAACTCTGGAATAACACTTACCCACCCCCTGCCATTCCTACAGGCTAGCCAAACCTAACCTCACCCCACAACACTACCTCACTAAACAACTATCCAGAGACCGACACCCACAATTAACTCCTTGCATATGAAATGCACTCTGTCCTACATCTACTAGTTTCTTCATAACAAGGTCCTAGTGGTACAATTTATAACCATTAGCAGTTTATGTAGTTGTAGACTAGACAAGTAGACTATAACTATAGAAGTAGAATGTCAAATAAGATAGTGGCTAACCATATGGACTATTAATTCAATTACACCAATGAAAGTGATAAATGTGTCCACAGAATTACATTTATATACTCGCCGTAACACAGGCTAATAACTATTTATGTAAAAAAAAAATATGCCAAAAAGTCTCAGGGTCTCAATCAGACCCGCTCGCAAGTGCCTGAGTGCTCGCAAGCAGGTCGATGTTTGGCTGTGCGCACGCGCAGAGGCTGCATTGCACGTGCACAAGCCCCAGAGCGAGAGAGAAATTCTTTCACTCCGTGACCCACTACAAAAGGGGCGACTGTCGACAGCTTGACCCGTTTCGTAGGCGTGGCAGGGGGGGTGGCTTCACAAATGGAGGCGTTCCCAAGCGAACGCCTGCCGTTTGTGGGCGGCCCCACTGACATCACCAGTGATGTCAGTCGGAAAGTTTCCGGCTCTATTAGAGCCGAAAGCTCTCTGGGGCTTGCGGCAGACGAGACCCTACCACAAGGGTCTCTTCGCAAGCCCCAATGGTTGCAATGGTCTTGACCATCGCGATCATCATCCTGACCACTCATTAAGGCTGTGGGTGGTAACTCTCAGCCTAGCCGGAGGCCGGATCATTTTTTCGATGCAGCTGCCCTCATTCAGAGTGAGTGCTTGCATTTTGCGAGCGGCTCTGAATGAGGTCCTCAGTTCTCTACCAACCTGGCTGGTCACTGTTAAAAGTGTGAGGAAATGTTCTCTCCAAATGTTCTGCCTTTGCAGATATGTACAGTAGTTCATTATAGATAGGGACAAATATTTGTATAGAATAACTGTAGTCACTCGAATGAACAGAGTTATTATGCCTCATTAATCAGTAGGTGGTGAGAGCAGCAGAGTATGAAACTGTAGGGTCTCCAAATAAAACTTAACTTTAAAAACACAGAATGTTGCAGAATGTGAAGAATTAAATAATTACTATAGATCAATGGCATATATAAGTAAGAATAGCAATTTATTTAGAAAAATCATAAATTAAATCAAATCTTCTAAAGTGCAACATTTATATTAATTATCTCAGCTTAGTAGTACTAATGAGATGGAGACATAGAGACTTGGAAGTAAATCGTTTGTACATTGTATGCAAAAAGTGTGCACACAATAATATATGTTAATTTAATTTGCCCATATGCAGATGTATCTTGAGATGTGCCCACATCTGTGTATGTAGTATATACCCGTGTTTGCTCAGAAGCTCATTCTGGTTATGAGCACGATGGCCATGGCAGGACATACTGCGCATGCCCAGCCGCGGCCCCTATTCCATGGACCTTTGCGGAGCTGAGTTGTAAGTCACAACTCACGGCTCTGCATCTGCCTCTTTTAGCAGCCGCCACCCAGTGCCCATCATGTCAGCACTGCAGCAGCCAGCAGGCTCCCAGGAGCTGTAAAACTTGCCGTGGCTACGACTGGCCTGGCTGAAGAAGAGAAGAGACAGACACCAGAGTGAGCCTGTCTCTAACTAAGTAACATCATCCTTTAGACTACATTATCCTAATGATAATGATAGTCTCTCTCGCTCTCTCTATATATATATACACACATATATATATATATATATATTCCAAATAGGCGGCACTCCCATGAATGATATAACAGTCCCTGGTGCCCTCCATAGGTACCCTTACAGGGGGACCCAGTACAAATACTCCACTTGTGGCGGCACTCAGGTATACAAAAAAACCCTGAGGATGACGCAATAAACTTGGCATCGAAACGTTGGAGTTTAATCCGGCTGCTGAGTTGCTGTTTTTTATACCTGAGTGCCGTCGCAAGTGGAACAGGTATATATATAGCAAAATAGGCGGCACTCCAGTGACTTTTACCTCCGTGAAACAGCGTGTTTGATCTCTAGGTAAAAGTCTCTGGAATGCCGCCTATTTTGCTATGATGTACTGAGGGGGTGCAAATCCACCAAGGAGGGCACAAGGAGCAAGGTATGAGTCTGCAATGACCTTTTGGAGTGCTGGACAGTATTGAGAAAATATATATATATATATATATATATATATATACATATATATATACACACACACATATATATATATACTATATATATATAATATATACAGTCAGGTGCATAAATATTGGGACATTGACAGAATTTTCATATTTTGGCCTCTATTCACCACCACAATGGCTTTGAAACGAAACAAACAAGATGTGCTTTAACTGCAGACTTTCAGATTTAATTTGAGGGTAATTACATCCAAATCAGGTGAACGGTGTAGCAATTACAACGGTTTCTATATGTGCCTCCCACTTTTTAAGGGGCCAAAAGTAATGGGACAAACTAAACAATCCTAAATCTAACTTTCACTTTTTAATACTTTGTTGCAAATCCTTTGCAGGCAATTACAGCCTGAAGTCTGGAACGCATAGACATCACCAGACGCTGGGTTTCATCCCTGGTGATGCTCTGCCAGGCCTCTACTGCAAATGTCTTCAGTTCCTGCTTGTTCTTGGGGCATTTTCCCTTCAGTTTTGTCTTCATCAAGTGAAATGCATGCTCAATCGGATTCAGGTGAGGGGATTGACTTGGCCATTTCATAACATTCCACTTTTTAGCCTTAAAAAACTCTTTGGTTGCTTTTGCAGTATGCTTTGGGTCATTGTCCATCTGCACTGTGAAGCGCCGTCCAATGAGTTCTGAAGCATTTGACTGAATATGAGCATATAATATTGCCCGAAACACTTCAGAATTCATTCTGCTGCTTTTGTCACCAGTCACATCATCAATAAATACAAGGGAACCAGTTCCATTGGCAGCCTTACATGCTCACGCCATGACACTACCACCACCATGCTTCACTGATGAGGTGGTATGTTTTGGATCATAAGCAGGTCCTTTCCTTCTCCATACTCTTCTCTTCCCATCACTCTTGTACAAGTTGATCTTTGTCTCAACTGTCCATAGGATGTTGTTACAGAACTGTAATGGCTTTTTTAGATGTAGTTTGGCAAACTCTAATCTGGTCTTCCTGTTTTTGTGGCTCACCAATGGTTTACATCTTGTGGTGAACCCTCTATATTCGTCTTCTCTTGATTGTTGACTTTGACACATATACACCTACCTCCTGGAGAGTGTTCTTGATTTGGCCAACTGTTGTGAAGGGGTTTTTCTTCACCAGGGAAATAATTCTTCTGTCATCCACCACAGTTGTTTCCCGTGGTCTTCTGGGTATTTTGGTGTTGCTGAGCTCTCTGGTGCGTTCTTTCTTTTTAAGAATGTTCCAAACAGTTGATTTGGCCACACCTAATGTTTTTGCTATCTCTCTGATGGTTTGTTTTGATTTTTCAGCCTAATGATGGCTTGCTTCACTGATAGTTTCAGCTCTTTGGATCTCATATTGAGAGTTGCCAGCAACTGATTCCAAATGCAAATGTCACACCTAGAATCAACTCCAGACCTTTTACCTGCTTAATTGATAATGAAATAATGAGGGAATAGCCCACACCTGTCCATGAAATAGCTTTTGAGTTGATAGTCCCATTACTTTTGGCCCCATAAAAAGTGGGAGGCACATATAGAAACCGTTGTAATTCCTACACCGTTCACCTTATTTGGATGTAATTACCCTCAAATTAAATCTGAAAGTCTGCAGTTAAAGCACATCTTGTTTGTTTCATTTCAAAGCCATTGTGGTGGTGAATAGAGGCCAAAATATGAAAATTCTGTCAATGTCCCAATATTTATGGACCTGACTGTATATATATATATATATATATATATATACAGCAAAGAATAGTCAGCACTCCACTTATAAACGCTAATACTCACCCAGGTGCCCTCTGTAGTATTGGGAATACTGAACCCATTCAAATGTGGTGACAGCGGCACTCACAGGACTTCTACTGGAAAGAATAACACCACAACAGGGATATTCCGTTCAACGTTTCAGTCGATAGACTTTTATCAAGAGTCTAACGACTAAAACGTTGAAGGGAATATCCCTGTTGTGGTGTTATTCTTTCCAGTAGAAGTCCTGTGAGTGCTGCTGTTCCCACATGCGAATATATATATAAAAAAAGATGCGATTCAGGCAGCACTCAGAGACTTCTAATAGAGTAGCAAAAAAGTACTTTAATATGTATGTATATATAGCTATAGTTCAGTGGTGTTTATATTGCTGTTTGGCTCCTTTATATTTATATTGTAGTTGTATATTGTGTGTGTTTAGTTGGTCCCAGTCAACTTCATTATAGTAACAGAATATACTTTTTCATGTTCCCCCATGCTAGTCACTATTAGTGCTTCCTGCTTTGCCTCAGTAAAGACGCAAAGCAGGAAGCGTTATAGCAGCACGATAAGTACCACTAAAATACATCTCCCCCTCTCTCTCAAATAGCACAAGTCTGACAATAAAGTCTGACCATGGTGGAATAGAATCCTATTGTGTAGAAAGATATGGCACACGTTTTGCCTAGACCAGTGGTTCTCAACTTCAGTCCCCAAGTATCACCAACAAGTCATGTTTTGTGGATATCTTTTGCTGGGTCAATAATGATCCCACCTGCTTCCACAGACAGAAATCCTCAACACATGACCTATTGGGGATACATTAGCATTGAGGTTGAGAACCATTGGCCTACACCAAAAAGAATCTTTTTAAAACCAAGTTATGATATATCTACAGAAAGTATCCACTTGCATGGACACAATTCAAGTGACTCTGAAGGCTTCACCTGTCTAGACACCTTCTCTTCACCTGTCCATACACACTTCTCTTTCCGTCAAAGTTTATCAGTGTCCAACTCAAGCCAGGGAATTTTCCCATTGGCAGAACTAGAGTGGCCTGTGTGATCTCCCACCTCTCTGGCCAGGCATTGGCTTGGGCATCTCCGCTATGGGAAAGAAAGGAAGCTATGCTACACAGTTACTCTGGATTCCTGAAATACTTCCAGAAGATATTTGGTGTGTGGTCAGTTGCCTCCAGCATTTTATACCTGCATCATGGATTGCTGTCAATTGGCTATTACATGGTATAATTCTGCACTTTGTCTAGAGAGTTCCTCTAGTAGGATGAAGCCTTAGGTACAATATCTTGGCAGAGTTTAGTAGACATGATAAGGATGTATTGGCTGCCTGAGAACTTTGCATGTATTTGGATGATTTCATCTCAGGGAAAGGTCTTTGTATAATGGAAATGTAGTCCACATGAGGATTAGACTGGCACCCAAATTTCAAGTGCCAGTCCATTCTATTGATGAGCTAATGCATATAGGACATTCTCATTTATCTCCTAAACAATGGGATAGAAACTTCCATCACACATTATGCCTCTGTATGTATTCAGCTGCTGGGAAATGTCAAATCCTAATTGGAAACAAAGAGCAATTTAGGTATCATTCCTTACCTCCACCTACTGACTGTTCACTCAACATTACCCTTGTACAGTCTCCCTCCTGCTTTACAAGATTTAGGTGCTGCTGGAAAATCCTTATGTTTAGACTTATGTTAAAAAGGGTCAAGTGTACTCATTGTGTTGAGGCCTCACTTGTTGTTAGTATGATGTAAATGTAATTATTTTTTTTAATGTAAATATGTTAAAATAAAGAGGCCTACAACACATAAGAAAAAACTATAGAAACAACAACAAAAAAATTGCAAAACTACAGAAAATTATGCACAACACTGTGACAATAGTGTATATACAAAATGTAAATAAAAATGGCAAAATATAACAAATATGTGACAAGGTATTCAGTGATAAAAACACAATTAAAATGAATGCACCACATTCTTAGTAATGGAAATATATTTCATGGATAATCCAAAATGTATCTTTCCTGCAAGCTTAAACCAATAATGAAGGGGTACTCTTCAAGTGAGGTGCAAAATAATGTAATCCTCAAAAGGGATAGAGTAATGTGTACAAAATGGGATTGTGCAACTTCTGCTGCACCCTATGTGTCACAAGGACAGTGAACAGGGGATGAGAGAGCTGCACACATGCCACAAAAGAGAAACAGAGGGTGGTAAAATGAGCACTGGGACTTCTTCTGTCCACTGTTTGCACGTGGCAGTGAATGGTGGAGGAGAGAGTCACCTGTACAGATATACAGCCCTGTGATCAAACCCTCATGGCGAAACGCAAGTCAGACCACTGGGTGTTCCTAATTGTTTATGCACTTATTAATTACCAGATTTACCTGCTGATAAAATATATGCAGCACTGGCACAAAAAAATGATTCATAGAATCTTAGTCAATTGATCTCATTTTCTTATTATAACATCATATTATCTGAGAGAAAGTGATTTCACAGTATATCCACATGGGATTCTAATTGCCTATTAGTACTTTGAACCTCTGCACTTATAAACTACCAGACTTACCTAATGCTAGTTATGTGCAAAACTAATAGTTAAATGTATCTTAGTCAATCTCAAATTATTTTTGTAATATAATCTATGAGAGTGACTTTAATATTTTCTATGTATGATTCAAATCTGTTTATTTGTTCTTTAAATGTTTCTCCCTATGAGGCATTGAATGCCCTTATAACTTGTTACTATTGTGGAATACTGCACCTAAAGCTTTCTGTTGTGATTGTATTACTTTATACCTACTATACAACTAGGGAGAACTACTTTTTATATTTAAAAAATATTTTTTTAAATACTTACCTTTTCTGATTCCAGTTGATTGCTCATGTATGCAAAGCTCTCTCATCCATTGTTCAATGCCAGTGGCAAACCATGGAAAGCAGAAGTGATGATTCATCTTTATATGGATCCTCCCTATCCGTTACTGTCTCTCTAATAGGTTTGTATATCTGCACAGGTGACTCTCTCAATTTTAAAAAGCTTCTGAGTGTTTTAATTTCTTCACTGAGCTAGTCCCAAATTTGGTGATAGTGTTTGGCTTTCTGCCAAGAATATCCATCTATTAATTCCCATCATGAAACTGGCTCCTCGCTACATTGGTCCTTTTTTAGATTGTTTGCATTTTAAATCCGGTATATTACAAGCTTCATTTACCACCATCTTTGCATATACCAAATTCCTTCCCTATATCCTTACTCAAACCATTAAATATTAATCAGTTCTCATCAGGACTCCTTCTGAAGTTCACAGACACAAAGTCCTGAGGAGTTTGAAGTTTAGCAAAATTAGCATTTCAGTATCTTGTGGAAGGTTGTAGTTACTTACTTATCCAATATTAATGTTTTAACTTTTTTAAATGTTTCACCAGCAGAGCCTGGAAATGGCAGTATGTAATAACAGCGTATACAGGCCCACTTTGAGCACTGAGTAACAGAATATATGCTATTGTGTTATTCCCTACTAGACACGACCCATACTCATCTGGAAGGACACAAGTTGCGCAGTATGTACAGCGAAGCCTAAATCCTCTTGCAGGCATCCCTGGTGAAAACCAGTGTCTCATTAGACTACAAGGTATGGATTCAGAGTCGCACGTTGTTGCAATAGCTTTAAAGTCTTTTGCCATAGTTGCATAACTTTATGCTAATGCCAGTATAACCCCTTCCCCTGGTATACTGTGCAAGGACTAAGGCACCCACTTTGAGAGTCTTCAGATGCTGTAGTACTGCTTGGTGCATCTTTAGATGCAGTCATTGGTCGCACCATCGAAACTTGCACCAGCCTCATGCTAGGTGTAGATTCTCCATCAGAGAATGCCCTCCAATATGGGCAATTACAGTAAGTGTCTGAGTTTGCAACCACTATCAGTGACACTTCCATAACATGCCCATAAGACTGACCATCTCTATGCTTCTATCTAACCACCACCCTATAACTGCCCAGGAATGTCCAATACTTTTTCTGTGCACCCCAACTGCAACTGTGTCTCTCATCTTGGCTTCAATAAATTCAGGAGTACTATCACTTTAAAATGATGTGGCCACTAAGTTAACTTTTGACAACAATATGTGATCACCAGACCCTACGGTACAGAAAATAATAAGCAGCCCAGGGTTTTGAAAGGGGTGATATTCACCATCCTGGCTCCAAAAAACAATGTGGCCCCTCACTTGAAAGAGATTTGTCCCCTCTTTCATATGATGTACCCCTTGGCAGTAATTGTCTCGTGATCACCAGACAATACACCCTATAGTAGAACAGTCATTAAGAATCCCAGAGTTGTGGATTTATAATACCCAGATCTCCCTATCCTGACTTCAGATGGGAATTCAGCTCTTTCAATTTATTTGGCTCCTTACTAGTTATTTTATGGTGATTGCTTACCAGATAATATAATGTAATATGCATTTCAACTTAGGAGAAGGAGTGGTTGTTGCATTTCTGTGCTCCTGCAACTTCCTGCACTAAATTATGGATTACTAAGGAGTGGTTTGTCAAAGCCGCTGATCAACTTGTTGTCTACCATATTAGTAGCTCTTAAGAGACTATAGAATATAAGACTTAAACTTGATATTTATTGAGCTTCTAAACTATGTAAAAATAACAAATTTGTTAAAAAAAAAACAATGAAAAATAATGGTAAATGCTGAAATGATAATTTGTGCGTGCGGACAAAAAATCTATATCTATATATGTCTGTCTCTCTCTCTCTCTCTCTCTCTCTCTCTCTCTCTCTCTCTCTCTCTCTCTCTCCCTCAATCGATATGATCAGCTGCATGGGGATTTATTTGATGAGCCTATTTGAAGGATATACTACCAATGATTGATACATATACATGTAATATCACTTTTCCACCTGAATTATTTCACTGTAAATCCTACCAACGAAGTGACCTTATGTAATAGAGCAACTTGATATCAAACTGATGAAATAGTGTGAAAATATAAGAAATGGGGGCATAATATATAGGCAGTGAATATAATTGGCAACTATGGTGATTTGATTGCTTTATATTAATGGTTTATATATAAGAACCAATGTTGCCTGAATGTGAAACTCTGCATCCTGCTATTTGAACTAAAGAAATAAGGAAACTTCATTACAGTCAACAGCAACGTTTACATCTTTGTGACACAAATGAATATAGATATAGAAACTATTACAAAAAATATATTGTTTCAGATAATAGTAACAGTTGCCTACAGAATCTGGCTACAATGTAACAGAGCACACTGAGTTGTAATAAGGATATTATCCTGGATATTTCACAAGAAGGGTAAAAGCAACTAATATTTGTTACACTTAGAGCTTTGCTACTGCCTGCAGCCATTCTTTTAACATTTCAGGAATATTCTATTATTTTTTCACATCTCCTGAACACTTTGTTTTTAAATATGTAGAAAATATCTTCAAAGGCTATGGGCCTGATTCTGAGTATCGCTGCTGCAACCACATTACTGTCTGTTGCCATAGTCACTTCTGCGACCAGGGCCGGATTAACCCCTTGGGGGGCCTGGGGCACTTAAGACACGGGGTCTCTCATCTTCTTGCCAGGACCTCCATGAGGTTGAAATATAGGTCCTACCTGTACTCCTGCAATGAGGGGCTGACTCAGGAGCCTCCTCTTGTGTAGTGCGGGGTCCAATTCTGCTTCTCTCCAGCCTCCACTGCCAACAGTAGCTCTTCCAGCAGCAGCACTCCCAGCAGCAGCCGGGCAACTGCTGCTGGCAGCGTGGGCTGATGATAAACAGAAACTTCCCCGGACAGCAGCACAACAGAATCTTTGGGCCCAGTACACAAATGTTTCTTGTCCCCCCCATCCCTCCCCGCTAGGTAGAGGCCAGTTGGCTTGAGTCTTTTCTTACCTATATGGTTGTTGCTCTGCAATGGGGTGCCTCTTAAGAAATTGATCTTCCTGGGCAGACTATAACTTCAGTCGGTATTCACTATTTTATAGGCAATTACATGCTCTGGAAGATGCCTGTTTATGTAGAAATATAACCAATGTCATTAGCATACAACAAAGGTAATATTTTTTTTTAGAATTGATGTCCTAATGAAGATTATGTGCCCCAGCCATTTTCCTACTAATCTTGAAGGCTGCGGAAAATCTCCAGCCCCTTCCCCACTGTGTCTCTCTCCAACCTTTTATTGCCACTGCGTCTCAACCTGCTACATATCTCCATAGCCTCAGCTCTACCCCAGTGTCTCTCCAGCAGCCTCAGCTCACCCCCACTCGTGTCTCTCTATAACCTCAGCCCTTCCCGTGTCTCTCTACAGCCTCGGCTCACCCCTCTGTATCTCTCTATAGCCTCAAATGCCTCCCCCCCTCACTGACCTAGATCTTCTACTAGCTCCTCCAGAGTCCTCTTCATTTCAGTGGTGACAACAGCAGGCTCCTCACAGTGAGTCTCTGTTCTTCTTCATCATGCTGCTGTCATGACATCACACGTGCAATCCAAAAAATTTTTTTTTTATTGTGATGGGTCACGTGATCCCAGCTCCGGTACGCAATGCATGCGCCCTGTTGATTACTGCAGTGGCGCAGGCACAAGGCCCGGTCACAATCATTGGATTGGCCCTGTCATGGGAGGAGAGCAGCAGCAGCCAGAGCTAGGGTGGAGCAGCTCCGGCCGGGGGCCCCCAAAAGAAGAGGGCCCGGGGGTATTTACCCCCTGTGCCCTCCCTTAATCTGTCTGTGACTATATGCTAATGTTAGTAGTTTTAGCCTTCCCCTGGTGTACAGCCATGCATCTGAATGGGCTAGGACTGAGACAGCCACTCTGTTTCTTTAGAGGCTGTAATACTGCTTGGTGCATCCTTAGACACCACTCTCAATCGCACAAGCTAAGCGTGCACCAGCTCCATGCTAGGTACAGATTTCCCATCTGAGTATGGCCTCAATGTGAGCGATTAAGCTTCTGTGTAAACAACCACTTGATCAACATGACCGCGACACTCCCATAAGAGAGACCATTTTTGTACATCTGAATAGCCACCTCCCAGTCTCTGCCCAGGAACTAGAGATGAGAGGGTTCGGATTAGTTCAGATTTTCCCGTCAAATTCGGATTTTTCCAGCCAAAAATCGGGACTCAGAAAGAGCCAAAACGTCATGTTTGTTCATGAAAGATGACGTTTTGCCTCTTTCTGAGACCCGATTTTTGGCGAGAAAAAAAATCCAAATTTGGTGGGAAAATCCAAACTAATCCGAACCCGCTCATCTCTACCAGGAACGCCCAACAAGTTTCCAATACCTTTCTGTTACTATGCATATCAATACACAATTGCACCTCCGTGCGTAGACACCATGGGACATATGCACGATAACAGTTTTTAGGGATTTTTACATATGTGCAGTAGCAAAAAATTGCTCAATTGAACATCGGTGGTGCGTTAGACTCAGGCTCTATATGTGCTCCACCATATGAGACCGATCCTGTTCTTTTCCCTTTTTTTTGCATACTATCAAGAGTTCTCTAGGTGGCACTCTCTATAGTGAATACAACTATATGAGGTTATTTTACTATAAAGGATAATAGCCTTAAGGTGGTTACACACTTGGTGATATATCGCTTGTTATATCGATGAGCGATATATCGCGAGTGCATCCGTGGGTGTGTACACTTGATATGTCTGTGAACAACATCGTTCACAGACGTATCAGGCCAGACCAGCAGCACAGCCGATGCCCATATATCTGAAGGGCGATGTAGTTATGAGACCGGCGGCCGTCTCAATACCGACATAGGAATCCTGGCAAGTAACTTAAGATAGGCATCAAAATACCGATGCCTATCTTAATCCCGACACTGGAACACCGAAGGACGGCAGCCCGAACGAGGTAAGTCCAGGGCGTCCTTAGCGTTAGCCACTGGGGGAAGGGTTAGGTTTAGGGAGCATAGCGGGGTTAGAGTTAGGTTTGGGGGGGGGAGGCTCGGCACCCCTAGGGGGGAAGGTTAGGGTTAGGCTATTCATCCGACAGGACTTCATACCCATTCCATCTGAAGGCTATATCGGTGCATCTGTCTGGGGATACAGGTGACCCACTGGCTGCAGGGACCACAGACACTGACATCACAACTGGGTGGGCATATTTAAATGCCCATTCAGTTGTGATGCCAGCCCAGACACATCGAGTGGCCGATTGGTGAGTGTGTATAGATTACCAATCGACCGTTTTAACACCGGATTGGTCTGCTGACTGATCTGATCTGTGTACCCAGGGCCGTAACTAGGGTGGAGCAACCAGTGCCATGGCACAGGGCACCGCAGAGCAGGGGGCGCTGTTTGGGCCTGTCAATTTTCCTGTTTATTATCATTCCCACTTGTAGCTTCCTCTTCTTTTATCCCCGGCATCTCCTGGCCTCCCCCATCTCTTCCCTGGCCCTTCCCCATGAGGCCATGACCCTTTTTCAGGTGCACTTTCTTATGTCCCTATTTAAAAAATGGGGGGGGGGCCACAATGCTCTTTCTGGCACAGGGCACCAAAAAGTCTAGTTACGGCAATGTGTGTGCTCAGCATTAGTATATGGTAGTCAGTTGTTGTATTGTCACAAGAGCAAACAGAAGAATGCCTCAGCACAGTAGTGGTGCCACAAAGGGGTTAAAAAAATGCAGATGCAAATATGTGAAATACATCTAAATGGAGACTAACACATATTCAACGTGTAGATAAATGCAATGGGATTTTTATATGTCTTTTCACTATGTACACGTATGTATTTTCTTTATGTGCTCTGCATGTACTAATAAATAAGAAATAACAATATGTCACAGCTCTTACGGCAGCTGGTTTAGAAAAAGTTACTCCAGATTTATCTAATAATGCCCCTATAGACATTAAATGCAGAATGAACTAGTTTGAATTAAAAAAGCAAATCAATAATGCCTACAATTAATTACACATGGTTGCATCATTTTAAATGTCAATAAACTACATGTTTTAATCAATTATCATTTAGTCCAAACAGATGATTGGGATGAATAGTATTGAAAAATCACAATCCAATTTTTAGATAAAGAAATTTGTATGCACTATTGCAGTTACGACAAACTGAATCTAACAAATGCTCATACATACAAGGTTAGGAAGATTTGTATCAGTTATGCTAAAAATTGCAGAAAGATAAACTGTAAAATCTTTGCCCCCAAGCGATCAGTATAAAATGCAGTTATATCCTATATTTATAATAATGCACCAAACATAAATATTGAATCCAATCTGATTGGTCTAGACATCATGACTATAGATGAGCAACTAGCTTCAGCTGAATTTCAGAGATTAATATGCAAATTCTTCCTACTTAATAAAATATTTGCTGGATAAAAAATGATCGAGACCTGGAAGGTAATGATCAGAGGGCATGGAAGGTAATCAGCACGCATCAGCAAATGTTACATGTCTTGATCAAATGGAGCTTACAGCCCCTTGAGAATTCAGGGGTCTATTTACTAAGCCTAGGATGTGGATAAAGTGAACGGTGATAAAGTACCAGCTAAACAGCTCCTAACTACCATGTCACAGGCTGTGTTTGAAAAATGACAGTTAGGAGCTGGTTGACTGGTACTTTATCTCCGTCCACTTTATCTCCATCCATACATAGACCCTTAATTTTTCTGGGAATGTACTGGGGGAACATGTCTATTAAATGTCGAAACTGCTGTACAATCCCATATGTACTTCATTTACTACATGACTTTTTAAATATTACTGCAACAATGCACTTGCCCTCACTGCACCCATTGAATTTACTTACCATGTGGCCACTGGGTCCATTTTCTTGGTGCCTTCTTCAGAAGCCATTTTACTGGAGATATTGTGTATGCAATGCATAGCAGAATCTGGTAAAATACTAGAGACTGCACAGGGGGAGGCATGGAGATTGCACATGGGCCCCCTCCCTAATTAAATGCCCCTGCCTTAATGTTTACCAGATTATTTTCCCTTTTATTGTTACACCTCACTATAATACACTGATCATGACAATACAGTTATTTTCTGTACTAGCACCATTAGCAATCTAGCTGTAGTAATATGCAGGCTGTTCTCTGTGATTTAAATGAGTTTAAAGGTCAAAAAGCTAGAAGCGGAAAATATTTAGTATTTGTTTTCTGCATCTGAAAAGCGGTCAGTACTTACACATTGCCAAAAAATGCCTACTGAACCCCTCAGCCATTCATAGAAAAAGGTATATAAAAGACAAACTTGCTTACTCTTGAAAATCATTTCAGGGAGATTGTGAAAGCAGCACCTATGTGCGCCACGCTGCAGAGGGCGTGCACTGCTCCACCTGAGATGCGTGCCATAAAACTGACTTATGTCATACTGCAAATGAGCCCTAAAGCAGTTACATAGTTTGGCACATATAATATATATTTATATAAGACAGGTGTTTTATTCTTTTATTATTATTTTCAAGGCTCCAGATAATGGGAGCAAAGGCCCCCATACATCAGCAATCGATTGTGGCAATTCTGCAATTTGCAGACGATTGTGTATAAAAATCTGCAATGTATGAGCTTCACAGATCGCAGATTTCAACCAAAAAGTGATCGGAATTGGTAAATCAAATTGTCCAACATGTTGGATTTCACAGATCGATTGGGGCTGTAGATTGCTTGTGTATGGAGATGATCAGCAGATTTGCAGACTGTTACTAGTAAAATGATGGAGCCTTTCAAGATTGGCAGATCTGTGTTTGCTGAAAATGATCTGCAAATCACTGAAAATGATCTGTAATGTATGGGCACAGATTGCTAGATTGGAAAATCCTAATATCGGGCAATAAATCTTCAAATTGTTCAATTGTGGTTTTCAGATTGCTGATTACAAAATAAATAGTAATAACAATTGCGCAATAAACCAGTATTCTGCAGCAATTAGAACCATACAAGAGTGAACATCAATGCTCCTACATTCATAGAAAATAAAAGAGATGGATACAATTGCGCTAATTACTGGAAGGATGTAAACAATTTTATTAAACTCACAATTCAACATGAAATAAAGTGTCACAGTGCATAATCTCATGTGAATGAATAAATATAAAGTGCAAAAAAAGGGAAATTAGTCCAATATTCCTACTATCACGAAGGAAGGGACGAGATCATCCAATAAACATATCTTTAGGATGAACAAAGGAACATACCAAATAGGAATGGTGGTGTGTGAGAAAATAGGTGTTGAAGGCATCCAATTAGGCCATTCATCAACACACCATCAAGCTTAGCCCAATGATAAGACCTTTTGAAGTCCAGGTACCACAGCAAGGCATGAAGCACAACGCGTTTCGGATATTTTGATCCTTTTTCAAGTGCATGCCGCTGTGAATGCAGATGGTACTATTTATACTGATATAATGGGAGTGGTTATCCACGAGTTCCTGCGTTGATTCCCGCCACTTGCGTGTCATCTCAGGTTCTTACCCCCGAAAATGTGCGTTCCAATGCAGGTCTCTGTATCCACACGTGGCTATTGGTGATGCGTATCCGCTTCTCGCGCTCCACCGGAAGTCGCGATCGCCGGAAATGCATGCCACAATGTGGTCACGTGAATCCGGAAGTAAGAGCCAGTGACACGCATCCGCCATTTGCGTGTCACCATCATCTCCAAAACCGGAAAGAAATCGCTATGACCTGATCATCCTGACCTGGAAATAAATAAAATAGGCTTTTACTTTCTTTTCTATGGAAAAGATGGAATTTTTCACTCCTTATCTTCAAAATCTGTTTGTTTTATGTCTTCCTGACCCATTTCCATTAACAAACTATTGTGGTACTTTGTATTCCCACAAAGTCCAACCCTCACAAGGAAATGGGTCAAATGTAGGAATCTCATGTAACATATAAAAAAAAGAGAAAAAAACATAGGGTGAGATAAAAAACAATTATAATATACACAGTTAAAAATTAAAGAAACCATTTTAACTCAAAATCTGAGTTGAGGCCATGAGGAATGAGACTATCTATGGTATATATCCATTCCATCTCTTTTTTTGCCAACATGGTTTCCAAATTTCTAGACCTACAGGACTCCTTCACCTGTTCAATACCTATATAATTTTTTATCTCAAATTCAGAACTTTTATGGTGTGATTTAAAATGTTCCGATAATGGATGATTTAATAAACCTTTCCTGATATTATATATGTGTTCTGACATACGGGTCTTTAAATTCCTTTTAGTTTTTCCTATATATATAAGGCCACACTTACACTCTAGTAAATACACCACATTACGAGAATGACAAGTTATGAAATTATTGATTTTGAATATTTTACCGTTAGCTTCAAAACTGACAATTTTTTTATCATGTTTATAATGACTAGTTGTCCGACACATTAAACAAGATCCACATCTGTGGAAGCCTCTAGTTCTTTCACTTGTAGATTTTTTATCGTGTAGTGTACTTTGTACTAGTTTGTCTTTCAAAGAGGGTGCCCGCCTATAGATAAATACAGGTTTATCAGGTAAACTATTTTTTAGAATTGGATCCTCCTTTAGAATACACCAATTTTTTGAAATACTTTTTTCTAATTGTCTAAATTGTGTGCCATATTGGCTTATAAAAGCCCATTCAAATTTTGGATCCAAAACTGCATTATTTTTCTATTTTTCTATTATTAAATCCTTTCTTTCAATTTCTGATATCTTGTCTTTAGCTTTTTGGAGAATGCTTTGAGGATAGCCTTTTGCTATGAACCGTTTTTCTGTCTTTTCGATCTCTTCCTTACAGACCATCTCTTCAGTACAATTCCTTTTAATTCTCTTATATTGTCCTAATGGAATCCCTTCCAACCATTTGAAATGATGTCCACTTTCCATATTCAAATAGGAATTGGAATCAGTTTCTTTTCTAAAAATTTTAGTATAAATGGAATTGTTTTTAATATAAATGGTTAGATCCAAAAACGATAATTCGACAGGGCTAGTATGAAAGATGAGTTGAATATTAAATTGATTTTGATTTAAAATATGACAGAAATTGTTCAGATCTTCTTGGTTCCCCTTCCATATAAAAAAGACATCATCTATAAAACGGTACCAGCACACCAGGTTTGCCCCTTTACTTAAAATGGGATCTATATGCAAGTGTTCCCAATATGCCATATATAGATTTGCATAACTAGGAGCAAACCTGGTGCCCATAGCTGTACCCTGTATTTGCAGATAAAAGGAGTCCTTAAAGTAGAAATAGTTATTATGAAGAATAAAAGCAATAGATTCTATAATAAAATCTTTTAAAAAACTAGGATATTCACTTTGATCAAGGAAGAATTTTACTGCTTCACATCCTCTTTCCCATTTAATAATAGTGTACAGACTATTGACGTCACCACTACCCAAGATACATTCGTTATCCCAATTAATATTCTCAATCTTTTTTAAGGTGTCTGAAGTATCTTTTAAATAAGCATTACTTTTAACCACTAAGGGTTGTAGATAATGATCCATTAGTGCCGAAAGATTTGATGTTATACTATTGGACCCAGAAACAATTGGTCTTCCAGGGGGGTCTGTGGCATGTTTATGAATTTTGGGTAAGATGTACAGGGTCGGGGTAGTTGGATTAGCTATATTTATATAATCTTTCTCTTTTGTTGTTATTGCTCCATTTTCATGGGCTTTTTCCGTTAAGATCTTCAATCTCTCAATGACATTTAAAGTGGGATCACTTTTTAACTTTTTATAAGTTGCTGTATCATTTAATTGGCGCTGAATTTCTTTAATATATTTGTCTTTATCTAAAACCACTACTGATCCACCCTTATCTGCAGGCTTTATTATTATCTGATCATTATCTTTTAAAGTCTTTATGGCTTCAAATTCCTTTTTTGTAAGATTCTTTTTTCCTTTGTATTTTAAGGTTTTAATATCCTTTTCTACTAATGTGCTGAAACAATCTATACAATTACCTTTAACATATTTAGGATAGAAGGTAGAGGTGGGTTTAAATTTAGAAGAGTGATTCTCCAGAGGTATTTTATCTCCTTGAGATAAGAAGAATTTTTTTACACATAACTTCCTAATATATTTTTGTAGATCTATATATGTGTCAAATGTTTTTGTTTTGGAAGTAGGTGCGAACTTCAGACCCTTTTGGAGAATTTTGAGTTCATCCTCAGTCAATGTATATGAACTGAGGTTGAAAACTTTACCTATATTCTCAGAATCCTCATTCTTAGAGTTATTAAATTTAGTTTTAGTTCGTTTCTTTTTTATACCACCTCTTTTACCTCTACTTCTTCTCTTTACTAGAATCTCCTGTGGGTCTTTGGACCCCACCTTAAAAAAGATGACTCATCATTATTTTCCTCTTCTCTCAGGGTATTGAAACGATTCTCAGTCATAAAAATGGGAGATCTGCGGTTTTCATGTTGATAGATGTCCTCATTTCTATCAGACCATCTATCTGAAGTATTTCTTGTTCTCCTATCCTCTAACCTTTTTCTATAGTTTAGGGAATGCTTCGGTAGATCATATGGAACATTCTGTGTTCTATTGGGGAATCTTTGACGTCTCCTAAGAGTTTTTTAGGATATGACTTTACCCAATCAATAGTTTTAACCTGATTACTTAAACTCAAATCTTCTTTCAAGATGTTAGAATTATCTTCCTTCAGTTTAAGGTCTCTTATAAACTTCTTTTGTTTCTTCATTTTCAACTCTCTTGTAATTTTTCCAATTTATATAAAATTTGTTTTTCTCTAGTTTTCACATCCTCTAAATTTAACAAAGGACTTAGTATAGAATTAAGTGAGTCAATTTCTTGGTTTAGAGTTTTTAACTCATAACCTCTCTCTTTAATGATCAAATCTATTAATGACAGGGAGCACCTGTTTAGAATTATCTCCCATTCTTGTTTAAAATCAGATTGCTGATGTCTGGGGGCCTTTAGTTTTGCAAGCCATGCCCAGATGTCAATCTTAAAAATCAAACTCCAATGATCACAGAAATAATTTACACTGATAGCCAGTAAGTCTACTCTTTAGTCTAAGAAATGACTGTGGGCTGGATGTGGTAGATGTACTAAGCCTTGTAGAGAGAAAAAGTACCAACCAAACAGCTCCTAACTGTCAGTTTACAGGCTGTATTTGAAAAATGACAGTAAAGAGCATATTGGTTCATACTTTATCTCTATCCAAGGCTTAGTACCATACCCCTGTGCATTTAAAATATTCTCTTCACTATTTTCTAGCATCTTAAATGACCCCCTATAATTCTCTTCTACTAGGTTCATGTAATTCATCATGCATCTAAGATATAAGATAATAATGCATCAGTGTGTTCACTGCAATGTTACGCTTATGGAAATGACTGTGACAATGAAATTCAGTAAATTGTCACCAAAACTGTTTGCCAGGGAAATATGAATTATATTAAAATTAATAAAAAATCTATTGTTATGGGAAATTAATTTCAAAATAAAAAGTTGACAAGTCCCCAATTCTTCAACCTATGGTAAGAAAATTATCTTAAAAATCACAGCTGAATTGCCCTGTAATATTTCCACCTACTTATGACCTACTACAATATTGACAGATGTTTGACTTGTGGCTGAAATTAGCAAAATTTGGCATCAAAACTTTCCTGACCAGGTTCTAGTGCTTTATCTGAGCATGTGTTCAGTGATAATGCTGGACTTGTAACCAGTAAGTACAGCTAGATAATCTCCCAAAATGGGGAAATGCAGCCATGCATAAAAATGGATTAAAAGTGCATAACCATTAAATCTACCCTACCCCCTCCTCAAAGTGCAATATTCATAAGAATAATAGAGAGGAGATGTATCAAGCCTTGGAGAGAGATACAGTGGAGTAAATGCCCAAAGCAACTAATCAGCTTCTAATGGTCATTTCAAATACTGTGCTAGATAAATGACAGTGAGGACAATTTTTATCAGATGATAGTACCATGCTTAATTGCATAGGAGCAGCAATTACAATGGAGAAAAAAGCTTCTGATTTATAGTGGTCTTCTGACTTGTTATTACTAGACTTTAGGTTAAAAAGAGTGTCTCTCTCCATATTGGTATGACCTTCCTATATATTGTTTTTAGTAATAACTCATCTCTCCCTAAGCCAAAATCAGTAGAACAATTATTTTGTAAAAATATTACATATATGTGATATCTAGGAAGTCAGTTGAGTGAAATGTACTAGTGAATTAAAGATAAAAAAATTATTATTATTTGTGTCCAAGAAGTAAATTCAAATCCCAAACAACTAAATAAATAATGTCTGTAACTGACAGAGAGCACTAGATTTGTCCTGAAAGGCCATTTCAGATATTTTTATCCTCAAAGACACTGATCTATAAATTGTCAAAACTCAAGACAAACCTTGTACCCATGGCAGTACCTATTTCTTGTAAAAAAAAAAGAAATAAAAAAAGAATTAAAATGATAAGGTACAGGATACTTTACTAACACAATTAAAAACTTCCTAGACATTGGCCTATCCTTAGTTCAGTAATAATCTGGTAAAATTAGAGCTATTAATAGCTGACAACCCAAGAAAATGTTTAAGAGTACAATTGACCGGCAAGTACAATTGACTGACAATGCAAAAGAAAAAACAGCCTCCCTGTTTCGGAAGGGCTGTATCAGTAGATGTTGCCTTTTGGGTTACATAGGACCTCATCAACCTTCCAGCATGCAATGGATAAAATTTTGAAGCCCTACAGACAGTAGAGAGCTGCCTATCTCAACGATGTCGAGATTCACAGTTCAAACTGGGAGTCTCACTTGGTTAGAGTGCAAGCAGTGTTGGACTTAATCAGAAAGGCAGGGCTAATGTCCAAACCAAACAAGTGCTGCTTAACAATGGAAGAGGTTAAATACCTGGGTTTCACCATAGGTTGAGGTTTTATTAAGCCTCAATTGAATAAAATTGAGACTTTTTAAAAATGTGTCCATCTTGCAATTAATTTTTGGGGATCACAGGGTATTACTAATGCTTCCTTCCTAATTTTGCCACCACAGTCATTCAATTATATGAACTTACAAAGGAAAGCAATCAACTATGGTGAATGGAAACCCTGAGGCAGAAAGAGTAGCATATTTTATGTAACCTGTGTTGATAATGCCAGATTTTTCTAAAGAATTTGTGGTACAGACGGATGTTTCAGATGTAGGGGTAGGTGCAGTATTGTCCCAAAACAGAGATGGGGAGGAGAACCCCATAATTTATTTGAGTTGAAATCTCAATGAACATGAAAAGTGCCGTTGTGGAAAAGGAAGCATTGGCCATTAAGTGGACCGTAAACACTTTGAGATATTACCTCTTGGGCAGACAGTTTGAACTAGTGACATATAATGTCCAGTTAAAATGGGTGTGTGTAAATAAAGAATGCCTGGGATACCAGATGGGTATTTAGCATTGCAAAATTTTAAGTTTTCAGTTGAACATAGGCTCGGTACGTAATTAGCCAATGCAGATGTGTTTTCTTATATCTTCTTTTTAAGGGCTACAAGTGTTCTGCCCCCTAGGTCCAAATAGGGGATGGAGATGTGTGACAAGGACACCGGACTAGTGCTTGAGGGCAGGTATAAGACCAAGGTTTCTAAGTTACAGGTCTTAAAAGCTCCTGAGGACAATTAGAGCGGCTGTAAAGACAACAAAGTGCATGCCCGGAGCGTGCAAACAATGCCCTGGGCATGCAGTGCTGCAGAAATACTGGCTGTAGAGTTCCATTCCAGACATCCTGCTAGCCAGAAGCAAGAGCCACAGGACAGTGACGGTACCACCCACAGAGTCCTGTGCTCTGACACACCTCTAGTTATGGCCCTGCTTGCTACTTTTGTTTATTAGCATGTCAGTTGTTTGTTAGGGTGGGAGAAGGGTAGGAAAATAAGTGACACACCCTCCAACAATACTCAATTCACAAAGTATAAAATTCTCTGCTCTTGACTTCCCACTTAAGAGTTGATTGCAGTCACCCATTTTAATCCCTTCTCATCCATTAATTAATTCAACATAGGTCAAGTAAATCGGAAAGTAAGAGGGAAGTTGAGGAGCAGAACAATTTGGGCAGCACAGACAGTGTAATGGTTAGCACTGAGGTCGTGGGTTCGATTCCCACCACAGCCCTAACTGTGTGGAGTTTGTATATTCTCCCTATGCTTGCGTGGGTTTTGGTTTCCTTCCACACTCCAAAAATATACTGGTAGGTTAATTGGCTCCAACAAAATTAACCCTAGTGTGTATGTGTGTGTGCATGTGATAGGGAATATAGAGTGTAAGCTCCACTGGGACAGGGACTGAAGTGAATGGCCAAATATTCTCTGTAAAGCCCTGCGGAATATGTGTGTGCTATATAAATAACTGGTAATAAATAATAAATGACAAAAAAATACATATATATATATATATATATATATGCAATTGAGCATATCTGAGTATAGCATAGCATACACATTATAAGGTATTGGACTGTGGGGAGTTCTTTCATTCTCACACCAATGGGGAACTATTTTGTCCTATTGGAAGCCTTATCTTTGTCTAAAGATGAGTGTAGCTGTGATGTCCGGCTCTGCATATGGAGGGAGATTTGGTGGCTACAGGGAGGTATCATGGTTTGTTATGTTCTCTGGCAAGTGTTCAGCCTCTAGCTTAATGTATTATGTATCTAATTGACACTCTCCTCTGAATCAAGACCCCTGCAGCCGAGGTATCATTTACAGATGTCACATCTTCTGAGGTTGTACAGACCACCAGGCCCATCATAGCCATCAGATATCCATAAGAACTTCTGTTTTCAAGATACTTCTATAGTAGTGATATTTAACAAGGTTGATTCACTCCAAATTGCCCCCCTTTGATATTACTTTCTTACCATTCCACCATTTCTTGAGTATTTACTTGGACAGAGGTATATAATATCATCACGATCTATAGACTAGTGCTGTATTAAAGCATTGATTACTCTGACAATTTAATTATTTTTACATATTAATATGTGTATCAAATGATTTTTGGGTAATTGATGTTTATAAACAATAAATGTTGTTAGAGTTTCTAGATACATCACATTCATCTATATATCCGCAGACAGTTACATCTTCCCTCCATAGTATAGCTGGTATTTTCCTTTTTGAGTATGGGCTTACACCAAATTCTACATGAAACATTTTCTGGACAGGAGTTGATGTCCATATATTTCAAAGTTTCTTTTTAATTATATAATATAAACCAACTAGACTCATGCATAAGGTGTATTTTCCCTTTAAGTGACAGCATCTAAAATAATTTATGCATGTATTATAAATATAACCAAAAACACAGAATGATTATAAGCCAAGTTTTAATGAAGCATTAATGTCTGTTTGCTTTGCTAGTATATCATTTAAAATGCTTACATTGCTATGGTATTGTGTTTACATAACGTACAGATTTGTACATTAATTTAATTAACATACTTATCACTAATTATAAAAATTACACACAAACCTGTTTTAATTACAAAATTATGAAGAACACGAGCTATAATGATGTGTCAACAATATCTCCCACTCACAATGATTAAACAAAGTAGCAAGTCCTCCATAATTACCAGATATGCTTTAATAAGTTGATTTAAAACAATGTAGACCAGTGATTTAGATAAGGAAGTCCCTATTATTTTCCCATAACACATTTTAATCTAGCCATATGCAACACAGGAGGAAAAGAGACATACTTGTCAACTACAATCAAACTTAAAACTGTGTTGCAGATGGAGTACAGTTTAATACAGTGAATAGTGCGGCATGGCTACACTTCAGCTAAGAACCCCTGCCATCCTCTGACAGACCTCTCCATACAGTGCCAGACTGGGGCATGAAGGGCTCACCGGGGAATGTGGTGGTAGGAACCCAAACTTAAGGGGCATGGCCACCATAAAGGTACTTGGACAACTATTAGAGAGCACATGGTTAGCCTGCAAAGAACAGGGCCCTTTTATATAGTAGGGGGCAGGGGTGCATCCGGAAAGTCCATTTTGATTAGCAGAAGGGCAAATATTGATGTATTTTACATAGAAACAAACCAAGCGCTCAAGTTATGAACCCTCTAGTAGCAGAGTAACAATGCATAATTTTAGTGCATGATCTGGAACCAGACCCTAGAGGTGGGTCCCACAGGGGATTTCCCCTGTACACCTGTGGGCCAGTTCAACCCTACCTCCATACTTTAGTCATGATTAGCTCAGAGTATTTGATTTATCTACAAAAGACATTGGGTCTCATTCTGATTTGGATGCAGCTGCATCCATGTCTGTGACTTTTATCGCAGTCACATTAGTGACTCCATGCTAATGCTGCTACATAACCCATCCGGAATGTACACGGACTGAGACACCCACTTTGAGTATCTTCAGACGCGACAATCGTGCTTGGTGTGTCTTTAATCGCACCTTTGGATGTACCATTGAAACTTGTGCCAGCCATATGGCAGGTGCAGATTATCCATCTGAATATAGCCTCCTATGGGAACGATTCTGCGTCTCAATACACAACCACTATCAGTGACAGGCTCACTTGCAACACTTCCATAAGATGCAACATCTCTATGTGTCTGATTGGCCACCCCTGTTACCTCCCAGTCACGTCCCAGGAACACCCCATACATTTCCAATACGCTTCTGCTACCGCGTATCTAAATCTGTACTGTGACTCTACGTACGTAATTGCTACGCATGCGCAGTGCAACTCAGATGCAGATGCAGATGCAAAACATCGCTCCACTGCGTCCGACATTGCCGCTGCATCTGACTCACCATCAGGCTTTTGTGCGATGTTCACTGCAACAAACTCTGCTCCAACTTTTATTCATTTGTTGCTTCATTTATTTTGGAAACAGACATAATAATCATACCAGACATGTATGTAGTGTTCTGCGGGGTTCCATAAAGCCTTGTAGTGTTCTGCGGGGTTCCAGAAAGCCTTAGTTCTTCAGATCAGGGGTAGATGTTCTAAAGGTTCTAAACATGAAAAGTGGTGGTGTTACCCATAGCAACCAATCAAATTGTAGCTATCATTTCTCTATTGCATTCTAGAAAATGATAGACAGAAGCTGATTGGTTGCTATGGGTAACACCTTGTCTGGTTTAGAAGCTTTAGTAAATCTACCTCCTGGGGGTAAATATATTAAGATGGGAGTTCTATTAAGAAGTGATGTTGCCCATAGCAACCAATCAGATTCCAGGTATTATCTTCTAGAAGGTGCTAGATAAATGAGAAGCAGAATCTGACTGGTTGCTTTGGGCAACATCACTTCTTAAATAGAACTCCCATCTTAGTAAATTTACCCCCTGAAGTTTTAGAAGAAAAAAAATCTCCATGGTACTCTATCTATTCACTTTCATTTTTACTTTTGAACATTTTACTATTTATTTACATGTCTTAGAAGGTGACTGTAACTGGAGGTTATTTTGGGAAATGAAGATGACCCTGAGGTCTTGCACAGAACTCACACAAAGAAAAACATTGGAAAAAGTTTTATTTGAGATCTGCCACACAGCGGAAATTCAAAACCACATACGGTAGAAATATAACAAGATATCACAATAAATATATGAGTGTGATTTATAGACTTCTGTGGACAAGTCCTGTGAATATGAAAATTGTACACTCTGTTTATCTGTTTGAATACTGCTCAGAAATAATAAAAAAACAAAACAAAATATGTGATATGTTTATTCAATAGAGCAATTGTCTCTATTCGTCAGCCCTTTATTAGATCCCGCTCCTATTATTTATTTCTTCCTTGTGGGTCTGTCACATCACATTTCACCCTATGGTAAATAATGTATTTTTAATGTTTTTCAAAATATTTTTTTTCAGCAAAAAAATATAGAATAGATGAAAAACATGAATGCATAATTATTAATGAGCAACACATGGTTATTTTAAAGCAACATCATTAATACATTATTTTGAAGCGACATCATTAATAGGCACAGCTCAATCTGATTAAAAATCAAGCAGTGTCTATTATGGGACAGAGAGTGTACATTTTTCTGTAGACTATAAATCCTGCAAAATGCATAATGCAGAATATACAAATATAAAAATACTGTACAGAGACGTTACATTCCATGAAACAGCCTGTTCCACTGTATAATTCCATTCACACAGGTTTCTGACTACACCTTCACTCTAATGGGATCTGTGGCATGCACTTTGGGGATGACACAAATGATATCCCAGATTAATTAAAATTTGATCATCAGAACAACAGGAAAGTTTATGCCTGTAAAGACACTCCACACATGGCTCCATTTAACAACGGTCCCAATTGCTGTCAACATAGTTAATTCAGTATCACTGCGATATCTAGAGATATCTGCGGACATGTATTTAATGCCACTTACATGTCCAGTGAGGTCCAGGGCTGTCTACTTCCTCTGCATCGTTCACTGTTAAGGTGACAGCAGCCAACCACTGCCGACGATTCTCTGCTGACTAATGGACGGCTAACTGCAAAACGTATTGTCTTTCATCTTGGCGGGAACTCAGCAAAGCTTGGAAGGTTTCTCAAAATACCCGAAAAGCTTTGCTGAGTCCCCATTACCGGTAAAGGGGACTTTGCCGCTTACACCATCTATAGATGGCATAAGCAGAACAGTCATAAACAGGGGTAAGCTATTCTATGGTAGGAAAATCTTGCTTGGTTTTTGTTCATACCACTATAGGATGCGAGCAAAAACCAAGCAAGATTTTCCTACCATAGTAGTAGGTTATGGGCTTAACCACACATTGCGCAAGGTTCCGACAGGATCTTTTCCTTCATTGAATTTGCCCCTTAGTGTCTCACAAGACTACGAAAACCTACAAAATATAAAACCACAGACAATGCTGAATATATTTATACGCTTTAAAATATGTGTGTAATTCCACCACATGTAGAATGAATTGCACATCATCGCTGTCCGGCAGTTTTGGTTATTTTGGTTATTCCTAAATAGTACCAGTGGAACTGAGTAGTTTGGTGGACATCGTAGGAGTGAAGATGCTATCAATCGAAGATGTGTATTTGATGGATGGTGAGGTGAGATCTGAATCCAGTGGTGTTGCAGACCTTATTATGACCTGGGGTGACCTGTAAAAAATAAAAATGATAAGTTCAAAATTTGCGGTTTCTGTATTTGATATTGATGTCAGTCGACTGTGGCAGGGTCAGTGGGAGATTTTTTAATTTGTTGGTTGTAGTTATTATTGTTTACATCTTTTCTCAACATTTTTTTTACTATTAATTTTTTAAAGTATCCTCCATTCTCTTTTATGAAAATTTGCCTTTCTTTTCCCATGCATCAGATCTCCCAATAGGTGGTATAACTTCAAGGCAGTGTTTTACCTCAGCAGTAGAGGCCACATGCATCAAAAATTAACAAGGTCAGATGGTGCAAGCTCCACAAGGGGTCAGGTTGGTTTGTTTACAGAGGTAATCAGAGGCCGTGAGGTTCAGGTGGTAAGCCATGAGAGTGGTTGTGCCTGGGACTTCACAGAAAGCAGTTGGCAAACTTTGGGCATGACAATTTAGGGCAATATTCAATGGATTATCCAAGACAGGAGGACTTGATGAGTTCAGGAACTTTCTCTTTTTTTGAGGGTAGGCTGGGGGATATCATCTACACTTTTGTCATTGCTGGTAAACATGATGTAAAAAAATGTGTTTATGCATTAAATCAGAGTCCAGGATGTAGAACTACTGGATTAGCAGGAATACAGGCATGAGGGCGTCATAGTCGTATAGAGCAAACATGAGGACCACTGAGCTATTTGGAGGTAGCACCATTAATAATATATCAGGCAGCTCTTTCAAGCTCTAAATTGGTCTAAGGGGCAAGTGTTGGTGACATAATGCAAGTAATATTGGGCGGTGAAGGAAGAAGTTTATAGACTTTTTGACATGACTGTCTGTTGGGTCGGTGTGCTATTGAAACTTGGGGGGGCTCGGTTTGCTATTGAAACTTGGTGGGGGGGGTCATCTTATGAGAGAGCCCCCAGAAGACATACTACAAGGACTACTGTGGGCTCTGCAAGCCAGAGATTTCCAGAGGGACACAGACACCTCCCACAAGCTGTGACACTGCAAAACTCATATGCTGCTTTTGCAGGGCTGGAAGGTACAGCTAATATAGGCAATACAGAACAGGAAGATATGGGATCTTGAACTGACTATAGAAAAAGAAATAGGAACAGGAAAATTACATCTTCAAAAAGGACTACACTTCTCTTGGGAGATTCCATTATTGGAGGAGTACATCTGGGAAACACTGTTGAAGTAGAGAGACAAGTAAGGTGTTTACCTGGAGCCACAGCTCCAAGG
Organism: Taudactylus pleione; assembly: GCA_031769625.1. NCBI lineage: Eukaryota > Metazoa > Chordata > Amphibia > Anura > Myobatrachidae > Taudactylus > Taudactylus pleione. The sequence goes on from JAUIMM010000164.1 coordinate 853,342, forward strand.
GATAAAGAGTGCATGCTGAGAATTGTGAAGGCAGCAAGAAAAGAGGGAGAGGTGGATGTCATTGTCCACCTAGGGACAAATGACCTGGCCAATGCTTAAGTCATGGCAGTAAAAGATGAATTTAGGAAGTTAGGGACTGCGCTAAAGCAGGTGGCAACCACTGTAACTTTTTCAGAAGTATTGCCAGTACACAGTGGGGGAGATAGAAATCATTGCATCAGAAACTTCAATGTTTTGTTACAGAAGTGGTGTTATTAGAAGGGATTTGGATTGACAGTCCATAGCCACGCCATCTGGCAAGATAGAAGATTATACAAATATGATGGCCTGCACCCATCTTCAAAAGGAACTAGAACACTGAGTGAACAGTTTGAAAGTTTCACCAAGAACTATTTAAACTAAAAGAGGGGGACAGTGAACCAAACAAGAAAAAAGAAATCTGCTCCCCCAACCAAGAGGTATTATTTCTGCTGGCAAATGGAACAAGAAGCATATCCACAGCAACAGAAGATAATGCAGGACAAACCCAAATAAACATAGGCAGAGAGATGAACATACCTAGGAACAGGAGAAACAAGCAAACAAATAAAACTCTAAGAGCAATGTATGCAAATGCTAGGATCTTAGGAGATAAAATCCCCGAACTAATTGCAATAATGACAAGGGATGATCTGGATATTGTGGCTATTACGGAGTCATGGGGCAATGAAAATCATGACTGGGACATAGCTATACCGGGACATACTTTATTTAGGAAGGACATAGTGGAAAGAATAGGAGTAGGAGTAGCAATGTATGTCAAGGAAAGCATAAATACTACATTAATACATAGTATTGGAGAAAAAAACGAGTCCCTTTGGGTGACTATATAAACAGGGGAGAAAGTGATTCTTTGTATTGGGGTGATCTACAGACCACCAGGTCAGGAAGAGGAACTGGACAATAAACTATTGCAGGACATCACTAAAATGGCATTAAAAGGAGAGGTTATAATCATGGGAGGCTTTAATCTACACCATTGACAGAATTATTCAACCAATCACTAGCTACTGGAGTAATTCCAGAGAACTGGAAAAGAGCAATTTGTCCAACTGCACAAAAGTGGAAGCAAGGAAGAGGCATGCAACTACCAACCAGTGAGCCTTACATCAGTAGTAGGGAAATTGCTGGAAAAATAAAATAAATAAAAGAGTTGTATATTATCTCAAATCCAGCAATTTGCAGGTCCCCAAACTACATGGATTTACTGGGGGGGAGTTCATGTCAAACAAATCTTATTGACTTTTTTGAGTGTGTGACAAAGGAAATAGATAATGGGGGGCATAGATATAGCTTATCTAGACTTTAGTAAGGCTTTTGACACTGTTCCATGTCGCAGACTGTTAAATAAACAGGAAAGCATGGGATTGGATACAAAGATAGTTGAATGGATAAGATCACGGCTGCAGGATAGGAAACAGAGAGTTGTAGTAAACGGAGTGCAGTCTCAAGAGGGAAATGTTACCAGTATAGTACCTCAGGGATCTGTACTTGGACCAGTGCTTTTTAATATATATATTTGTGACATTGCAGATGTATTGAAGGTAAACTATTCCTTTTTGCAGATGACACAAAGGTATGCAACAGGGTAGACACTCCAGGAGGGGTAAAACAGATGATGCATAATCTAGGTAGTGAATGGTCAAGAACATGGCAACTACAGTTTAATGCCAAAAAATGCAAGATCATGCACTTGGGTCTCAAAACTCCAAAGACTAAATATAGTATAAGTTGTACTTTACTGGAAACTATTGAAGAGGAAAGGGATCTAGGAGTCACTATTTCAGGTGACTTAAAGGCAAGCAAACATTGTAACAAAGCAATGGGGAAGGCAAGTCAGATGCTTCGTTGCATAGGGAGAGGAATCAGTAGCAGAAAGAAAGAAGTGATAATACCACTGTATAGGTCATTGGTACGTCCTCATCTCGAATACTGTGTTCAGTTCTGCAGGCCATATCTCCAGAAGTATATTAATACATTAGATACTGTACAAAGAAGGGCAACTAAAATGGTGCAAGGTCTACACCACAAAACATACCAGGAAAGACTAAAAGATCTTAATATGTACAGTTTGGAGCAGAGAAGGGAAAGGGGGGACATGATAGAAACATTCAAATATGTAAAGGGTTTTAACAAGGTGCAGGAGGAGACATTCTTCAAAGAAAGAGAAGTATTAGAACAAGAGGACATGTTCTGAAATTGGAGGGTGGTAGGTTCAGGGGAAATTTGAGGAGAAATTACTTCGCAGAAAGTGTAGTGGACAAGTGGAATAGCCTCCCATCAGAGGTGGTAGAGGCTAAGACAGTAGAGCAAATTAAACATGCATGGGATAGACATAAGGATATCCTTCAGAAGAAGTAAGGATCAATAAGAGTTTATGTAACAATATGTTAAAAAATGGGGCAGACTAGATGGGCCAAGTGGTTCTTATCTACTGTCAAATTCTATGTTTATATGTTTCTGTGATGGAGTTAACATTAAACAGGAGTATAGGTTTGGCAAGTGATTTCATTAGCATTAAAAATATGCGTTCCTGCAATTGAAAAGTAAAGAAATTGTTAGGAAAAATGATAAATAGAGATATCATTAGATAAAATAGTGGGTCCATCATTTTACCATTGTACCCTGAAAACATTAATTTGCTTCGTTGTAATGGCATATTACTTTGTGCCTCTCAATGGAATAGTCAATATCATGCTCTGGAACTTTTGTGATTAGAGAGTGCATGAGGTAGATGGATACTCTGGGGCCATCCAATATTTGGATAACCAGGAGATTATTGGAATCATACAGTTGTCCTACAATGTTTGCTCTCTGTGTTTAGAAAATTTGAGGAAGCCTTCACTAATGGCAAATCAGAAAGCCAATCAAAGATTATGGGGCAAGTGTACTAAGCTCTGGAAAGTAATATATTGGAGAGTGATAAATTACCAACCAATCAGCTCCTAACCAATCAGCTCCTGGCTGGTAGTTTATCACTTTCCAACTTATCACTTTCCAGAGCTTAGTACATCTCCCCTGTCATTCCTGGGTATTGAGTGGAAATAGATCATTGATGAATTTGAGGATTAGGGGATTCCAGCAGAAATTAGGTGCAAAAAGAAATTTAGTTTACAACAACTGAAATCATTATTAGGGAAGTATAGGGTGTGACTAAATGCATGGTGAGTAGGAGAATCAAGTATTTGCCCTTTGTTACATTTTTCCCAACACTATTGTCAGCGACTATTTCAAGATAATTGATAGCTGTAATGTGTGTTCCATTCTATAAATTACAAAGAAACACGGGGGAATAAATTACAGTTTTTTAGGGTTGAAAATTGTTGGACTTGTTTGTTAATGGTATTACAGTTTTTCTTCTAAGTTTAATTTTATTTCATAAAAATGGTTTAAACCCAAGGGGCTAACTACAGCTTACATTACTTTAGAACTGCAGTTGCTATGGAGACAGGCAGTAGGGATTACTTGACGCAACATGATGAGTATGAGACATGGGAAATTGGTCCAGTTTAATTTTTTATTGGTAAGCACTCATCAGCTAGAGTGTTGATATTGATTTTATGAAGGGGTTAATAGTTTGATGTTTACTTATTGGGGAGGAGGTGGATCATGTAATTTATAGAAATCATTCCTTTTAGTTCATGTATTACAGGTGCAGTAAGGTAGGAAACTAATACACATGTTGAGAATACACCGTAATGGTAGGTATTTTGACTTTTATCTTTCTAAAATCAAGGTTAATTAGTAAGGTTTGTATGACTTGGTTATGGGGCCCACTTCACATATTGTTAACCCTTTTGTTAGGGAACTTATTAATTGAATAAGCTTATTTTGAACATGAAAACATTTTTGCACCTAATATCACCTATTCTAATGGTTGTTCAATCAGAAATTGTTCCTGCCTGAATTTGCACCCAACAATGTTGCCAAACATGGTTTATAAGACCATAATTAGACAAACAAAGCTGTGTGTAGTTCCAGAGCCTTCCACCAGGTACAAAATGATCTGCCCCATGAATGCAAATTTAATTTAGGATTATAGTCACCCATGTTGAACTACTTAATTGATGAGAAGCTTCACTCTATGGATTATAGTTTATATCTACTTTAAACATCATAGAAGTAACCAAACACCTTATAACATTTTGGAAGAGCAATTATGTTGACTACAGCATGGTTAAATACATATAAAACACATCATTTTTCCATACCATAGCACTGACTCCATAACTCGAAGCCTTGAGTGCAATCGTAAAGTAAGTGGGAAGTCCAGGACCTGGTAGAAGGGGTCATATGCAGGAGGATCTGTGGTTTCTTTAGGATGGAATACATTTTACAGAAATTGGCTTGGAAGAAGGATTGGAGTTATGGAGTTGGTGGTATGGTACAGGACATTTATGTGTTTTTATATGTATTTAACAATACTGTAGTCAAAATAAATGGACTTTTTATGAGGTATTTGGTTACTTCTACGTTGTTTGAAGTAAACTTAAACAATAATCCAGGATGTAGTCAATAAGGCAACAATTACAATGTCGACATTCATAATGTCGACATCACAATGCTGACACTTTATTATTATTATTATTATTAACAGTTTCTTATATAGCGCAGCATATTCCGTTGCGCTTTACAATTGGAAACATTGATAGAACAAAACAGGGTAATAACAGACAGACATAGAGGTAAGAGAGCCCTGCTTGCAAGTTTACAATCTATAGGGAAACAGGCATTGATACACAAGGATAGGTGCTATATATATTGCAATTTGGTCTGGCCAGAATACAGAGTTTCTTGGTGGGCTGCATGATCCAGTCACACAGGAATGTCGGCAAAATGTCAGGAGTATGTGAAAGAAAGACAATATGTGAGGTTATGTGTGGACTGTGAGAGGGGATGTGATAAGACATGGAAGCTATGAAGGTTATGTGGTCGGTTCTGGAATCTGATAAGCTTGTCTGAAGAGGTGAGTTTTCAGGGAACGCTTGAAGGATTGAAGAGTAGAGGTAAGTCTTATTGTGTGTGGTAAGGCATTCCATAGAGTGGGTGCAGCCCGAAGAAAGTCCTGTAACCGTAAATGGGAGCAAGTAATGCGTGGGGATGAGAGACGCAGTTCTTGTGCTGAGCGGAGATGTCGGGTTGGGAGATATTTTGAGATGAGTGAAGAGATGTATGTTGGTGTAATTCGGTTAATGGCCTTATGTGTAAGTAACAGTATTTTGTATTGAATACGGTAGAAAACCGGCAACCAATGGAGGGACTGACAGAGCGGGGCAGCAGACGATGTACGTTTGGCAAGGAAGATAAGCCTCGCAGCTGCATTCATAATGGATTGTAATGGCGATAGCCTGTTTTTGGGAAGGCCAGTAAGGAGACTATTGCAATAGTCAATGCGGGAAATAATGAGTGCATGGATTAGAGTTTTTGCAGTGTCTTGTGTGAGATATGGTCGAATTTTGTATATGTTTTTTAGATGTATGTAACATGATTTTGAGACAGATTGAATGTGGGGAACAAAGGACAATTCAGAATCAAGGATGACACCAAGGCAGTGAGCTTGTGGGGTGGGGTGGATTGTTGAGTTATCAACAGTGATAAAGAGATCAGATTGGTAACTGTTATTGGCTGGTGGAAATATAATTAATTCTGTTTTAGAAATATTAAGTTTCAGGTAGCGAGATGACATCCAAGATGAAATGGCAGAAATACATTCAGTGACAAGGACCAATACAGATGGTGATAAATCTGGAGAGGATAGGTAGATTTGAAAATCATCCGCATACAGATGGTACTGAAATCCAAAAGAGCGGATTAGTTTGCCAAGAGAGGTGGTATAGATTGAGAATAGCAAAGGACCTAAGACAGAGCCTTGCGGTACTCCAACTGATAGAGGTAGCGAAGAGGAGGCAGAATCAGAAAAATGAACAGAAAAAGAGCGATCAGATAGGTAGGAAGAGAACCAAGAAAGGGCTGTGTCCTTAAGACCTAGGGATTGTAATGTTTGTACGAGAAGAGAGTGGTCAACAGTGTCAAAAGCAGCAGAGAAATCTAGAAGAATTAGAAGTGAGTAATGGCCTTTAGCCTTGGCAGTGACCAAATCATTTACTACCTTAGTCAGTGCTGTCTCTGTGGAGTGCTGGGAACGGAAGCCAGACTGAAGTGGGTCCAATAAGTTGTGGGTGTTAAGAAAGTGTGTGAGGCGGGTGTAGACAAGTCTCTCCAGTAGCTTGGAGGGGCATGGGAGCTGGGAGATAGGACGGTAATTAGAGAGAGTGTTAGGGTCAGAATTTTGTTTTTTCAGAATGGGAGTAATCACTGCATGCTTGAACAGTGATGGAAAGATGCCAGTAGAAAGAGAGAGATTACAGATTTTAGTTAGGGTTGGGATGAGCACAGGAGACAGAGCTTTACTAATTTGTGAGGGTATAGGATCTAGAGGAGAGGTAATAGAGTAGGAGGATGAGAAGAGTGTAGATACTTCATCTTCATTTGTGGGGTCAAATGAAGAGAATGTGCCAGAGGGTTCAGGTAGGGAATTGAGTAGATCACTAGCTGAGGAAGAGAATAACATTTCATTTCGGATATTATCAATCTTGTCCTTGAAATAGGAAGCAAGATCTTGTGCACAGATAGTAGCAGGTGGCTTGGGTGAGGGAGGGGTAAGAAGCAGTTTAAATGTATTAAAAAGTCGCTTGGGGTTAGAGGCTTGAGCAGAGATAAGAGATTGGAAATATATTTGCTTGGCAGTGTCCAGAGCAGTACGATAAGAGTTGTAGATAGACTTATATGTGAGGAAGTCACTTGGAGTGCGAGACTTTCGCCACTGACGTTCTACTTTACGTGAGAGTTTTTGTAGATGCCTTGTTAAGTTAGAATGCCATGGTTGACGTCTGAGTCTACGCGGAGTGTGATGGGTAGCTGGAGCTACTTCATCGAGGGCTTTTACTAAAATCTGGTTTAGCTGTGATGCAGCAGTCTCAGGAGAAGTGAGTGCAGAAATTGGTGAGAGTTGTTGTTGTAGAGAGGTAGATAGTTGTTGAAAGTTAATCACATTAATATTTCTGCGGGTTTTAGGAGGTTTGGTTGATTTCACTGACATTGAGGTTGATGTAATGGAGGAAAGTGTGCAGGTGATAAGATTGTGATCTGAGAGAGGGAAAGGAGCATTAGTGAAATCAGAAACTGAGCATAGTCTGGTAAATACAAGATCAAGGCAGTGGCCCTCCTTATGAGTAGAGGAGTCAGTCCATTGGGAGAGGCCAAGAGAGGAGGTTAGAGAGAATAGTTTGGAGGCATGAGGAGATTGTGGACTGTCAATGGGGATATTGAAATCACCCATAATGATGGTGGAGATGTCTGAGGATAGGAAGTGAGGGAGCCAGGCTGAAAAATGTTCCAGAAATTGGTGCGGTGGCCCAGGTGGGCGATAGATAACAGCAACTCGCAGAGAGAAAGGGGTGAAAGTCTTGATAGAATGTACTTCAAATGATGTAAATGTGAGTGACGGTACCTGTGGGAGAACTGTGAATATGAAAGATTGGGAGAGTAATATTCCTACCCCACCTCCTTTACAATTGCCAGGCCTGGAGGTGTGTGAGAAGTGTAGGTTACCATGTGAAAGTGCAGCAGGGGAGACAGTGTCTGATTGTGTTAGCCATGTTTCTGTTATTGCCAGAAGGTTGAGGTTGGTTGAAATAAAGAGGTCGTAGTTTGTTGCAGACAGAGCGTGCATTCCATAAGGCACATTTTAGTGACTTGGATGGTGAAGGGAGGCATGCAATATTTATGAGGTTAGCTGGATTTATAGTTTGTTGTGGGTGTGGCATGTGGGTTGGGCCTGGATTTGGAGATATGTCACCAGCTAATAGAAGCAACAGGAGCGAGATATAAATATATTTGTGGGATTTGACTGAATGTTTGTTATGGCAAGAGGTTGTGGATGTTATTGTCAATGTGTTTAGATAAGTTAAAAGCTCATATGTGTTTGTAAGAGAAGAGGAAAGTACTGAGGCAGCCATATGTACAAAAGGATGAGCTGCAGGGAGAGTAAAGGTTGAAGTAGTCTTAGAGATGATTCCATGGAGTGATATCATTAATAGAAGTTTCTGATACATTTTTGCAATGCCGTCAATAATGTACAACACACAAACTACTGGTAAGGAATGATATTGTAGTTACCTTGTTGTAGATGTTGTTCAATGTTTGTTCAACTGTTTTTTTTAACTGTTATATAATTACACTTTGTGTTATAACACACTTAGTGCTTATAATACACGGCTGCCATTGACATCCACGGCTGCCTCTATACTGATTCTAAACTTAAAGAAAGTCTGATTGAGACATGCTACAGCTGACCACAAATGCTAAATAATGACACTTATGTCAACATTGCTAAAATGTCAACAGGCAACATGTCAGCATTCTCAGGATGTCAACATGTTAAATGTTGACTGTGTCAAAATATCAACTTTAGGGTTAGGCTGCTGGTGGGAGGGTTGGGTTAGGCCCTAGGGGGAGGTTAGGGTTAGGCTGCAGTGGAGGGTGGGGGAGAGGTTAGGGATAGGCACTAGGGGGAGGTTAGGGTTAGGCTGCGGTGGAGGGTGGGGGGAGAGGTTTTGGTTAGGCACTAGGGGGAGGTTAGAGTTAAGCTGCGGTGGGGAATGAGGTTAGAGTTGGGCACTAGGGGGAGGTTAGAGAGGCTGTGGTGGAGGGTGGGAGGAGAGGTTAGTGTTAGGCAGTAGGGGGAGGTTAGGGTTAGGCTGGGGTGGAGGATGGGGGAGAAGTTATGGCTAGGCACTAGGTGGAGGTTAGGGTTAGGCTGCGGTGGAGGGTGATGGGAGGGTTAGGGTTAGGCACTAGGGGGAGGTTAGAGAGGCTGTGGTGGAGGGTGGGAGGAGAGGTTAGGGTTAAGCACTAGGGGGAGGTTAGGGTTAGGCTGTGGTGGAAGGTGTGGGTAGTAGAGGTTACAGGTAGGCACTAGGGGGAGGTTAGGGATAGGCTGAGGTGGAGAGTGGGGGGAGAGGTCAGGGTTAGGCACTAGGGGAGGTTAGAGTTAGGCTGCCGTGGAGGGTGGGGGAAAGGTTAGGGTTAGGCACTAGAGGGAGGTTAGGGTTAGGCTGCGGTGGAGGGTGGAGGGAGAGGTTAGGGTTAAGCACTAGGGGGAGGTTAGGGTTAGGGTGCGGTGGTGGGTGGGAGGAGAGGTTAGGGTTAGGCACTAGGGGGAGATTAGAGAGGCTGTAGTTGAGGGTGGGAGGAGAGGTTAGTGTTAGGCAGTAGGGGGAGGTTAGGGTTAGGCTGGGGTGGAGGGTGGGGGGAGAGGTTAGGGTTAGGCACTAGGTGGAGGTTAGGGTTAAGCTGCGGTGGAGGGTGATGGGAGGGTTAGGGTTAGGCACTAGGGGGAGGTTACAGTTAGGCTACGGTGGAAGTAAGGGGAGAGGTTAGGGTTAGGCACTAGGGGGAGGTTAGGGTTAGGCTGCAGTGGAGGGTGGGAGGAGAGGTTAGGGATAGGCTGCAGTGGAGTGTGGGGAGAGAGGTTAGGATTAGGCACTAGGGGGAGGTTAGAGTTAGGCTGCGGTGGAGGGTGGGGGAGAGGTTAGGGTTAGGCACTAGGGGAGGTTTAGGTTAGGGTGTGGTGGAGGATAGAGGTTAGAGTTAGGCACTAGAGTGAGAGTTCAAATTAGGGGTAGGGATTAGGGTTAAGAATAGGGGAGGAATACCCACCAGAATGTTGGAGCATCGGTCGTCTGTCTCGGAAGTGACTGTCACATGACTGTTGGCACCCGGAAGCCGTGAAGGAGCCGCTGCAGCCGTCAGGAACTGGTAAGTGACTGCTGGGCCACCAGGAATGATATGTTGATATTCTAACATATTGACATCAGTATCTACATGATGAATGTCAGCAATATGACTGTTGACATACTGTATCATACCACACTCCTATAATCCATAGAGTAAGTCATACAATAAACCATACTGAACCTGGTATGCTCAGAGTAAAGGTCAGTGCCATACTGGGGCTAAACTTTGGTCCTGGCATTCCGTCATGTCCACGCCTATGGCGTATTCTGAGAAAAATGGGGTAAGGTTATACATCACAAGGGCATGCAGTGAGTCACGGGGAATGGCATCTCAGCACTTCCCGTCTTAGCATGACGAGTGAGCAGAGCGCCAGGAAGCGGGACTGCTCATCCAAATCTTTAGATGGCTGGACCAGCCCATCAGGCCTTCAGCCCTTTTGGTATTTGCCAGAAGTGACAGATGGCCAGTCCAGCTGTGCCTGAGACCTCCTCTGCTCAGGAGATACTTCTGGGGTCTTTGCATTGGCACCTTTGCATAGATATGCTAGGTGAATGAGCCATCTCAGAAGCACCCGAGTGAGTATTTCCTGGCACCAGACACTGTTCTGCTATACATAGGAAGAGGGATTTACATTTAAATGGGGGGAGATTCAGGGGTAGATTTATCAAACCTTCTAGAGAGAAAAGGTGGAGATGTTGCCCATAGCAACCAAACAACTACTAGCTATCATTTTATAGAATGTATTAAATAAATGACAGCTACAATAGAACCTGATTAGTTGCTATGACCAACATTATCACTTATTCTCTTTAGAAGGTTTGATATATTTAATATGAGTGGATATAAGCAACACATTTTAATGGTCTATAATTTACTTGTGTTATTAGTTTTATTATGATTTACATACAAATAAGGATAATATGTAATGTATTATAGATGGCAGTCAGCATTTAATCCAGTAGATAAAAAATTTTATTTTGACATTAAAGAAATATAGCATCATTTAAAGCCTCAGACAATGATTTACCTAAACAACTTAAGTTCCCCATTTACAAGCAGAACCTTGAAAGTTGCAGTTGGTATCAATTTTTATAGAAATGCAATAGTCAATTCAATGTGTTTCATTTTTTGTGTGTGTATGTCCGCTGTTTACTTGTGACAATTAATTCAAAATTGTCTCTATTGGTAATGTATAAAATAAAAAAGGACATTTAATGACCTTTCAATTTAAGAGCTGACCTTGCAAAGGGGAAATATAATTCTGTATTGATTGATAGATCGGTCTGTTTATTTTTGTTTTCAGAAAACACACGTCTGTAAAAACAAAAAAAAAAAGGGAAAAAGTCAGTCAGAAAACTTTATTGATTTACTGTTGTGATTCGATATACATTAACAAAGGAAGAATGTAAACATTAATTAATTAGGAATTTATGCATGTAGATGCACACACAAATGAGTTCTACATATATATAGTGTCTTAGGAGCATATCTGGCCAAATGCACTCCAAAACAAATGTCTGTTTGGAGAAAGCCTTACATAGAGCTTCCTGAATGTACAGTATATGTAATCCGTTTTATTGTGTGAAGAAGTATGTTAAAAGCGTAAGAGGTTGATTACAGAATGCAGACCTTGTCCGTAACTAACTGTCGGCTACATTTATACTCTGCTGTGTTAGCTTCTATTTTCTAGTATAATATACAAGTGTACATTTCTTATATTAAAAACATAATAATAATAATAATAATAATAATAATAATAATAATAATTATTATTATTATTATTATTATTATTATTATTATTCAAGAATAACTTTCACATTACCTTTCTACTAAAAGAAAAACATATTTAAAAGTTGCATTTTTTCATTTTCAGACATAGTTATCAAATATGTTTATTTTTTAATATAATGTAATGTAAAAATAATGAAGAGCCCTATTTTACAAAGGTCAATATGAGATATGTCATCAAGATTTTAGTTCATCAGTGTAATTGATTTGCCAAAATTGACCAATGATCGTACAGATTATGGCGCCATCGTGACCAATCAAAATCCAGCACCTCAGATTTGTAGGGAGGATGCACAGGCCAGGCACACTGTAATCAGAAGTGCAGAGAGTGGGGGGGAGGGCAGGTACATATTACCCAGGCTTGATGGAGGGGCACAGCAAGGGCCCGGTTCCGCTGCCTGCCCCCCTCCCTCACCTATCAGTGGCTGCAGCCTGAGTCTCCCCAGACTAGCACATATTGCGGTGTACTTGGCTGCGGTGAGACCAGGGAGGCTGCTGCCGCTGAATACCAGCAGCAGTCTCCTCTGGCTGTGCGGGGGGGATTCACTGCCCCCTGGATTTACCCCTGGCACACAGTGCTCTGGCACCAGCACATATCATTTTTCTTTTTTCGTAAGTAGGCATTGCCATGCCTCCTTACATAAGGCCACGTGCCCACCCCCTCCCCCCAAAAAAGAAAATTAGCCAGGCCCGAGGCGCCTCTCTAAGGCCCTGGCTGTAATAGTCTGGCAGTGGCTGCATTTTACTCCCTTTGTACAATTGTTTTTAGTGTATGACTATATTTTACTTTATTAGTTTTAGCACAATGAGGGCTCAGTCACTTCCATGTATTATAAACCTTCTATTGGGTGAGGTGTCATGTGTGCAAATCACTGAACAATAATAATAATAATAATAATAAAGACACAGAGACATTTGGCAGAAAAACTGTTAGCTATTTAATTAATTAAATATATATATAACGGAAAGTACAGTATGGTGGCAAAGAAAGGACGGGCAGAATCAGCACAATCCGCAATGCACAATAACAACTAAGAACATGATTTGTAGAAAGGATGCACAGGCCATACTGATACCACCCAAGACGCACAAATCGACTATAACACAGTTATAACACAACAAAGAGTATCCACTCGACCATCTAACTTGACTACCCACCTGCTTGGGTGATGGCACTGCCCCCATCAGAGTGTTCGGCCAACTAATAGTCAGAGAAGTCACAGAGCACACCCAAAATAAATGATTTCACCCGGACTGGTGAGTTTCCGTTCTTTCCCACCACATCAAGGTTCTGCCACAGAACCGCTCCACCGCCACCATACTAAGCTAAAGAAACAAAGCAAAAACCTGAAACAGATCTTTAATAACCAAGAAGAGCCTGTCCCAATTCAACTGAAACCCGTCGTACCTTCAGAAATACGGAAATGGAAATTTACTACCGAAATGCGGAGCCACTCCACCACCATGGGCCATAATACATTTAGCCATAATCGATTTAACCACCTGCTGGGCTGCGTCTAATGCAACCAAATCCTTCCCCTGCCTGGAGCACAATAAAGGACAATAAGATATTACAAGACGGCCAGATAAATAATACATGCAAGATCAAAAATAGAGTACTGTAAATTCAGGGTCGTCCTCTCCCCCAGATCATTGCCACCCCAATGGATAAGCAAAACCTGTGGAACACCAAACACCTAGAAAACTCCAACAATCATGCTGAAAAGCCAATTCAGCGCACTTTGTCAGACCTAGAACCAGAGCTCCATGAGCAGCCAGAAACTTAGAGGCCCAAATTGTAGGAGTGGACAACAAACCATATATTAAAAGAATAAATGTACACCTAGGGAAGAGGAGGGAAGGCAAGGACCAAACATTATCAAATAATTAAAGAGTGGTAAATACAAGATATGTAACTGAGGATCTGCCAAAAGGAAATAAAAATGTAAAATTGGATTAGTGTTTGGATTGAATTGTCAGAATCAAACAAAAAGGCATAAATGCAAAGAGGAGGGAGGTGAGGGCTAAGGGTAAGATCAGGAAAAAAACAAGTGAACTATTTTAAAAATTAAAAAACCTGCTGAGGGTCTGAAATCATATAATGTAAAGCCAATTAGGTGATTTAGGTCTGTCAGTTCAGGTAAAACAAACCAGACAAAAATAAAACAAGACAAAACACATGACATGACAAACAAGGAAAAGATGCACACAAACAAAACATAAAAGCAATATGACAACAAATTCTTAAAAGCATACAGCATCTAGTATTCCCAGGCAGTCTCCCATCCCAGTAGATGGATGCCATGGTGTGGGGTTTAGCTCTGGTGTGTGTGTATATAATTGTTAAACAGTAGATTTGAAAAAAATTAGAATATTTGCCTTTAAATATTAAAAAGGAATAAAGGTTTTTTTTTAATGAAAAAAGCCTAATGATTTACAACAAAAAACTGTACTTCCCTGGCATCTGGAGGTTCAGTTACTTTATGTGGTGTGGAATACAGCATGGACATGGCAGTGGGGCAGAGGCAAACATG